>CM051034.1:11735260-11930260 GCA_027627225.1 Congeria kusceri
CAATCTTGGTGAAGCGTGGTAAAGCGTGAATATATACGTACTGGCATTTGTGTGAATCTTGAAGAATCTTGGGGAATCTTTATCGATCGGGAAGCGCTACGACAGTTTTGAACATGATAAAAAAAACATTCGTGGCTTGTCGTAGCGCCGCCACGATTTTTCCAAAACGTAGGACAATCCTAGGGCCATCGTATCTGAATCTGGCTTTTTCTTAAAGCCTTCGTAGATACATTCGTGGCCTTTTGTGTTTAATGTGATTAATCGTGACCGATTTTATTACATATATATTACAAGACTGTAGCACGTTATGGTAGGTTTTGCTACGTATATGGTACGGATTTCTACGCTCGCCCTACGGTTCATTTACGAGTCCAGAAGGATCTTTAGCGACCACTGTCATGACTACTCACGAATACACACGATGGACCACGATAACGCGACGATTGGTTCGCGTTGCCTGTACGGTTTATCTCGATATTACTACGCACTGACTACGTTTGCCTACGTTGGGGTTACGATTATGCACTTGGCATCGTGATGTCTAAATCGCCTTATAGCGTAGAGAAGCGCGAGAATTATAAAATACTCGTAGGTTCATCATGATGAATCTTTTTCAATCTTACTACAAACGTTAGCAATCGTCTGTAATCAACTGTTACTGTAGCGTATACCTGACGCTAGCGTATTACAACCGTAACATATCATATCTTGGTTACAGCCGTGGTGAATCGGCCGCGGAAACCTACAAATGTCGTTGATATTCGTAGTCTCGTCCTACAGTCACCGTAGGTATACGTAGGAAGATACATTTAGCACACTGTGCATCCCGACTCATCACGATTAACACGTCCACGATCAATCGTGGGCTAACGTAGCCAAAAAGATTTTTGCTACGATTGCCCACGATTTACAAAATCTTGGTGAAGCGTAATAAAGCGTGAACACATACGTACTGGCATCTATGTAAATATTGAGGAATCAGGGGGATCTACGACAGTTTTGAACATGTTCCAAACATTCGTAGTTTATCGTAACGCCCATGATTTTTTCTAAAACGTAGGGCAATCCTAGTGCCAATCTCAATCTGACTTATTCTTACAGCCATCGTAGAGGCAGTCGTGGCTATCGTAGCCAAAATCGTGACAGTGTGACCGGGGCTTAACGTACGATCTACCCCCAGTTGTAATATTATTAGAATCTCTATCTTGATGATATATTATGTAAATTATAAACATGTCACGTTAACAAACAAATGCCTACCTACAGCAAAACAATTTGTAATAGTTATATGCCAAATGGAAACAAACCTTAAAAGTAAAAGGTCGCTCTTTCAACATGTGTTTGTGTTGTCTCGTAATAAGGCCATGCATTAGAAGTGTCTCGTAATAAGGCCATGCATTAGAAGTGTTTGAGTATAGGTTATACGGCACTGACATCAGACATACACTAAAGCACTGGTTCGCGGACGGTACGAGGTACTTCCTGCTTTCTGATGTTGAGTAAAGGCCCTGTCACGCTGTGGCGAATTTGAGCTACGAGTTCTGGCGAGATGTAACTCGCCACAACTCGCCTGGTGTCTTGTAGATCTTGTACACATGTCGTCTTATGTCGCCGGAACTCGCCAAGTAGCGGCAAGAATTTAAACCGTTTAAAATTCTCGCCGCTTTTCGGCGACCTTTTCTTCTCGTACAAGTGTCGAAGACATGTCGAAGGAATCTCGCGCGCTCTCGAACACACTCGAATGCAATCCGAAGACGTGTCTTCCTTTGTCGTATCGTGTCGCCGTATATTATCGTTCTACGACATAACACGAGTTTACTGCGAGTTTGGGAGACTTGTCTACGACATCTGCTCGTCCGTTTCTCGTAACATGTCGTAATAAACTCGTGCTTATGTCCTCACAAGTCGTACAAACTCGTCCACACTCAGGTATCATGAACATTTAATGAGGTGTTCTTGTAATCCATACTCTGAATTACTACGACAGGTTAACAACAATATTTATCATCATGATCGTCACCATCATCATCGTCATCATCATCATCATCAACAGCAGCAGCAGCAGCTATATAATAATAATAATCATCATCATCATCATCGTCATCGTCATCAGCAACAACAGCGGCAACATAATAATAATAATAATAAAAATCATCATCATCATCACCATCATCATCATCATAAATCATCATCTTCACAACCACCACAACCAAAGCCACCACAGCCACAATTACCACCACCAGCACAGCCACCACCATCATCATCATCATTATTATTATCGGCAGCAGCAGTATCAAAATGAAATTGAATAATATATTATGACAATACCTGTTCGAAAGCTACAACCATGTGCGCGCCTGCGGGTGATGACTTCTGGGCCCATATTTATAAAGATTGTTAAGCTATTCTGAACTTAAGTTGAAAATAAGTCAAAATTATATTATTTTTTTCGTGTTGGAAACACTATGTTTTGGAAAATTTGCGTGACAAATACTTAATAATAAATACACTTTTAATTGTGTTGCAACTTCTATGGAAAAATCGTTAATTAGATCTTTTGCATTTCATGGTACAAAAAAATATTATTATATTAGCAGATCATAGCAGTGCACAGCAGAACAATGCAAGAGAGTATGGCTGAGCAAGAGGGCAGGACAAGTGAGCAGAACAGAGCAACAGAGCAGAACAGAGCGGAGAAAAGCAGAGCAGAGCGGAAAACAGCAGAGCAGAGCGGAGAAGAGCAGAGCAGAGCGGAGAAGAGCACAGCAGAGCGGAGAAGAACTGAGCAGAACAGAGGAGAGCACAACAGAGCAAGAGAGCAGAACAGAGCAGAGCATTATAGAGCGGTGAAAAGCAGGGAAGAGCGGAGAAGAGCAGAGCAGAGCGGAAAAGAACAGAGCACAACAGAGCAGAACAGAGCAAGAGAGAATAACTGAGCATAGCAGAACAGAGCGTAGGCGAACAGAGCAAGTTAGCAGAACAGAGCAGCGCAGAACAGAGCAAGAGAGCAGAACAAAGCCGAGCAGAGCAGAGCAGAACAGAACAGAGCAGAGCAGAACAGAGCGGAGAAGAACAGAGCAAGATAGCAGAACAGAGCAAGACAGCAGAAAAGAGCAGAGCAGAACAGAGCAAGAGAGCAGAGCAGAGCGGAAGAGAACAAGGCAGAACAGAGCAGGAGAGCGGAACAGAGCAGAGCAGAACAGAGCAGAGCAGAACAGAGCAGATAGCAGAACAGAACAGAACAGAGCAGAACAGAGCAGAGCAGAACAGAGCAGAACAGAACAGAGCAATGCAAAGCAGAGCAGAGCAGAACAGAGCAGAGCAGAACACAGCAGAGCAGAGCAGAGCAGAACAGAGCAAGAGAGCAGAACAGAGCGGAGAAGAACAGAGCGGAGAAGAGCAGAGCAGAACAGAGCGGAGAAGAAAAGATCAGAACAGGGCAAAGCAGAACAGAGCAAGAGAGCAGAGCAGAGCGGAGAAGAGCAGAGCAGAACAGAGCAAGAGAGCAGAACAGAGCAGAGCAGAACAGAGCAGAACAAAGCGGGGAAGAAAAGATTAGAACAGAGTAGAGCAGAATAGAGCGGAGAAGTTCAGATCAGAGCCGAGCGGAGTAGAGAAGAGTAGAGCAGAACAGAGCGGAGAAGAGCAGAGCCAAGTGGTGAAGAGCAGAGCAGAGCGGACAAGAGCAAACCTGGAAAATTCTATATTTAAAACTGTTGTTCCACATGTGTCCATCATATGCAAACTAATATAGAGTTTTATCCAATCACTGCGCTCGGATATGACATGCGGTAAAGCTTATGACGCGCGTGTGAGCTCGATGATTGGAAATTAAGCCATTTACTGTAACACAATGGCTACGCACGATCTTAAATTATGCGGCAAATGTTGGAAAGGTCGATTGTGATCTCATCATAGTGATTTAATATTTTCATCCTTGTTTTCATCCTGGTTTTGAACGGTTGATTCATACCCTGCATCTCGGTTTAGAGTTAACAGGGATTGAAGGCCCTGTGTGTCATATCAGGGCCGTATCCAGAATTACCAGGGATTGAAGGCCCTGTGTGTAATATCAGGCCGTATCCAGAGTTACCAGGAATTGAAGGCACTGTGTGTAATATCAGGGCCGTATCCAGAGTAACCAGGGATTGAAGGCCCTGTGTGTAATATCGGGGCCTTATCCAGAGTTACCAGGGATTGAAGACCCTGTGTGTAATATGAGGCCGTATCCTGAGTTACCAGGGATTGAAGTCCCTGTGTGTAATATCAGGGCCGTATCCAGAGTTACCAGGGATTGAAGGCCATGTGTGTAATACCAGGGCCGTATACAGAGTTACTAGAGATTGAAGTCCCTGTGTGTAATATCAGGCCTTATCCAGAGTTACCAGGGATTGAAGGTCCTGTGTGTAATATCAGGCCGTATCCAGAGTTACCAGGGATTGAAGGCCATGTGTGTAACATCAGGGCCGTATCCAGAGTTACCAGGGATTGAAGGCCATGTGTGTAATATCAGGGCCGTATCCAGAGTTACCAGGGATTGAAGGTCCTGTGTGTAATATCAGGGCCGTATCCAGAGTTACCAGGGATTGAAGGCCCTGTGTGTAATACCAGGGCCGTATCCAGAGCTACCAGGTATTGAAGGCCCTGTGTGTAATATCAGGGCCATATCCAGATTTACCAGGGATTGAAGGCCCTGTGTGTAATATCAGGCCGTATCCAGCGACGAAATAGCACCGAGGCAAATAGTGTCTAGAGGAGTCCGGGGTCATGCCACCCGAGGCAAATATTGTTTAGAGGAGTCGGGGGTCATACCCCCCAAGGCAAATATTGTCTAGAGGAGTCCGGGGTCATGCCCCCCCTCCCCCCCGAATTTTTTTTTCGAGTGTTCGATTTTACGTACATTTGGGGTGTTTTTTTCTTCAAAAGGCATGCTTCAAATGTTACGATTTTCTTGCTATAAACTGACGCAATCATGTATGGATAAAAGGGCTTAATTTTATTTTTGTTATTTATCAAATTTTCACCGAGGCAAATGCCTCGATTTCCCTCCGCGTGGCTACGGACCTCGATATAGACGTAAATTCATGGTTGTGTTTTTTTTTAAATCACAAATGTATTATGTTTGCATTATTATGGAAGACGTTTTATTTTGTTTCGATATACTGATTTATCCCACCACCGTCCCCTCGCTTCCACCCCCCCCCCCCAAAAAAAAACAACAACAACAACAAAGCAGCATACTACTTAACTGTCTTGGGTCGTTATACACATTACGGTACTATTATATAATAAGATTTAGTGCCATTGACGATGTCTATTATTAGGCGTTTTACTTTCGTTTTCTGATACCATTATGCTATTTAAGAACCGACTTCATATACCCTAATGTATGTGATGTTATTTTTAGAATTGTACACTCGTCGTAGTTATCCGTCGTATTTACGGGTATCAATTAGCATTTTATGATATGTAAAATACACGACAAATAACATAAGCTATACACACTGAACGACCGCCGTAGTGGCGAGTGGTTTAAAGATGAAATTCATCGGCTGTGAACCACGCGGTGTGGGTTCGAATCTCAGAGAGGTCTATTTTTAAATTCTTTTTGCAAAGCATTTTTTTTTTTAATCACTGTCCATTATTTCATCACGATTTACTTTAGCAATCGTGATTTTCACGTATAAACTGATATCAAAACCCCGCCAAATGCAACTGACACAATGTAAATGTGAATACGGCAGTGATTTGAAGAAAACATCTTCGTATGTAAACATGTCGAAAGAACAGAAGATCCGTCGCTTAGATTCGAAAGCTAAAATAATTGTTTTGAATGTATCTAATTATTTTCTTAATGAAGAACGTAAATCCTACCAAAAGGAAGGGTTTGTACAGAGGACGTCCGAGGCCACGGGGTTAGGCATCCATACTATTTATAGTAGGGATGGGACCGATTACTGAAACCAATATTCGAATATTCGTTATAGGTATTCGAATATATTCGAATATTCGTTTTGTAAATACTACTATATACGGCACTCTGTCCGAATATTTACCGATCCGAAATATGTATACTACGTGTACGTAGTTGTTGTACCTTGTTGCAGTGGTAGATGAGCGATATAACTTAGTGAGTGTTAGGCAAAAATAAAGAAATGTAAGATATTGTTAAATGTATTGTTAATTAATTTGTTAATAGTTACTTTTCTATCAGAACCATGAAGCTTGTATCTGCTGTGCAGATTACACGTTGCCTGGGTTTTGTCTAATGACCGCGTAAAGTACTTCCAAGCACGTCATGGTGGCATTGTTTATTAATAAAGACTATTGTGTAATATTCGGTGTTGATATAATGGAGAATAATTTACAAGTGACGTATTTGAAGATTGAACAGATCATGCTAATTTTGTTGAAGAAATTGATTAGCTGATAATGGATTCATTTTGATTGGTTTACTTAGAGAGTAACTGTAATTTACTGTAAACAAGTTAACCGTATAGATGTCACTTAAGGATAACAAACAACAATGTACGCTTTGTGCAAACTGTGAAACCGTTATCACAACATTTGTGGATACAATGCGTCATATTCGCGCCTCCTACAAACCGTTAATTCGCGGCCCTTGTAAAGAAGTCGACCCCTGCCAATTATCTATTGTCGTTAATTGGACATGTTTGGCATGTGTTGTAAAAACGTTACACTGCCCCCGCCCACTTGCTAGGCAGGAAATACGACTGGAATTCATGTTAACTTTGCAATGAAACTGCAAAAAAAAACATGATTTTTTAAAGAAATTTTGTTCTTTAAATAAATTTGAAAATCGAATATTCGTAATCGTTTTTTTATATTCGAGTATTATCTGATATTCGAATATTCGAGTATTCGGTCCCATCCCTAATTTATAGAGTTCGACGAGATGTTGGAAATGAGGGGTCGCCAAAGACTGGAGCAAGTCGTGGACCACTGAAACAGGATATTGTTTTTCCCGGTAGCCGCTCACTTCGAAGACTGGTACTTCATGATCTTGGTTTCCGGTGGCAAAGGACCCAGGACAACATAAAGGTACTCATCGAGAAGCCAGCAGTCGTTGCCCAGCGCCTTTCTTTCTACAGGCACAAGAAGGAACTTCAAGAACAGTGGTACGTACCGGTGTGTGTTGATGAGACCTGGCTGGACACCACCTACTGCGCGCAGCGATGTTGGCAGGGACCTACAACGGATGGGGTTATCCTTGCAACCGGGGCCAGCAATTTATTGTTGTTGATGCCGATTGCAAAGATGACTTTATTCCAGGCGCCAGACTCATCTACAGAGCATCTCAGTCGACTGGGGACTACCATGATGAGATGAATGGGGGGAACTTCACCAAATGGATGGAGATGAACAGCTTTTGCCCAACCTGGAATCTCCGTCTGCTTTCGTGATGGATAATGCAAGTTACCATTTGATGCAGACTTACAAATGTCCGACGTCTAATACAAGAAAAGCGTACATTAAGGTGAAATGATTACTTAGTCAATTAAGTTTCGATTTTCTAATGTTTAATGCACAATAACATATGTTTTTAACTCAATGATATATTGTTCTTTCAGGAATGGCTAAAACGACGGAACATCCCCTACAACGATACCATGCTGCGCCCAAAACTATTAGAAATAGCGCGACTTAACAAACCGCCACCCTCATACGCGATAGACGAGCTGGTTCTATAGAATGGCCCAGAAGTGCTCCGGCTCCCACCGTATCACCCGGACTTCAACGGCATCGATCTCATTTGGAGTCAGCTGAAGTTTCTGGTTGGCCAGAGAAACACAACCTTCAGGTATTTCGAAAGAGCATAAGTGTCAGCATACATGCAAAATATTAACTAATTAAATATTAATGATTTTCATAGTACCTTAATAATATTGTGTATGAAATTTCCAGGTTGGCGGACGTGCAAGAGCTCGCAGCTACAGCCTTCGATGCCATTGGTGGGAAACTATGGAGAAAGGCATGTGAGCATGTGACAAGGTGGTCAGTAGGGCCAAGACCAGGGATCACTTCCTGGATGACCAGCTAGAGAGTTTTATTCTCAACCTCGCAGACGACAGCACCACAGAGACGGACACGGCAGACGAAGGCAAAGAAGCGTTTCACTAATTGTGTTGTTAAATTGTTATTATTTATTGTACTGAACATGAAAAAATTAATTAAAAAGAAAGAAACAATGAGAGAAAAGAAAAAGACATAACACATGTCTAATAAAGTAATCAGATAAAGTATAATGTTTAAAAAAATAATACATGACTTTTTGTATTACGTTTTTTGCTATTTTTTTAATGAAGGGACTCGAACCAGCAAAATATAGATTGGCAAGACGAACATTATACCACTACGCTATTCGCCCACCAATGTTTAGTAGGTACACATTACCGCTGTATTGAAAAACACCGCTTTAAATTTCATAAATCAAAGGTGGTATTTTCTACCCGATATCGGAAAAGCACGAATGCTGACCGAGGATATAAATAACGCATTCAACCACCGTGAAATTAATCATGTTTTGACAGTTGAGAAAAAACGGACTTACACATTTTGTGTATGGGCCGGTGGCCATGTACGTCACAATAAAGATTAAAAGTTGAAAATTTACTTACTTTATAGTTCTAGTGTTATGGATACATTATAATAACATATATGGTATTTGAAACGAGATCATAGTTGATTAGAAAACACAACGTAGATAATATTTTATACCTTTTTGTACTTTTCTGGAAATGTGTGGACTCCGTTTATACAGATTGATTTACAATAAACCTGTATTTTGTCATCGTGTTGCACCATGTTCGGGTGTATGTTTAGGGTAGTTGGAATTGCATATAATGATAATGTTCCGACCATGCGAAACCTCCAAATCAGCTGTCAGACACCATGAGGCGTAAAAAAGTTGTTGGTTTTCGCTTACCCGACCTCCTCTAAAAAAAAATTCGCCGACCCTGAAATATTCTTTTGCCTATCGATCTTTTTTCTGACTTTCGGTAAAAAGAGCAGTTTTGCTAATATTCAGCTTTTCGGTAATAAGCAATTTTTTTCTTCAACCCCACCACCCCCCACCCCCCTCCCCCCGCGCTATATTTGTTTGGAGACGTAAGAGGAAACCAACAATTATGTATTTTTGCCTGATTGGCATCCTGCATACCACTTATTCAAAATATGACACAGTTTCTTAAATAAATGATATAATGCAACAACTACATTAAAAATGATGCTTGCAGCTAATTTTTAAGTCAAGCTATCCAAAATGTTTGTGTGGTGTGTTATAGAATTTGTCAGACACCCACATTTTTGTAAGACATGTCTGATTGCCTGAAAGATTTCGCGTTGTCCGGACGTTGTTATAAAATGTAAAAATTATACATTGTAACTGAATATATTCATGAAAAAGTGCACCGCCAGTTAAATAAATTCGATATGCTTTTAGGTTTGTCTATTTTAGGCTGGTTGACATATTTTCACTAAACTGACTTATATGGTGCGACATAGACACGCTGCGGCAACATTGCTATACATTTAGATGAATCATACTTTTAATAAGGGGCTGTCTTATATTTATACATTTATTTCATGTGTTTTTCGTATCCCACTAAAAACGTTTTATAGAAAATAAAACACCATCATCATCGACAACAACTGTTTTATCAAGCGAAAAATACAGATATATATTTTCTGTCAATACAGACCCGTTTATCCTACAGCAGCGACTACATTCGGGTTTGAATTAGAAAAAAAAAGAACTGAGCATGCGCCAACACTCGATTTGACTCGTCGCAATGCGATATATATATATTTCTCTCTCTCTCTCTCTCTCTCCCTCCCTCTCTCTCCCTCTCTCCCTCTCCCTCTCTGTCTCTCTCTCTCTCTCTCTCTCTCTCTCTCTCTCTCTATATATATATATATATATATATATATATATATATATATATGTGAACAATTATGTGCTATAATTTTTGATATTTTATTAATAAATACACTGACTTTCTTAGAAAAAGATGGATGGTTTACGTTAAGATTTTTGAACAAAATCTTATAATCCCTCTTTACTTTCTGAATAAATTTGCAAGGACAAACATTATTCATAACGTTGTAATTAGTTCTCACGTGACATGCATAACGTTGGTAACGTAATCAGTCGCGTGTGAAAGTTAATCGTTAAAAAAGAAATCGATGTCAGCTAAATTAAAAGAGTTATGTATAAGAGCTATATTAATAGAGTTCTGTATACGTTGCATGTCGTCCCATGCATGACATAATTTACTGTTGTTGCTCTTTGTCAATAAAAATGTTTCACACAATTGTGATGACATATACTGAAACATTATTAATTGTGTATAGTTTGCATACTTTCTCCTGCTTTTCAAATACCAGCAACCCAATAAATGCATTATTCATTATTTGTAATAAAACACACACACTTTTTTTTACCCAAACGTTCGGATTAGCTACATTCCAGCTAAGCTCCAAAGGCTGCATTAAATGTCGCCGTTAAATGTACGCCTTTACTATCTTTGCATTTAAACACAGCCATAATCCGGAACGGACTTTTTAATGATTGCAAAAATGCAAATATTCAACGTCAAGTGACGTTTTGTCAAAACTGCAACTATGCACACCATTTGCATTATGTGCACCATTTGAAAGTTGTTGCATCATCCATACCTTTTGAACAGGCGTACCGTTTGAACCGTTTGCAGCACTTGAAATATTCGCAACACTTGAACCATTTGCAATATTTGAACCATTTGCTGCAACACTTGCACCATTGGCAGCATTTGAACCATTTAACATATTTAAACCATTTCATTTGAACTATTTGCAACAATTAAAAGATTTGAACTATTTGCAACATTTAAATCATTACAACTATTTACAGAATTTAAACCATATGAAACATTTGCAACATTTAAACCATATGAACCAGTTAAACCATTTGACCCATTTAAACATTTGGCAACATTTGAACCGTTTTGAACAATTTGCAACATATGAACCATTTCATTTGGTCCATTTGCAACATTTAACCCATTTGCAGCAAATTTTTAAATTTTGTATTAATATTTGCAAGTATTTGCAACCTTTTTACTATTCCAATATTGAAACAATTTCATTCGACCCATTTGAAACAATTGCAGCATTTGTAACATTGAACCATTTGCAACATTAAAACCATTTGCAACATTTAAAACATTGACCATTTGAACCATTTGAACCATTTGCAGCATTTGAAACATTTGCAACATCTAAACTATCTGTGAACAATTTAATCCATTTGAACCATTTGCAACATTTGAACCGTTTGAACAATTTGCAACATTTGAACCTTGTCATTCGAACTGTTTCATGTGAACCATTTGCAACACTTAAACTATGTCCAACAATTAAGTAATTCAAACTATTTGCAACGTTTGAAAAAATGCAACATTGACACAATTTCATTTGAACCATTTGCAAGATTGAAACTATCTGGACGATGTTCGCAACATTTGAACCATTTTAAGTATTTGCAAGACTTAACCCATTGGCAGCATTTTAACCATTTGCCATATGTATACGTTTTCACCATTTGCAACATGTGAACCATTGGAACCAAATAAACCAGTTCAAAAATTGTAACCATGTGCACAATTTGAATCATGTGCACAATTCGAACCATTTGCACAATTTGAACCATTTGCAATGTAATAACTATTGCACAATTTTAACTTTGTAGATATTTGCAACTTTTAAACAAAATGAACTATTAACAACAAACCGTTTGAAACATGTTCAACATTTAAACCATTTGAATCTTTTGCAACATTTGAACCATTTGGACCATTTACAACATAAATCAGTTGTACCATTTTTAACATTTAAACCATTTACAAAATGTAAACCAAGTGCAGCATTGGTACTATATGCACTATTTGAACCATTTGAAACATTTGAACCGTTTAAAGCATTACACATTTTAAACCATTTAAAATATTAGCAAAATTTATACCATTTGAAGCATTTGCAAAATTAAAATCATTCGTTACATTTAAATCATTTGAAGCATTTGCAACATTTAAAAGATTTAAATATTTGAAACATTTAAACCATATGAAACATTTTCAACATTTAGACCATTTGCAACAATTCGAACCATTTAAAAGATTCCAAACATTTAAACCATTTGAACATGTTTGCAACATTTAAATAATTTAAACAAACCAAGCATTTGCATCATTTCAGCTATTTTAACCATTTGCAACAATTGAACCGTTTGCACCAAAGACAAGGCCGTTCGCCTTTCTACCATTCTTGGTTACATAGGTCGGCATGACACGCAACAAGTGTATAAGTAATGGTAATATATACTAGACTGCCAGGGCAACTAACTAGCGCGGGAGTATATTTATGTGATGTTTTGGCGATTACATGTCGTAATTTTTTTTTACAATGAATTGATTCACGTCAATGCCATGAAGCTAACATTTTGCAATATCCCTTGGCACTATTTTGCATAAGAGGCACAACGAAATGTCAACCTTCATGCAACAAATTGGTTAATAAATGAATGCGAAATCGTTTCTCATAATGCGGACGAGTTTTGATGTTCCAAGGTTAAGTCGCGGTTGGGTTACTTAGACCTATACAGATCTGTAGTAAAAGCTTAATTAAACTTCTTTAAATCAAAAAAAAAAGTTATATCTGTTGCTGCTTCAATTAAAGTTTATTCTGGTAAAGAATAAACATACGCTACTTGTTTTATCATATTTTAATATTGATTTTCACATTTTAATTTTCAGTTGAAAACGTCACTTAAATAGAACCTTTCAAGTTAACAGCGGTCGTCATTTGGACACATGTATGACAAACATTGAGGTTGATCCCATGTAAATTGTGACCTGTAGAGTCGTTCAAAGCTAATTGCTGACGTTGCATACAATCGCATCGTGCACGACGCATGAAGCACGACGCATGAAGCACGACGCAACCTGCACGACGCATGAAGCACGAACAGAGTTCATGAAGCATGATGCAACGTTCACGACGCAACGTTCATGACGCATGATGCAATTTTCACGACGCAAAACGCAACGTTCACGAGACATGACACATGGCGCATAGTGCAACGTGCACGACGCAATGTGTATGACGCAATGTGCATGACGCATGAAGCACGACACAACGTGCTGGATGCATGACGCATAATGCAACGTTCGCGACGCATGGTGCAACGTGCACGACGCATGAAGCACGACACAACGTGTTAATCTGATCATAATTCTTGCAGCTTCGTGCTGGTGAACTTATAAATTACGAGTGTGCAAAAATAAAAAAGCAGGTACAAGTGTTGAACGATATGTCGGCCATTCTTGCGGCGAAGGACATAACCCTGGTAGACGCAATGTGTTTTTAGAGATTGATATAGCCTTTCAATTACAACACATTAAAACAAGGTCTCCGTGTACTTACGTAAGAGAATACGTTCTCGTGTACTTATATCACTGTAGTAACCTGATACGAGCACTGGCTGCTGCACCGGAAATCAGGTGTCCATATACTGTCTTAGTGCCTAACGATGTATATCAAATTGATTCAATACGAAAGAGAATAATGTTATCGTATATTGCTATCACTTTCATGGGACTTGTTAATATATTCTTTAAAATGTCATATAATGTTATACTAAAAACTGAAGTACCTGGACGAATAGATTTAAATATGTTTTGTGAAAATAAATATTAAAAGGGAAAATAAATATATACCTCCGCCGGGGCTTGAACCCGTGGCTTAGGCCAAAGAAGCTTCACAATCGCTTTTTAATATTTTCGACATTTGAAATTATGTTTATTTATAAACGACTCATTATTTCGAATATATTTCTTTCTCAGGAGTGTCATTTATTTATTTATTTATTTATTTTGAAATCGGTGACAAAAAATGAAATTAGGAATATTATTAAGAAAAATTTTGTCGCCGATTTCAAAAAGAAATTATACATGTATATGTCTAGACCTATACAGCAATTTTCATAGGGAGTTTTATAAAAAATAATAAAATAATCAATAGTTTCTAAAAATAAATCCTTTCAGATATGGACCATGGGACTTTTACTCATGGTGGCAGTGCTTACTGTATACACAAAACAGGGGGCGGCACTAAAGGGGGCAATGTTTACATAAAATCGCCATGTTACTGTGTGGTTTTATTGGCTGTAATAAGTTTCATAGAAAAAATGCGATAAATATCATGATTTTAATGTGCATTACGATTTTTAAAAATAAAAATAATAAAGTACGGAAACCCGTCTTGTGCACTCGCAGCACACCAAATCATGCTCAAACCAAAAAATGAACACGTTTTACACAATAGTATGTAAACATATTCTAGTGTTTTAACTGATTTCTATGAATTAATTACACATTTTGACTCAGGCACCCCTATATAATCAAAACACTGAAAACGAAAGCCAGATTGCTTAATCATGCGTCATTCACAAATGCGTTTTCAAGCATTTCTACTTTGTTGATCAGTCTGGAATTTTGCATGCACATTAGAAATATGTTAATAATGATGTAGAATGGGTTATTTCACGATATGTAAACATATTCTAGTGTTTTAACTGATTTCTATGAATTAATTACACATTTTGACTCAGGCACCCCTATATAATCAAAACACTGAAAACGAAAGCCAGATTGCTTAATCATGCGTCATTCACAAATGCGTTTTCAAGCATTTCTACTTTGTTGATCAGTCTGGAATTTTGCATGCACATTAGAAATATGTTAATAATGATGTAGAATGGGTTATTTCACGATATCAAAACTTTAAGTTGTCGTCTAGGTCAGATTACACCAGAGTTATTGCCCCTTTTTCATCAGAAAAACTGCAAATGGACTTTGTACAACATACATACTTCATTTTACATCTTACTTTGACCAAACTTGCAGAGCTTGTGTATGAGCATACGATTTCATAATAATCAAACGATGGCCTAGATCTGGGTACAAACACCATAATTATCCTAACTCCGTTGTAACAAGTATTACGAATATAAGACTACGAAGCACGTGTTCCAAATCTCGATTAAACTTCAATTTTTTTTATAATTTAGATGCGTTACTTGATTGTTTATTTTTGCTTGCTTGGTTGTTCTGTTGTTGATTAATTGTTTACCTGGTCGGTCGATTGTTTTGTTGGTTGGTAGATTAGTTATATGCTTGGTAATGGGCTGTTTGGTCATTGTCTAGCTGGCTGTATGGTTGGTCGGGTATTTGGTCAATGACTGGTTGGCTGTTTAATCAGTTGGCTGGTTGGCTGTTTGGTCATTTGGCTGTTTGGTCATTTGGCTGTTTGGTCATTTGGCTGTTTAGTCAGTTGGCTGTTTGGTCAGTTGGCTGGTTGTCTGTTTGGTCAGTTAGCTGTTTGGTCAGTTGGCTGGTTATCTGTTTGGTCAGTTGGCTGTTTGGTCAGTTAGCTGGTTGGCTGTTTGGTAAGTTGGCTGGTCGGCTGTTTGGTCAGTTAGCTGGTTGGCTGTTTGGTCAGTTGGCTGGTTGGCTGTATGGTTGGTCGGGTGTTTGGTCAATGGTTGGTTGGTTGTTTATTCAGTGGGATGGTTGGCTGTTTGATCAGTTGGCTGTTTGGTCAGTTGGCTGTTTGGTCAGTTGGCTGTTTGGTTAGTTGGCTTTTTGGTCAGTTGGCTGGTTGGTCAGTTGGCTGTTTGGTCAGTTGGCTGTTCGGTCAGTTTGCTGTTTAGTTAGTTGGCTATTTGGTCAGTTGGCTGGTTGGCTGTTTGTTCAGTTGGCTGGTTGGCTGTTTGGTCAGTTAGCTATTTGGTCAGTTGGCTGTTTGTTCAGTTGGCTGGTTGGCTGTTTGGTCAGTTAGCTATTTGGTCAGTTGGCTGGTTTGTCAGTTGGCTGGTCGTGTGTTTGGTCAGTTGGCTGTTTGGTTAGTTTGCTGGTCGGCTGTTTGGTCAGTTGGCTGGTTGGATGTTTTGTCAGTTGCTTGGTTGGCTGTTTGATCAGTTGAATCATTGGTTGTTTGGTCAATAGGCTTGTCGGCTGTTTGGTAAGTTTAATCGTTGGTTGTTTGGTCAGTTTCTGTTTGACCGTTTGGTAAGTTGGATCATTGGTTGTTTGGTCAGTTGACTCGTTGGCTGTTTTGTCTGCTGCCTGTTCGGCTGTTTGGTCAGTTGGATCGTTGGCTGCCTGGTCATTGGTTGGTTGGCTGCTTGGTCATAGGCTGTTTGGCTGGTTGGTCAGTTGGCTGTTTGGTCAGTTGAATCGTTGGTTGTTTGGTCAGTTGAATCGTTGGTTGTTTGGTCAGTTGGCTGGTCGGCTGGTTGGTCAGTTGGATCGTTGGTTGTTTGGTCAGTTGGCTGGTTTGCTGTTTGGTCAGTTGGTTGGTTGGCTGTACTGCTGGTCAGCTGTTGGGTCAGTTTGTTGTTTGGTCAGTTGGCTAGTTGGTTGTTTGGTTGCTTTGTTGCTTGGCTGGTTGGTAGGTGGGTTTCCACATTGTCAGAGCAATTTTAACAATCTGCATTCCCTGCTGAAAATCACGCAATTCTGCGTGCAAACGGTTTTAAGGCCAAGTCATGTTGCCAGCTAAATATAAAGGGCACGCTCTAGAAATAAACAAAACGGTGACAGGACGATAGCCTAGATGCATGCATGCAAAGAACAGTCGAGGAGTAAAAAATATATCATCATGCTATTGTTTGCAAATATTTTTTTTATACAAACAATACACTGTCAGGGACTGCAATAAACTGAAACAAGCTGCACTTTCGTAACTTCAATATCTTCCATCAGTCTAGGTCATCCTGACATATGTCAATGCCTGATCGTGCAATATCATCGCATTCTCCCTGACCCATTTCATTGAATCCGAATATTACATCCCGCGCATAAAAAAGCATTTATATAAAAAAGCGACACCTGAAAAAAATCGCTTAACTGTACGTCCTTCTAGGTACGAACGACCTTCCTGTACGAACGTTTGCAGTATATATTTCCTTCGCGCTCTAAGATAGATTTTTTGGCATCGATACAGCGGTATATGTATGGCAGCTTCCTAGTGTCATGTAAAATGCGTTTTATCTCGTATTTACGTCTTAATAACTGGTAATAACGATTCATCTATCTGGTAATTACGATTTGCACATGTAATTACGACCTAGTTACTCGTAATTAAGAGTTTTCGTAATTACGAATTATTTTGTCGTAATTTTGACTTCAAAATAACAATATTGCAAAGATGTCTTAATTTTGTAATTACGACTTAATATTTCGTAATTATCACCTAATATCTCGTACTTACATTTATTTCGTAATAACGACTTAGTAACTCGTCAGTGCGATTTATTAATCCGTAATTACGAGATCAATCTGGCTAATGGAATCTTGCAAACGGTGTTCTTTTATTAGTGCAATCGCTGTTTCGTGTCTTGTTCTTATGGATATTTGAGCGAAGGTATACTATGCGATAAGAGACGCCGAAAGACGATTCCAAGCAGCAGGTGTACGATACAAAGAAAAACTAGTTTAAAGGCTGATATTTAGTAGTTTCGTTTTATCGTCATATCGCAAATTTCGTGAAATATTTTTAACCTTCGGTCGTGCATTCGCCCATTTGTGTTCCACGTATCGTGCTTTCGAATTCTTGAATTACGAACTTGCATCATCACACCACGAAAAGAGACGATACGTTGCGAGCTACTGAAACAGTTAACAAAGCCGACAGTTTGGTAGATCATTAAAAGATTATACGACACGAATAGCTTTTAAGATATTGCTCTTTTCGGTCTTGATTCCAGGTACTTTGTCGAAAATACTACAAAGGGGGGCCATTAAGAGTATTGTTTCGAATCGTCTTGCAATCACAATTGTCGTTTCGCCAAACATCTTGAGAAGAAATTATGAACAGTCACAACACTATGATAAAATTCATGTTCATATATATTACTCCGAATAGCTTTTTTAAATATTAACTGATTCGTATGAAAATAACAGTTTTGAGTTCCCAAAATGCTGGGACGTCACTATGCACAGCTACGAAAATACGATTCATCTTGTCGTGTCCTATCAGAATCGTATTTCCATGCAGTTTTCTCGAATTCTTTCAGTTTTTATCCCTATAATTATATCATTAACAGCACCCCATACTTAAGTCATGAACAAAAGACACTCCCAACATGTGCAGATACAATGATCGTCTACGTAGCATTTCGCCATTTGTAGCAACAAAAAGCATACGTAAATAAATCCATATTTTAAGACATATTTTAGTATACATTCGTGATGAACATTTCGCAATGCTGCATCCATTGCAACTTGCAAGTGCACATTGCGTGGATGGATGGCGCAGAAAATTGTTACATTCAAGGGACTATGTCAACGAAAATTTGGTTTCCTATGGCACTATAAATGATATTAGATCAGGGAAATGCGCTATAGTAAGACATGTACAGTAAATAAAGAATAAATAATATACATTGTAATACAAAGTGAGATATTAGATAAAAAATATCAGCAAACATGTTTGAAAACAAACAAAAAGCGGGTATAGAACTCACGACATAGATACCATATACTAAGAAATGATAAGTCATACAGCACTTTAACCAACTACGCTGTTATACTTTGTAAAGAAACGTGTGTAAACTATGATTATATAAAATACTAACAATTCTGACGTCAAAATGTAAACATGAAAAGGGCCAAACAAACACGACCCAGATTATAAATTGATTTTTTTTTTATCTCAGCATGCGATAACTTTTTTTTAGTTATATATACGTTATTTTAACCGTTATTATATGTCATTATTAATTGGGATTATTTTTAAATTCACCACTTGCGGCCCTTTTCGTTGGCATATAATATAGTCTCTATAATGAACAAAGAATATTTTACCCTTGTCGAATGCTTAAAAGTCGTATGTGAAAAAAGAGGCACAGCATTGTCTGCACGCTGCGTGATTCAAGTCCGCTATAAATATAAACAAACATGCAATTGCCGAATGCTAAAATGTATTGTTTTAAATATAGATATGCAAGATCCATGAGTAATTTTGTTATACTGCACAAGCAGATTTTGTTAAGTAAATGCAGGTCTTCACTACTACTACTACTACTACTACTACCAATACTACTACTACTATTACTATTACTACTACTATCACTACTACTACTACTGCTACTACTACTAAGCAGAAGAAGATAAAAAAGAAGATGAGATGATGTCGCTGATGATGATGCTGATGACGATGATGATGAGGAGGAGGAACAAGAAGATGGTGGTGAAGCTGTTGACGATGAAGATGGTGATGATGATGATGATGATGATGGTGGTGGTAATGGTGGTTTATATCATGATTTATTGCTATACAATGGGCACATGTAATTGCAAACTGAATTACTCACATGATGCAAAGCAATTAATTTAACAACGCAATATTCCCCGTGGTAGATTCGTGGAAGGGGTGGGGGGGGGGGGGGTGGGGGCGGTGTATATTGCAAAAATGACTGTTGTATATGCAACAGCTGTAGTTCTTTCCGTCCTTGACATTTGGAATTGCAACCAATTAATGAATCATCGCCAGGTTTTATAGATGCTATGTTTGATGCTAAGTCTACTCGATCACTGGCGCGAGAATAATAAAGTGCGAAAGCATGTTTTATCATTTGTATTCCTATTTTATGAATGTCCTTTTTTATTTAGGGCTGGAGGAACGTTGGGGGTCAAAGCAGGCAACGAAGTATGATTGTTGCAATTAGGATACTTGTACCTGTAGTTGATACATATTAAAGGCTCTAAAAGAGAATATTCAATTCAATTTAATTACAATTTAATTACTCAATGGTTTAATGTTCACCAGAGCAACAGAACTGCAACTTTCTGAGGCACGATGAAATTAAGTTAATACAAATATCATCTAAATCCCTTCTTGTTGACAAGATTTCAAGACCTAGCATCATATAGTACTGATCATCGTGATGAACATTAACCAATAAAAATCAAAACGCATTTGTAACGACCGATTTTTTGTCAATATATAAGTTAGTTTTATTTCAACATAACATATAATAAATATATATATATATACAAACAATGTATACATACTATAATATAATTTGTTTTATGCAATGTCTATGTAACAATATATTTTGCTGAGGGATAAAACACCTATATATTTGAGATTGTATGAGGTGTTTTGTATTTAACATAGCGGTAAAGGAAATGTGTAATTGAAAAAAAAATTAACAAGTGGACTCTAAAAGGTGAATTAAAGTTATGACAAAGTTTGATACAGACAACATTAGTAATAGTGGAGCCTGGTGGGTTGGTAATATAGTGATGCAGATGCCCCATTGCTGTCTATTCTACAATCTTCTATATCCTGGTGCAAACCGCAATTATCTAGTTATATCGCAAATGAAAAAAAGAAGATAAAAACATTTGCAAGAATGTATGCATAGATAAATCAAAATACCCATATAACACCTGTGAAAACAAGAATGTATGCATAGATAAATCAAAATACCCATATAACACCTGTGAAAACAAGAATGTATGCATAGATAAATCACAATACCCATATAACACCTGTGAAAACAAGAATGTATGCATAGATAAATCAAAATACCCATATAACACCTGTGAAAACAAGAATGTATGCATAGATAAATCAAAATACCCATATAACACCTGTGAAAACAAGAATGTATGCATAGATAAATCATAATACCCATATAACACCTGTGAAAACAAGAATGTATGCATAGATAAATCAAAATACCCATATAACACCTGTGAAAACAAGAATGTATGCATAGATAAATCATAATACCCATATAACACCTGTGAAAACAAGAATGTATGCATAGATAAATCAAAATACCCATATAACACCTGTGAAAACAAGAATGTATGCATAGATAAATCAAAATACCCATATAACACCTGTGAAAACAAGAATGTATGCATAGATAAATCAAAATACCCATATAACACCTGTGAAAACAAGAATGTATGCATAGATAAATCATAATACCCATATAACACCTGTGAAAACAAGAATGTATGCATAGATAAATCATAATACCCATATAACACCTGTGAAAACAAGAATGTATGCATAGATAAATCATAATACCCATATAACACCTGTGAAAACAAGAATGCATAGATAAATCAAAATACCCATATAACACCTGTGAAAACAAGAATGTATGCATAGATAAATCATAATACCCATATAACACCTGTGAAAACAAGAATGTATGCATAGATAAATCAAAATACCCATATAACACCTGTGAAAACAAGAATGTATGCATAGATAAATCATAATACCCATATAACACCTGTGAAAACAAGAATGTATGCATAGATAAATCAAAATACCCATATAACACCTGTGAAAACAAGAATGTATGCATAGATAAATCAAAATACCCATATAACACCTGTGAAAACAAGAATGTATGCATAGATAAATCAAAATACCCATATAACACCTGTGAAAACAAGAATGTATGCATAGATAAATCATAATACCCATATAACACCTGTGAAAACAAGAATGTATGCATAGATAAATCATAATACCCATATAACACCTGTGAAAACAAGAATGTATGCATAGATAAATCATAATACCCATATAACACCTGTGAAAACAAGAATGTATGCATAGATAAATCAAAATACCCATATAACACCTGTGAAAACAAGAATGTATGCATAGATAAATCATAATACCCATATAACACCTGTGAAAACAAGAATGTATGCATAGATAAATCATAATACCCATATAACACCTGTGAAAACAAGAATGTATGCATAGATAAATCAAAATACCCATATAACACCTGTGAAAACAAGAATGTATGCATAGATAAATCATAATACCCATATAACACCTGTGAAAACAAGAATGTATGCATAGATAAATCATAATACCCATATAACACCTGTGAAAACAAGAATGTATGCATAGATAAATCAAAATACCCATATAACACCTGTGAAAACAAGAATGTATGCATAGATAAATCATAATACCCATATAACACCTGTGAAAACAAGAATGTATGCATAGATAAATCAAAATACCCATATAACACCTGTGAAAACAAGAATGTATGCATAGATAAATCATAATACCCATATAACACCTGTGAAAACAAGAATGTATGCATAGATAAATCAAAATACCCATATAACACCTGTGAAAACAAGAATGTATGCATAGATAAATCAAAATACCCATATAACACCTGTGAAAACAAGAATGTATGCATAGATAAATCAAAATACCCATATAACACCTGTGAAAACAAGAATGTATGCATAGATAAATCATAATACCCATATAACACCTGTGAAAACAAGAATGTATGCATAGATAAATCATAATACCCATATAACACCTGTGAAAACAAGAATGTATGCATAGATAAATCAAAATACCCATATAACACCTGTGAAAACAAGAATGTATGCATAGATAAATCATAATACCCATATAACACCTGTGAAAACAAGAATGTATGCATAGATAAATCAAAATACCCATATAACACCTGTGAAAACAAGAATGTATGCATAGATAAATCAAAATACCCATATAACACCTGTGAAAACAAGAATGTATGCATAGATAAATCAAAATACCCATATAACACCTGTGAAAACAAGAATGTATGCATAGATAAATCAAAATACCCATATAACACCTGTGAAAACAAGAATGTATGCATAGATAAATCAAAATACCCATATAACACCTGTGAAAACAAGAATGTATGCATAGATAAATCATAATACCCATATAACACCTGTGAAAACAAGAATGTATGCATAGATAAATCATAATACCCATATAACACCTGTGAAAACAAGAATGTATGCATATATAAATCATAATACCCATATAACACCTGTGAAAACAAGAATGTATGCATAGATAAATCAAAATACCCATATAACACCTGTGAAAACAAGAATGTATGCATAGATAAATCAAAATACCCATATAACACCTGTGAAACAAGAATGTATGCATAGATAAATCAAAATACCCATATAACACCTGTGAAAACAAGAATGTATGCATAGATAAATCATAATACCCATATAACACCTGTGAAAACAAGAATGTATGCATAGAAGAATGAAAATACCTAGCTGGCTTTGAACCAACCAGTAATTGGTCGTAAATTCTCCAGACATACTTGTAAAGCCCAAAATAGGGATAAGCAAAACGATGCTTATTTGGAACAGCACCAGCTTCGAGCAAAACGAGTTTTAAAAACTGCAAAAACTGTAGCATTTCGAAGAATATGCTACTACCAACTTCGAGGAAAACAAAAACATGTTTACAAAAACTGCAGAAAATCATGTCAATTATATGCTGCAATAAACCACGTAATGCCTCTGCAATTCCATCAACTTCAAGCAAAACGAGTCAATGTATACACAACAGCATTTCAAAGATTGAACCGCAATAAAGTATGTAATACAACTGTAATTTCATCAACTTCGAGCAAAACGAGTCCAAGTACAACAACACCGCATAACAAAATAGCATTTTAAAGAACATACGCAGTTTAACATATGCTGCAATGAACCACGTAATACGTTTGCAATTCCATCGACTTGAAGAAAAACGAGTCAATGTAAACACGATATCATTTCAAAAAATGATCTGCAATAAAATATGTAATACAACTGCAATTCCATCAAATTCAAGCAAAACATGTCCAAGTACAAAAACCACCGCATAACAAAATAGCATTTTAGAGAAAATACGCAGTTTAACATGTAATACAACTGCGATTCCATCAAATTCAAGCAAAACAAGTACATATACACATAACTGCAGAACAAAACTGCAGAACAAAACATGCATCTGCAAATCCATTAATTTCAAGCAAAGCAAGAACATGAATACAAAAGCTGAAGAACATATATAGCATTTCAAAAAATAATCTTTATTAAAATAAGTAACTACATCTGCAATTCTACCAACGTCAAGCCAAACAAATTTACAAGAAAAAACTGAAGAACAAAATAGCATTCTGAAGAATAATCTTCAGTAAAATATCTGCAATTCTACCAACGTCAAGCCAAACTGTACATGTATACATCAACTGCAGAACATAGCATTTCAAAGAACAATCTTCAATAAAATATGTAACAAATCTGCATTTCTTCCAACGTCAAGCCAAACAAGTACATGCATACATCAACTGCAGAACAACATAGCATTTCACAAAATAATCTTCAATGAAATATGAAATAAATCTGCAATTCTACCAACGTCACGCCAAACAAGTACATGTATACAAAATTTAAGAACAACATATCATTAATCTTCAACAATCTTCAATAAAAATGTAATACATCTGCAATTCCATCAGCTTAAAGCCAAACCAAGAACATGTATAGAAAAAACGAAACAAAAAAAATAGCATTTCAAATAAATCTGCGATTAAACGTGTAATACATTTGAATTGTCATCAACTTCAAGCAAAAAAAGTGCAAACACAAGAACACTGCAGAACAAAATAGCCTTTTAAAGAAAAAAATGCAACGAAACATGATATACATCAGCTTAAAGCGAAACAAGTACTTGTACAAAAATACTGCAGAACAAAATAACACTTCATAAAACAATCTACAACATGTCATGCATCTACAATTCCATCAAATTCAATCAAATCAAGTACATGTATACAAAACTGCAGACCAACATAGCATTTGAATAAATAATGTGCATTAAAATCTGCATTTACAAATATGCATTAAAAAAGTATCGTGTTGTGTGTAAAAACAACATTAAACCACCTTGCAGCAAAACACGATAACACCAATAATATCCTCTGACAACCTTGCTACATCTGGAATGGCAATCATCAACTAGGATATGACATTAACCTTTGGGAAATTTCGAGGTGGAATCCCTGAGTATTTTTCTAACATAATAAGTGCATGCAGTAATCTAGTTCTTGCCGGCGTCCATTAGCAGGAAGCTATTATTTATTTAGGTATTTTATGATGTTAGTGATGTGATTAGTGCATGTGTAGAACTAGCAATCACTAGAATGTAATGCGAAATTTTCAACTTCGCACGTCTGTTTGTGTGTGGGTTGGTTAAAGATTGTCCAAAAATAGTATATTACGCCTATTATTTCATTAATTCTACGATAAATGCACTAATTAGGTGGTCACGAATGGTAAAAAATCAAAAAATGATTTTATTCATGTGTTTGTCATTAATGAATAGCATGAAGTATTGGTTTCAAGATTCAAACACCAGGGGACCCAAACCTACCTCGATTTTTCCAAAAATCGACATGCTGTAGTATCACTTAAAATGTATACGTCAGAAACGTTAAATACGACTGCCTGTTGTGAAAAGCAGTAAGCAGCCGTTTTCGTTGTATAAGAACCTTGCGATGGACGTATTTCCAACATGTGAACCTTCCCCAAAGAAAGAAACAAAGTGTAAACCACATTAAGGGTGAACAATAACAAATGCGCCATTCTATCATAACAATAGAACTGCCGTATTTTATTTTGTCAACTAAACATACTTTGTTTTTTAAGGATAACACTGTTATTGGTTCATTCATTCGTTTGTAAAAACGTTTGTAGAATAGTTCAGTGTTTTCACGTTTTCGCAAATTAGTGTTTTTGCATGCTTGAACAAAGGTATTATTTTACGAGACAGTCTTTATCATTTAACGTATCTGATGTATGAAACTTAAATTTTTATTGAAAATGGTAATCGTTTATAAATGCAACAATTGCCTAAATAAACGGTAAACTTTCGATAAAGTATACACTTAATTAACTTTGAACGGGTATATGAACGTGGAACATTGATTTTATCAACGTGACACTTATAACGTATCTGATGCCGTTAAGTTATTTCATCTGAAATATCTGGCAAATTAGTTCGTGATCGTCTTCTCCTAATTTGAATTCTCTTCCGGACTTTCCAACAGGCTCTGGTTCATTGACGTTACAAAGAATCTGGTTGAAATGGACCCATATCTTATCCGGAGGATGCGGCCATTTGAATTTTTCAACGGATGTGCTTCCTCGAGCTTTTTTCATAAAGGAGATTTTAGCATCGCCGTCCGATTCGTCAACCTTAAGAACTTTTCCAACGTACCAGACCCCTTCATAGACGGCAGCCACAAAGTCACCTTTCTTGGGGACCACGTCTAGTTCTGCAGGTACAGCCATTGGTATAGCTGCAGGGGTGGGTTCCATTTCATGATTAACATCATCTATTAATTCGGCTACCTTCCTTGCCATACCATGCCATATCCAGCCATTGCATAGAGTGTCACCAATGATACAAGATTGGCAAAAGCAGGATACCTCTCTGGAGAACAAGCCACCGTCTTTAGGAAACACAGCGTGTGCTTTCATTGTACCTTGCATCGGAAGCGGATTCGTTTTCTGAATTTCAGCAGCAGTTGTGTCAACGTCATCTGTGGTGTAGAAACGGTACTTGATGTTAACAGAACTTCCCTTTGCCCAATTGAAAAAGTCGAAAGCATCCTGGATACAGGCTTTTCCCTGCTTTATAGCATCACTTGCCTTTCTCTTAGCAACACCACCGATGCCGTCACAAGGGCCCTTACCATGGCCGGATTCAAAGTAATTCCAACGTGCCGAAAATCCACTGAATCGTTCGGCAAAGTGCATGATAGCATCAAACACGAATCGATTACGATACTGGGAGGAAGGGCTGTCCCGTCCAGTAATGAATTTGTCGAGCGTCAGGGAATATCTCTCTTAATTCTTTGCATAGCTTTTTCATTATCGTAATCACGGCTGAAGAGTTGTGTTGCAGAGCATCTGACACAAAGACAAAGTTCAAGTGCTCTAGACTATTATCCGTGCCTCTGAAATATACAACCACCGGATGTAATGTGACTGAACTGGCATTCCAATATGCACTCTGGATTTCGTCAGATGTCCCACACGTAAAGTTTTCAGCAAAGTCCATTTGCACTATCAGGTCATTGCTCGGTAGGTTTTCTTTTAACGATTTCAGTGCTGTATATTGGGCTGTAACTCTGCTCACGTGATTCAGGAATGCTTCATATTCTTCCTTCATCAGGATTATGAAGTCGTCTTTGCTACACTTAACCGAGACTATTTTCATCTTCCTCTTACCATCTACTTCTACCCGGCGCCATGTTTCATATTCTACTTCCGCGTTAGAAATGCAACCAAGAAGCACTTCCATGTGCTCTTGCGTCGTGTTCTTACAAACAGTCTCTGGGTTTTTGGAAATGTCAACGCCCTGTAAACGAAGGCAGTTCAGTTTCATCGCAAAACTCTGATGTCTTGAACATAGACAGGTATTTCTTGACATTGAAGAAGTAAGTTTGATGTACGCAGGGCGTAGTTTACAAAAAGAGCCAGCGAAATTTTCTTCTGAGTTTCTGCTTGAAATCTTTGGTGAATGTTAGACATGTAGTCTGTAAGTATGCGAATCTGCCGTTTTTCTCCTTCATATAATTTTGCATCTGCTTTCCCTGGCATCATTACGCTTACATCATCTTGTTCTATGAACTCCACGACTTGAGCCTTCAATTGATCCCTCTCTGCTTTCATCCTTGATCGCTTTCTAAACTCTATTACTTTGTCCTGATGTCTTCTCAGTTCTGTCATACTTATGCCGGTTTTCTTGCTCACCATAGACACATTTGTACTTTTTTAATATTTTCCCGCTTATAACACGAGTTGCAATGTTTCGTCGATGCTGTTGTGGGTTGGCACGACGGCTCGATTTGATTTCGTCTAATATTGCATTGGACAGCACTAGCTTCTTTACAACAGATTTCGGTAGCTTTCTCGGACTTACTCCATCTCGTCTCAATTCTACTATTGTCTTGCTTTTTGGAGTCAATGATTGTTCAATGTTGTCAGCTTTGGTGATGCCGTCAGCTTCAGTCGAGAGTATAATCTTTTTAGAAATCCTCTGGCATCGTTTCGCCCACTTGTTTTTGCTTCTTGTAAGGGAGATATCTGTCCATTGAGCCTTTGGATTTTGCTGTGAGCCCTTTTGAGTGCATCTGATTTCCGTTTGTTTCTTCGTTTCTGAGGAAATGATAGTTTAACCAAAAGTGTTGATTGGCCTCGCTTTGCTCTTGCATCAGTTTCACTGGATGTACTTGAAACAACATTGGAGTGCTCGTCCTCCCTTTGATTTCTCTTCAGCCTCAGTCGTTATTGTGGTACTTCTAACTTTGGTTTGCTTTAAGGTCCTTTGTCTATCTCGGTACTTCTGGCTATACAGTTTATTTCTTTCTCTTATCAAGGCTTGGTCTTTCTTTGTTTTGGCGTGTATCGGCTTTCTATATCCTTTTGCTCTGGCTCTTTCCTTCTCTAAAAAGGTTTCATCTCTCGCCTTTTTGCGTTCTCTGTACGCTTTCTGGTATTCTGCTGCTGTTTTGACCATCTTTCTGAAAGAACGAAAATGACATCAGATACGTTATATTGAAAAGCGAGAAGGTTATTTTTTCGTATATATTTGACAATGCTACAAATAATGGTAGTTACTGCTTACAATATGTACCCCATTTTGTAAAAACCATTGAGGAAATTGTGAACACTCGATTAAAACATTAAAATCCGTCAATATTTATTAGAATCAGATACGTTAAAGTTGTTCATCAGATACGTTAAATACATTGAATCGTTTATATTTGGGCTTATATTTCTCTTGCCGCCTGCAAATTGCTTTTGCGTTGCATACTTTTCTTCCAAAAGGTGGTAATCAAAGTAAATCGAAGCATAAATCACAACTTACCTCTGCTTATATCAAACAACATCCACACTAAATATTTTCCGCCATATACAAGCGCAGTAAACATACGATCCGAGCGATGACGTGGCTCTAGATGCTTTGCAGAACGGTGACGAAACATAATTACGTCATAGTGTAACGAAATCTTAAATTTAGAGGCACCAAAAGGGTTGGAAAATGTATTGTAATTAATCGATTTAACGTATTTGACAGTTAGCGTATTTGATGTAAATTTTTTCAAAAGCTTCCCAGAGAGAAGTGGTAAATACATTTTGTGTAGTTTTAATGTTTTCCTTCGAAAAGGATGATACCATGAAATGAATTTCGTGTATTTGTGCCTTGCATATCAAGTCTTAGCTACAAGACACATACAAACAAGTTAACGTATCTGACGAGTTCTGTGTATATTTTCAAAAAATCGGATTTTAGGCAAAACTTTCAAAAAGAACGTGTTGATGCTAAGCAATGTGATTGTTTTCTTAAACGATATTACATGTATAGCCCTCATTTAGTGTGATATTTAGTTCTTATCTATGTATTTTACATACTTTACAACGATCTGGTTTTGTTTAACGTATCTTACTTTTATAACGAGGACAACTTTATATTGCATGTTTTGAATTTGTGTTTCCTCGAATCAAGAGAAAAATTGTGTTATTCCGATAAACAATATTTCATACTTATGAAAAGAGCCCAAAATAGACATGTTCTGTTTAAACACCTTTCTCAGTTTTGCTTCATAAACAAGTATGTCGTGCTAGGACAAAGAAACGTTTGGCTAATATGACCTTTTTTGTGAGATATGGAATGTTTTATTTCCATTTAATTCCAACTATTCCGAGAGCAACAGTCAGCCATGATACCAGAGTCATACCAAAATTATATGGAGCCTGTTTTTACTGCTGTACATTACTACACTAACACGAAGACAGACATATCATAGAAAGTGCTAGTTTAGCGTAGAATAAATGATTTGTGTTTTTATACATATGTATTTAATTCATTAACACATACCGCTTGTCGCAAATATCGGTGTGTATGAAAAACAATTTCGGCAGATGGGACGTCGAGAATGAGTTATCGATAAAATGCTGTTTCGTAAATGATAATGCATCATGGGCACACTATTGTTCATTGATCCCTTTAAAACCACACAAAAGTAGGAAATCGCCAAATTGTGAATGAAGAATTAAATAGCATGGCAAAATTATCTAATTATATGTTATAAGCTTGTACATACCGTACGTCCGGAAACATTTGGGTTGTTGCATATTGTTTAATATAAAAGCACTGACCCTCCAAGAAAACTGTTTACAAACATTTTTTATTTATTTTCTGATCATTGTGATGACGCGGATTAAATCCGAATATTAACCGTTAACATTAGGCGATCTGCAAGATAGTCTAAATGGAACACGAGCAACCTCGGTTATTTTCGTCGTGTTGAAAATGTAAACAATAATCTGGAATTAAAAATTAGTCAAATGCTATTTATTTTAAGTAAATATGTTAACGTTTTTCGAACATAGTGCGTTATTTGATGTCTTTGCAAAATCTACAATGAACACTTGATGATTGTCTACTTGGAATAACTTACACGTGCCTTTAAATCATGGCTAGAATATCCAGATACACGTATGTATTCCTTTATAATTTTAAGGTTTTTAAATCGGGCTTGTACAGTGGGAGAACATGTGTACCCGCGTCAAAACCATCGACCCGTTATAATGGCCACTAACCCGAAATACACGCCCATGGACCAGAAATAGTATAAGGATTGCCCATGTGAGAAGGGTGAAGCCATTTTATGTCCGGGTGACCATTTCACTCGCGCCGGGACCAGATATTTATACGAAACCGGCTAAAATGATTAGCGCATATTTATTCAAGTTTTCGTAAAAATATGTTATATTTTATTTTAAAAAATAACAACAACAGATTATCTTATTTAGAAGTATGCCACCATATATAATAAACCGCTTACACCTGCATTCCTTTTTTTAACCAGGTATCTGTGTTTGGTTTACTGCCTTTCTAATACATAACCAGGTATCTGTGTTTGGTTTACTGCCTTTCTAATACATAACCAGGTATCTGTGTTTGGTTTACTGCCTTTCTAATACATAACCAGGTATCTGTGTTTGGTTTACTGCCTTTCTAATACATAACCAGGTATCTGTGTTTGGTTTACTGCCTTTCTAATACATAACCAGGTATCTGTGTTTGGTTTACTGCCTTTCTAATACATAACCAGGTATCTGTGTTTGGTTTACTGCCTTTCTAATACATTTAACACTTAGCTTTTATGCATAAGCAACCAGTTACCAGCAGTATTACAGTTTTGTCCGTTAAGTTATTATAAACAATTTAGAAAAAAAACAAAAAAACTAATAATTAAAATAATTATACATGCACATCCAAAGGTCGTATATATACAGCTAAAACAAGAGACCTGTTCACAGATTTTCGTATTTAAAAAATATATGTCATTTAATGCCTTAACTGCAAAATCTAAAGAAGTTGGACTGACCAAAAACAAATATTATATAAATAAAAAAGTAATTAAAAAATGTGCCGTCGCCGGGACTCGAACCACGTCCGCCGGGATCAATAGATCAGCGACGCTAACCACTGACTGCCAATCATTGAAGTCAATTATTAACACTATGCAAGTGGTGTACACGTGTTTCCAAAATACCGATGAAAAGCTTTAAAAACGCTTTATAAATGTATGCATTTCAGTTGATTTTTCATAAACGACACAGTTTTCCAATTTCTGTGTCACTAGTGACATTTCGTATATTTATAATGTATTTCTCTTTTTGGGATATATTACAAAATTGAAAATTGTCAATTTGCTATTCGGTGAACTGGGTCCGTATTCCAGAAACATATTCTTTGTGTTTCTTAAAATATTTTCGCTTAAGTTAAAATTTTTAAAATGTCATATTTTAAAAACCACAAATGTGTGAATCGTTTAATGTTTATATGTACAAACAATAATACTACAGGTGATAATTAATACAGACTTAGCACAGTGCACTGTACAAAGGAAATACAACGTTATATAAAATGTTGATTTTAAGGTTAAGAATAAGATATTACTTAAGATGTTTCTGGAATACCACCCCAGGTCCCTTTAATCAAGCGTATAGAATATTTAAGAAATAAATCCGTCACGCATTAGGACCATACATGTGCTGTTAACATTAAATATAGATCTACACGTATTAGGTCTTCCGTAATAATTTGTTTGTTTGGCGTAATCCGACCTACTCATGAAAATGGCCACTACCCCCCAAAAAAATTCAACAAGCAAAAAATGAAAAAAAATTCGTTAAGTTTGTGTCCTTTCTGCTCAAGTTTTGGATTGCCTGTAAATTGTCTTGAATAAGTTGATACGTTAATGTTAGAAATAGTTTCAATAACAAAATATTATAAATCTTAAACAGAGTTTTTCCATTTTAACACATTTATAAATCAATAAAACATCGGTATTGCAAGTACATAGGAACAACGATCACATTGTCAGCGTGAACTATATATTCAATTTACAATATTGAAAGGAAAAAATAATATAAATGCCCTACTTACCTACCCACCTCAAAAATTCTCGGTAGGGTTACGCCAAACCAACGATTTATTAAGGACGACATTATATATCGACAAAAAATGCCATACCTGGTGTTTGAACTGGACTTGACCCCATGCAGGAAGGTCGTAAAATACTCATGATAACTTCGTGTATAGGTCTACTATACTGTCATGTTAAACACGTGTACCATGATCTAGCGTTAGGGCTAGGGTTAGGGTGAGACCCAGTTTAATATTTAGGCCATACCTAGTATAATATTTGTTGTGCGCGGTAACAAGATTTTGAGTTAAAGGGGGCGGAAATATTCAGTACTGAACAAAGCTGCAACACAAACTCGAATCCCCGAATGAATTAAGAATACCTACGAATGCCTACGAATTGATTAAATATATATACGGTTCAGTTACGATGCCTAAGAATGCACTACGAATTTTTTACTACGATGTTTTTTAATCGGGAGTTCGTGGCCAACATTTTGAAAGGGTCAAACCTTTTGCCGAGACTTCCCCTACTGCTCAAGTATTGCAAGAACTGACTACGAACATATACGAATCAGTTAAGAAATTCACGAATTGATTGCGATTCAACTACGAATCTTTAAAAATATCAATTTTTGGCGATTCGTGGGAATTCGTGATGTCTGCGGAATATGGGTATTACATGTTGGAATAGATATCGGAAAGATGTGATATCGACAGAAAGGAACAATTAAATAAAAATACAGAGGAAGAATGTGCTTATGACAATACATTGATTGAAGAACACATCAATGGCAACAAGATGCATGTGTTTTAATATATTATGAGTTGTAACATCTAATGTTGGACAATTTTAAAGGAGGCGTGCCATCATGGTGGTTGCAATCTGATTTTAAAACGAGCTTCTTAAATACCAACCTCCTCACAGAAATTGGCTATTTCCGATCACAGCTTAAATCAAACTTTCAAATCTGTAAGTTTTTATCTCGTGGTTGCAGTGGTAACTGAGAAGAGTACCAACGGGGAAGCAACCACTGCGAGGAGTTTGGTGGTTGCAGTGGTAACTGAGAAGAGTACCAACGGGGAAGCAACCACTGCGAGGAGTTTGGTGGTTGCAGTGGTAACTGAGAAGAGTACCAACGGGGAAGCAACCACTGCGAGGAGTTTGGTAGTGGCAGTGGTAACTGAGAAGAGTACCAACGGGGAAGCAACCACTGCGAGGAGTTTGGTAGTGGCAGTGGTAACTGACAAGAGTACCAACGGGGAAGCAACCACTGCGAGGAGTTTGGTGGTTGCAGTGGTAACTGAGAAGAGTACCAACGGGGAAGCAACCACTGCGAGGAGTTTGCTTACAGATTTGGAAGTTTTCAGGGGAGAAGATAATGAGGAGACTGAAGATTTATATTGTTGAAAATTTCAATTTTATCATTATTTTTTTATAACAATGACACAGATATGTTGCATTATTGGTCCAGGTATATGTATTAAGAGTCAACATGAAAAAACAAAAAGTAAATAAATAAGTAGACATAACGACGCAAGAATTTTACGTTGTCTACGTTTTTATCATGTGCTTGTCCACGATTTCGCGCCAAGTGTTTGCTAATGGTCACGTGGAACATCGTACCGGCAGGGATTTAAACCAGTTATGCTCTGACACAGTTAAATCTCTGCGCGGAGGTTAATCGATTCCGGGTCGCTTAGGTGAGATGTCTGTAAGCCTTCTTAACGCTAAACAAATATTGGTTTGGCCTTACGGTGAAAAGTTTAACATCAGCTGATGTCCTCATGAGGTCAGCTGTTTCTTTGACCCAGTTTATGTCTTCTTAAAAAGACATTCTCATCGGGTATAAAATAAAAATATGTGTACGAATTGCGCTTTTGTACAGTAATGCTACGCGATATTTGCACAATGAAAATAATAACAAATAAGTACACGACAAACGAAATACCTGCGTGTCTCTGTCTGTGTGTTTGAGTGTAAGTCTTTACGTACGTATGGATGTCTGCTGTTAAAAGTATTCAAACATTGTGTTTATTTTATACTTTTGTTTCCAATATTCATATGCAGTCAAATGTTGCCAAATGTTATGTCAAAGAAATTCCCCAACAAAATGTATGTGACAAATCGTTGTCTATCTAGTTGTGCAGTAAAAAGAAATACGTAAATTATTATTATTATTTTAAATTTCAATACAACACTTTATTTCCCAAATACATGAAAGCAACTATATCCATGATTATTCAAACACTATTTGACAGTATGTGCACGCATTTATATGTACACACGTAATAACTAGACTACGTGAAACTTCAAATTGTGTTGTTATACACTGTGATTTGTAACCAATATTTCACATACTCGAAACATGACGTACACTTATGAAATAAGTTTCGATTTATCGGCTAATAAACAATGATTTGGAGTTCTGATGTGTATAAATTAAACCACGAGGGCATAAGACTCTACAGCATCAGAACGACACACTGGTGTTTATTACCCGATAAACAGCGATTATGCGAAAATTATTTCGATTTTAACATGACATGACGACATTTTCTGCAATTACAATGCGAATTCATTTGCTCGGACACAGATTTGTTTTTAGATTTCTGACTGCCTGATACATTTTGCGTTGCCTGGTATACTTGTATTCGGTATTTGAATCGGGTGAGATGAAAATGTGGAGTTGCAGCTTTAATCCTACCAGCTGTTACGAATGTCGAATATTCTGGTGGTATATTCGAATCAATTAAACAATAAAATGCTTTTTTTTGACCTTCCATGACTCACGCGTCTAATGTTTAAACTTTTATCTCCGGTCATTTTATTTACATTTTAAGTGGTACTAATAGGCTTTCGTAAACTCGCTAGTTATGTGGTTGTTGCGTCGCTTAGGAGTGTCCACTTAAAATGACAGATCTGTTGAACTTTTCAACCCCATTTGCACCTTACTGGCGCAGTGCCTAACTCCGCCACATTTAGGAGGTATTTTTATAATATTTTCAAAAGTAGTACATCAATCGACACAAAAATTCATATAAATCAAGTTAGGTTTATTGTGCATTTGCTGGCGTGTTTTGGTTAAATTTCTAATACTTGGCATAGGAAAAATAATTATCGACATTAATGGCCTAAGCAGAGTAAAAAAAATGAGTGTGGGAGTGCCTAAATCCGCCACCCCTCTTTAAACTGCTTGAAAATAATATTTTTTGGTTTAATTCCGTTTTTCAAAGCAATTTTGAGTTTAAAACAAAAAAGCACCTTTGTTTATTCGGAGTTCATTTTCGAGTGTTATTAAAAAATCATAGTGATCCGAAAACGCTTGGTGAAAAATCGTAGATCAGGAACCGTGTCATGCTTACATTTCAAACTGTAATACATGGCAGCTCGTTGTTTGATGCTGATGGTGTTTCAAGTTCGTGATATACGTCTTTATATTTCTAAAATTAGATCATCTGTATAGATGTGAAACAAGAGATCTATAAACATACATATTTGTTGATAGATCTTTGGTGAAACTGAGGCGAAAGTAATGCGCTTTTTACAAATTTAACAAACATACTGTACATGTATTTCAAAGTCATTTTCCTTGGTTTTCTACGCGTATGCGCATTGTATTTGTATTGGGTGTAACGCTTAATAGCGTTGAATGAAATTGAATGATACCACCCGGGTATCGGTAGGATAATGCTACCACCCGTGTATTGGTGGGATAATGATACCACCCGAGTATTGGTAGGATAATGCTTCCACTCGTGTATCGGTTGGATAATGCTACAATCCGGGTATTGGTCGGATAATGCTTCTATCCGTGTATCGGTCAGATAAAGCTACTACCCGGGTATCGATCGGATAATGATACCACCCGGGTATTGGTAGGATAATGCTACTACCTGGATATTGGTTGGATAATGCTACCACACGTGTATTGGTTGGATAATGCTACTACCCGGATATTGGTCGGATAATGCTTCTACCCGGATAATGGTCGAATAAGGCTACTACCCGGGTATTGGTCGGAAAATGCTAATACCAGGGTATCGGTATGCTTCTACCCGGTATTGATCGGATTATGCTACTACCCAGGTATCGGTCAGATAATGCTACAATCCGGGTATCGATCGGATAATGCTACTACCCGTTTTTTAGTCATACTTCTAACGGATCAAAATCAACTCGTTTACTAAATTACACTAGTTTGGCGCAAAATTTCAACGCAGAAAGTAAAAACATTGCCATTGAACACTTGTGGTTGCGTAAAGAGGCTTCATCTTTTATATTAATCTGTATTTACATTGACATTTATTATATGTAAAAGATGTAGCACACTTTGACCGAAATATGTTAGTTATTTAACGAGCCCGCAGAGGTCAAAGGGTGCTACTAGTATTTTATACCATATTTACTAATCACATCGCAACTTTCTACCATGCCGATCCCAATGGGCAGTTTGTAGACGTCACGTGATGTATGACATGCTTGGCATGCGTGTTATTTTCAAATTTAGCGCTGTCGCAGTGTGTCCACTCAATGCAATCGCTCCCTGCAATAAGTAGCGTGCGTATAAATTACCACTAAATTTCAGTATACTGCACGGTAAGCTTGCATATTAGGCTCCGTCCACCATTTACCAATCTGATATCATGGTTATTGAATAAGCTTGCCCAGGAAAATTGTGAGTAACTGACCGCCGTGATATGAATGAAATACAGTAACAAAAAAAAACAGCGAAAAACCAGAACACAAACACACACAAAAACAAAAAGAATGATTGGATAAAAGGCACAGTTGTTTATGATTGACATGTTTGGCCATTGTGTAGTTATTACGTTAAACCGCGAAGCAAAGTGCATGATACCGGATAAATAAGAAAAAAAAAACATTTGAATACTTGAGTGTTTCAGCCAAGGGTCGGTGTACGTAAGATATCATGTAAATATAGGATATGTTTGGTTTCGGTAGAAAATCGATTTTAATTCACGAATGATCTTAGAAATTAATATGTTCACGAGTGGCGCAGCCACGAGTGAAAAATATATTTTCTATGATCACGAGTTAATCAAAAATCGATACTAGTATTCTACCGAAACCTACACATTTTATTTTTATTTTATGCTTTTTACGCCGTTTTGTTACATTTTATGTGCTATCTAAATGCGTTTAATTTGAAAAATTCGCAGGGATTATAACGTCATGACGTTTTTGAGCCAGACTTCGTTGACGGTCCGTTTAATTTACTGTATTAAATCGGGAACCAGTGTGGAACAGTTCAATTACCGGAGTGATAATTTTCACTGTTTCAAACAGTGAAGTACCAATTTTATTTCACTGATATTTCCCTATAAATCACTGGAAAGCATAAAATAATTATACGTATTGCTCGAATTTTCATAAGGCGTAAAAAAGTTGTTGATTTCCGCTTACCCTCCCCCCCTCCCCCCCCCCCCCCCCCCCCCCACTTTTCCACCGTTTTTTATTGAAAAGAGCAGGGCTTTTTTCGCTAATATGCGGCTTTTCGGTAATTAGCAAATATTTCGAATTAGTCTGCGTGAGTCAGGAGCTCTTGGTAATGACATATAAAGGGTCAGTTTCTTTGATTGGAGGCGTTTAAACATTTTACATGAGTCATGAGGGTTTTTTTTGGAGACGTAAGCTGAAACCAACACTTTTTTGGCCTTACAACTTGCGTTAAATTTCGCCAAAGCCAATATGCAAGTATAATAACAGTGCATTGTTTTCAGACTATATTATTTCTGGATATTCTAGATCGTACCAGTTTTCTGTAGATAGGTTTCAAGCATGTTGCACAATTCAACAGTAGCGCTCACCCCCTCTAAATATTTCTGCGTACAAACTTATGTCAGTCAGTCGGTCGGTCGGTCGGTCGGTCGGTCGGTCTGTCTGTCTGTCTGTCTGTCTGTCATATCCAAATTAATCTAGCGTTTTATCCAATCATGTCAGTTGTGTATCACGTGTTTAACGGTTGACCTATTTCCACAAAAGAGCACATGGTAGAGCTTGTGAAGTGTTTGTGAAGGTCGGTGAATGGAAATTGATCCGTCAATATTAGCTGGGGAGGAGGTTAAAATGTTAGAGGCAAACACGTGAAAGGTCTACGGACATACAGGTCAATGGTAAATGTATCACCCCCTCTAAGATGAAATCCTGGGACCGTCCCTGCTTGACATCAATTATTACCGGTAATATCAAGGTCGTTTAGGAGCCTCGTCCGTTATGTAGGTGGTTCTGTTATGAATGCATGTCTGAAGTGCGTACAAAAAAGCCGTACACAGCCTCTCGAACAAGGATGCTAATGTTGTACAAGTACAACGACGACGCATGTTCTGGCACCAACTTGGCCCATGTTAAAACTTTAAACTGGCTCGGAAGAGAATTATGCACCTATCAATATTTTCCGCCAAGGGGGGGGGGGGGGGCTGATCCATGGGAATTTGACTAATTTTATTTTTCGGGTCTAATTCCCCACCATAGAGCCAATCATTTTTGTCTTAATCCTCACAGTGGGAGATGCTTGGTGCATCAAATTACCCGGGGGTGGGGGGGGGGGGCAATATTACCGGGATCTAAAATCCGACCAAAGTCTATTTACCCGGGACCCGGAATCATTCGGCGTGTCAAAGGCCCGCATGTTGGGTATCGCTATCAGTCTAAAGTCCCGTATATGCCCGTATATGCCCGCCGCCAGGGAAAACATTGATAGGTGCATTACGATACACCTAATGTTCTTCTACAAAAAAAGAGAAATAATTTGCATAAAAATATTTCACGATAAACGTAAGATGTTTCGAGAATACGACCCCAGTATCAATGTTGTTTTCTTTTAAATATCACATAAATAATGATATACGGTACTATGTATCCAATTTTGCGATATCACGTCTTGAAACTGGGTTTCAAACGCTATGACCTGTAGACGTCTAAAATCTATTGCTCTTACGATATGGCCTTGAACATTTTTATTGGCCAATGAACATTTTATTTTAGGTTGCAAAGCAGGACTGAAATATGAGAGCTTGATTTTTTTTAACTTGATGAGTTATTAGCTTTTTTGAGTGCGATCGGTTACCGAATGGGGTCACATTTATATGATATTTAATAAAAAATGATGTTACTACTACTACTACTACTACTACTACTCCTCCTACTACTACTACTACTACTACTACTACTACTACTACTACTACTTCTACTACTACTACAACTTACAACTACTAGTACAACAACAACTACTACTACTACTACTACTACTACTACTACTACTACTACTGCTACTACTGCTGCTACTACTACTACTACTACTACTACTACTACTACTACTACTACTACTACTACTACTGCTACTACTACTTCTTCTACAACTACTACTACTACTACTACTACTACTACTACTACTACTACTACTACTACTACTTCTTCTTCTACTACTACTACTACTACTACTACTACTACTTCTTCTACTACTACTACTACTGCTACTACTGCTACTACTACTTCTTCTACTACTACTACTACTACTACTACTACTACTTCTTCTACTACTACTACTACTACTGCTACTACTACTTCTTCTACTACTACTACTACTAGTACTACTTCTACTACTACTTCTACTTCTACTACAACAACAACAACAACAACTACTACTACTACTACTACTACTACTACTACTACTACTACTACTACTACTACTACTTCTACTACTACTACTACTGCTACTACTACTTCTTCTACTACTACTACTACTACTACTACTTCTACTACTACTACTACTACTACCAGCACTACTACTACAATAACAATACTATTGTGTGTTAGAGTAATATTACAGATATTAAAAGCCAGTTGTTTACTGACTCAGGGGTCCTAAACGCCATTAATAGAAGGTCTGGTACATTATTTGACCTTGACATACTTATCACACAGGGACACACATACGGGACAACTAGGCCAATGTAAAGTAACAAGTTGTTTCCTGCCCGGTGATAAAGCGTGAAATGAAATGAGTTCTACGCACTTTTGACAGCTGCTTTGTTTTCGCAACAATTTACTTCTTACGTAAAGTACATGATCAGTTTTTTATTAAAAAACAACAACACTACTACATTAGTTAAAATAATTGAGCTGAATATGTTTAACTTGCAGCATCGATTATCAAGATTTTGGTATTCATAAAACATGAATGTATTTCTATTTCTCTTTTATCAATAAGCTAATATATTCATTAATGCTTATTGGTTTCACAGCTGTCGCCTAGCAACTTGCTTTCCTGCCTATTTACTTATATCAAGTTATGTACTTTAGTATGTACATTTATGCCTGCGTGACTGCTTGCGTTCGTCCGTTCGTCTGTCTGTCTTTCTGTATGTATCAATGTATATATTTAAGTATGCATTATTGAATGATGGATTCATGAATTTATGTATAGATGTAAGTAATTATGTAAACTTGTAAATATGTATTTATGTGTTTATGGATGTGTATATATATTTTTATTTATGTATTTATGCATGCATGCATTTATGTGTTGGTATGTATATTAGTATGCATTTATGTATTTCTGTATTTTATGTTTTATGTATTTATGTATTTATGCATTTAATAAAATTTGTTTCAAAAGGTACTACAAGTATGTTCTGTAGTTTCAGAACTTAAATACATTTGAAAACAAAAATGTCTATAACAAAATACCGTACCATTAAATGTCACAAGCGTAATTGTACAATGCAAATTAGATTCAAATTGTAACTGCAAAGATTGCTCTTGTCGAAAAAACGGAGTGTGTACCCAAATATCATGTGTCAAGATAATTGCAATGCTTTGGCAATTCGCCAACAAATGTACAATTTGAATGAAGTAATTAATTCATTGATTCGCAACAAATGTACAATTTGATTGAAGCAATTTATTTATTAATTTAATGTCATGCATTGGCTAATTGTATGCCATTTAGATCCGGTTAAAAGATTACGGATTATTAGGGGAAAAGCTGGTATTTTCCCGTAATGTTATCAATCTTAACAATGTAGATTTTAAAAAAGCCATACATATATAACAAGCTTATGTTTTCCCGACGTTATCCCTCCGTCCGATCGTCCGTCCGTCTGTCTGTTCTTATCGTTAAGAACGGATTGCCATGAAATTTTCTGAGAAGGTTGAAAATGGGCCAATGAACAATGGTTAGATGTTGATGGTGATTAGGGACACTAATAGACCTAGGGTCGCTCCAGGGACGTGGCGTCTTACACTATCCTCCCGTAACCCAACTAACAATTATTTTGGGGTCGCTGGCTATGTGGGAGAGAATCCCGGTTCACTCGGAAGTTCAACACACACAGATCTTATCTTTATTCAGGCAGATCGTGCAAGTGCAGCTCCGTGAAACGCGCCTTCACACTTCATTCTGATTCTTGGGTATAATCATCCATAGGTACAGTGTTTGTTAATGTCACCTTGGTACGTAATGCGGAGTTAATTGTTGTTTTATAATTTATGTTGTGTGTGTAGTGGTATAGAGTGCACCTGGATTCTCTCCCATATGACCATCGCCCCCAGAAGACTTGTTAGTTGGGTTACGGGGGATAGTGCAAGATACAGGAGATTTCCCGTTCCGGAGGTGAACCTGGGGACTATTAGTGCCCGGTGTGAAGCACCTAGTACACAGCACCACGATTTAACGTCTCGTGCGAAAGACGAATTTGTAGGTTAGGGTGTAACTGGGGCTCGAACCTTCGACCCCTGGGTGTTAAAGCCAGTGCGTTACCACTAGACCACGGATCCTCCACCAGATAACGGTTGACTGTGCAGATGCGCATATATGTGTAGTTTCATCACTTTGATTCAACCAATCAGAACTATCATGTTTCGGTTATTCAACCAATCAAAACAAACAGGTGTCGGATACACAACCAATCAGAATTAACACTCTCGGTTATTCATCGAATCAAAACGTGTCGAATATTTATTTGAACTTAACATAATTGTATGATACATGTTTTAGTAATCGAACGGATCATACTAAACATATTTCGATTATTCCTCAGACCAGACCTAATTGTTCGGGTATTTAACCAACCTCCACACAAAGATTTGACTGGTTCCGAGCAAAGCTCATCAAATCCAGCCGCCGCCACCTTCAACGTGACAATAGTTACCACTGGAAAACCAATACCCTAAAACAATCAAAATTTCTGTTGAATTAACAGAGGCCATATATACAATTGCTTATACATGCAGCAATATTCTCATATATTGAGCATTTGTCCCATTTTATAATTTGGGTTTAATAAATATAAATGTGAAATGACATATTTCTTACATTTACCATATTTCTCATACATGTAGTTTGAATATCTCGTTCCATTTTAGACTTTCAGTTAAATAAAGTGAGTAAATATATACAATTATACATTCTTACATGAAACAATTTTTCTCATATTTTGAATGTTGTATTCCTATTTAAAATTAAAAAAACTCCGTTAAATGTTGTTTTATATAAATTTTACGGCAGTCATAGAAAGTTCTGCGTGTATTTCATCTCGAACATAAATCCACCATTTCGATGCGTAGGTATGCATGCGCTGGCAGTATCTAAGGTTAATGATTTTTAATGAATGGATCTTATTTAATAAAAGGCATGAGACAAACACATTTCTTTCAAAGTATACACGATCGTTAACAAGTTTGGAAACTTGGAATAACGCCAAGTGTACGTAACATTACATTAAAGAGGCACTCTACGATTTTGTACGAAAATATATTGATTATCTTAACGTAAACCATACTTTTATTCTAAAGAAGTAATTAATATATTTTTTTGAATACAATTATAATAACTGTTCAGAAAATCTGTATTAAAAGAGAAATATAAATATTGTTAATGCCCAGCAAAATATTATAGCATATGTATATACAGCGCCTCGACGAGTCAGGCCAATTGTTGGCACATGCGCACTACTTATTTTCTAATTCAAAAACGAATGTAACCGTTGCTGTAGGATAAACAGTAATTTATCGACAAATTTTTTTTTTTTTTTTTTTTGAGAAATTAAATAATTTTGGCCGACGTTGACGTTTTATGTCATATAAATCTTTGGTTAATTAGTGGGAAACGAAAGTGACTCGAAATTAAGGTATAAAAATCAGACAGACCCTCTTTAATGCAACGTGCGTGATAACCAAGTTAAGAGAACATGCCGATAAAATAGTAGGAAGGATATATTTTAAATTAAAGACAACGCAGCCATTTTAATTATTATTTTGGGGAAAGTAAATGTACATAAAATATAAAAAAGACAAAACACTTTGTGTTTTCTTTATGGAAACTTTACCAAAGTGACTTTGGCGGTACTATAGGAAATGCGGCAAAATCAATCAAAACATATGTACATTATACCAAGTCACAATTAAGTGAAGTAAAATAAAACAATATCGGCTACAAAAGACTTCATTAATTTTCAGAAAAATTAGTTAAGGGAATCGAAAGTCTGAGTGAAATTTAACAAAGTTGTTTATTTTCACAAGGAAGTTCGGTTCACTGTCCCAGTTTGGCTGTTTATGATACTATTTTATCTACGCATTATATCTTCATGACATATAATAGACAGAAAGTAAAACGTTTATATATAAAAGACTATTTCTATTATAACAATATGATTCACACACACTGAACATAACTATTATGCTCCCCGAAAATTTTTCGGGGGAGCATATAGTCGCTGCTTTGTCCGTCCGTCCGTCTGTCCGTCCGTCCCTCTGTTCGTCCGTCTGTCCGTCCGTCCCTCTGTTCGTCCGTCCGTTCGTCCGTTCGTCCGTCCGTCCGTCCCGTTTTCTTGTCCGGAAAATTTCTCAGCAACTACTGACCAGAATTCAATGAAACTCCATTTGAAGCTTCATTACCAATAGAAGGTGTGCACTGAACCAGGACGTTCCACTTCAATGATTTTTTTCAGAGTTTGGGACTTTGAAGATTTCTGAAATAAACATTTAGTGCACAGTTCTTGCTCGGTCTATTTGAACACAACTACTGGCCAGAATTAAATGAAACTGTATGAGATGCTTCATTATCACAATGAGGTGTGCACAGTGCAGGATGTTCCCTTTCAGTGATTTTCCTTCGAGTTATGGGACTTCGAAGGTTGCTGAAATTATTGTATAGTGCGCAATTCTTGTGACTCTGCTCTTCTGATTGCGTTCCCATTACTTGGCAAAGCGTATTGAGGAACATCCATTAGTTCAATAATATTCTTGTTATATTGTCGGGAACACAATAAAGCGAGAAACGGTGTTGAGAGAAACACAGAGATGCAAATATACAATAACGGAAATGACACAATCAAGAAGCAAGTTATTTTTCAAGTAGTTCACTGTTGTAAGAAAATCGATCAAGCAGGAGTTGCTGTCATAGCAAAAAAACCGGCTGCAAATGGGATTGGTTATGCATTCCCAGAACTATTTGTGCAAAAATCTGCCTGTTGGCATAGCAACGGATTGGCAATTAGCACCACACGAAACGATGACGTCATTTATTATGGTGTGTCAAATAGTTCACAAGTTAACTTATCATTGTCTGGCAAGAAGTTCATGGCCCCATGTTCACAAAGGATCAAAAAATAGGATCAAGATAAGTCGTAGCTGGTCCTGATCTTCTAGTTCAACTGAGCAGAATCACAAAAATATTTTATTTTGAAATAGCTTCTTTTCTACATTAAATAACTCAAGTTGCTATTATGTTTTAATTAAACTAATTATATAAGGTCGCATACATACGGAGAAAAAATTTCCACATTTATGTATAATAATTATGTAGTTGGCAAACAGTTTAGTGGACACGGGGCCCGTGGCGTATCTTTTAACTGTTTCTGCTGTACTATATTTGGGGGGACATGTTGGGACAAAATGCCGTAAAACGCTTCTACGTTTTTATCATTTCATAATTTTGAGCTCAAATAAGCGTGTATATTTATATTATGCATGCACTATATAACTTATGCCAGAGATTTTTCATTTTTAGTTTCTCAGACATTTTGAAAGAAAAAAACTGTTCAGTTGGAGGCAGAAAATCAATTTCTAAAACATTGAATCGGTTTAAAGCTTTCGGTACTGAAGCCTTCTTGAGTAAATTTAATAAGCACAGATCACATTTTTATGTGTAATAGCATCAATTCAAAATATACAACTATTCAATTGAATTGATGCTATTATACATAAAAATAATTAGGCAAAATAATAATTGCGTGTTTCGAGCAACGGCCTCAAAAAAAGTTTTGTAGTGTCGGGATTGGGTTTTTTTAAAACTTTTTTTAAGACAATTTCGGTCAAAAACATTGAACATTATCTAAAATCTGACGAAAATATGGATTTCACGGAAAACAATCGTCGCTAAATTTTTTAGGCTCTATGGGTTTTCGCTATGTAGGGTCGGGTTGTCTGAAACACAGAAAAACATTTGTTTGGCCTTATCCACTGAAGCAACGGCGCGGCCAATGACATAGTTCTACCAGCTGAAACCTTTGAATCAATAAGCCTCACAGCTCGACTGAATGCAGTCTGAAAGGCAATCGATTTTGTCAGTTAAACGACAACCAGAACTTCTTAACTTATTCATCCCTTGAAATATTGTTATACAATATACATGTACAGACAGTATACTGTAAAACGATAAATAGTTGCTTTGCTGTATATTTTGTGAATGTGTTCACACCTTTGCTGTATATTTTGTGAAATGTGTTCACACCTTTGCTGTATATTTTGTGAAATGTGTTCACACCTTTGCTGTATATTTTGTGAAATGTGTTCACACCTTCTCCCTTTACAGTACTTTGGATATTTACGGATTTGTATTACAAAGATTTATATGCATGTACAAAGATTGATATGCATGTACAAAGATTTATATGAATGTACAAAGATTTATATGCATGTACAAAGATTGATATGCATGTACAAAGATTGATATGCATGTACAAAGATTGATAGCGGTAGAAATAATAAGTTGAACATACGAATACATCTGTAATTTCCTTTAGTATATTTTTTATATGACTACTTCAATGCTTTGGTCGGAGCGGCTGACAATTTGATTGACCAGCTTCATGATGAATATATGATATATAGTGTTTTGCTTGATTTCAGTACGTGCTTGAAGCCATGTTATATGTTCTTCGTTGTTATAATTGACTTCAATAAGTGTTTGATGCAATGTTTTATGTTCTTCGTGGTTATAATTGATTTCAATACGTGTTTGATGCAATATTATATGTCTTCGTGGTTATAATTGATTTCAATACGTGTTTGAGGCAATTTTATATGTATATGGTGGTTAAAATTGATTTCAATACGTGTTTGATGCAATGTTATATGTTCTTCGTGGTTATAATTGATTTCATTACGTGTTTGATGCAATGTTAAATGTTCATCTTGGTTATACTTGATTTCAATACGTGTTTGATGCAATGTTATATGTTCATGGTGGTTATAATTGATTTCAAGACGTGTTTGATGCAACGTTATATGTTCATGGTGGTTATAATTGATTTCATTACGTGTTTGATGCTATGTTATATGTTCTTCGTGGTTATAATTGATTTCAATACGTGTTTGATTCAGTGCTATATGTTAATGGTGGTTATAATTGATTTCAACACGTCTTTGATGCAATGTTATATGTTTTTGGTGGTTATAATTGATTTCAATAGGTGTTGATGCAATGTTAAATGTTCATCTTGGTTATACTTGATTTCAATACGTGTTTGATGCAATGTTATCTGTTCATGGTGTTTATAATTTATTTTAATACGTGTTTGATGCAATGTTATATGTTCTTGTGGTTATAACTGATTTCAATAGGTTTTGATTTAATGTTAAATGTTCATCTTGGTTATATTTGATTTCAAGACGTGTTTGATACAATGTTATATATTCTTCATGGTTGTAATAGATTTTAATACGTGCTTGATACAAGCTTATATGTTATTTGTGGTTATAAGCTTAGTTAAAAGCTAGAACTTGAGACCAAAGTATTACCGCAATATTATTTTCTGAATATGCAAAATAAAGCATTTACTTGACTTGCTGCCAAGTTCCTAGGGTATATGTTTATCCCAACACGCAGTCACAGATCTCGCCTAATAGAAAAGGCTTTAAAAAGATATGAGGCGTGTCGTGTGAAAACCGGGCTGAATGCATGTGCGTAAAGTGTCGTCCCGGATTAGCTGCACAGGCTGATCCGGGACGATACTTTCCGCTTTTATGGTATTTTCTGTTTCAATGAAGTCTCTTCCTAACATAAATCTACTGTAGGCGGAAAGTGTCGTCCCGGATTAGACATGCGGACTGCACAGGCAAATCCGGGACGACACTTTACGCACATGCGTCAAGCCCGGGTTTCCCACGACACGCCTTGTATATATGTACAGTAATTCCGTATTTCAGTGCCTATACTGTTAGACAGATAGACTGTCAGTTGAATGTTTACGACTTTGGTCTCGCCAATGTCAGAGTCTTCATAAAAACTGGATTCAACATGTTTCGTCCTTCAAAACGTATATTTACATCGTGTAATTATACACAACTGCGCATAAAAGGTTTTCATCGTTGAGACCTAATAAAATAGTGTATAATTAAGTATTGTATGCACGTCTCTATCAAAGGTGTTATGACAAAGAAATAAATTAGGACATTATAAGCCGACATAAAAAGGCAATATTGCGTGTAAATGTAACTTTAATATGTATGGTATTAAAATGATTTATTAACCTATGTTGATAAAATGTTTTCAAAATAACGATTTCCATTGGAAGACTCAAACACAGCCTTGATGTATAGTCTACTTGACTGCCTAGACGTATAGCCCGTATGGCTGCCTTATCGTAAATCCTATATGACTGTTATGAAATATATGGCCTACATGATTGCCTGACGTATAGCCTGTATGACTGCCTTGACGTATAGCCTACATGTCTGCCTTGACGTATGGTCTGCATGACTGCCTTGACGTATAGCATGCATGACTGCCTTGGCGTATAGCCTGTATGATTGTCTTGACCTATAGCATGCATGATTGCATGACGTATAGCCTGTATGACTGCCTTCAAGTATAGCCTGCATGCCTGCCTTGACGTATTGTCTGCATGACTGCCATGCCTAGCCTGAATGACTACCGTGTCCGTTTTATGTGCGGTGTGTTCTGATATATATATACATGTACATGCAGGTAGAATTTAAGGTAGCTATACATTTAGATATTTGTTTGTCATTTAATATACAAATACATTTCTCATATGTTCATTTGTTGTTGACATACAATAATACATATGGATGCCAACTTATAATCGAATATTCGATTTTATGACCGAATATGAGAATAGTAAATACGAAATGGCAAAACTAACATTTAATAACCTTTTAAAATGATCGGTAAATGTAAATTCCATAACTAATATGTACATGTAACATACTTCTATTTAGCCAGTATATAAATATGCTAATATGTTACACCTCGTTGCTCCGTAATTGATAGACGAATATTTTCAAAACAAACCTTTGATAAAAACAACCTAAATTTAGCAGCCCACCAACGAATCAGTCAATGAAAGCAAGGCATTTAAACCCATTAAATATATACATACATCAACTAGTAAAAGTAATTTCCATAAATTACATCTGATGATAACATGACTTTTAAAGCCTACATAGTTTTGCGTCGTTTTGGCTTTAAAATGTGTTTCCGGGTCATCGCATGGCATTGCACCGTTGTTTTTCTTTCTAAACTTTAAAGTCAGGATATTGATTCATTTTTCTTTTTTCTTATGCACCTATCACTATTTCACCCAGGGGAATTTGACTCATGTTATTTTGGGGGTCTAATTCTCCCCATTGTTCGGTGTGTCATATTCCCGCCTGTCAGGAATCTCTTTCAGTCTAAAGTCCCGTATATATCCGCCGCTCCCTCCTGGGAGCAAATCTTGATAGGTGCATTACGTCTTTGAGGATTGTGTTCCATTGGTTGCAATTGTATATGCATTCCAAACATGCACATGTTTACAGCTAAAATTATGGCCATTTCGAGTGACTGATTAGATTAATTCAAGTATAATGATTTAGCGCGAATAGTGATTTAATTGCCAGTCGAGCTAATAGTGGCCAAGTACATGTATAGTGATTGAAATAATTCTACCTAGTGTAATGGTTGACTGGATTATTGTTTTATAAAAAAAGTATAATGATTGACTGGATTCAGTTTTGTTTGTTTGGATTTTTCGCCGTATTCAACGTCTGTTAACCTACTCACACTTTTCCTGGGTAAGCTGGTTTACCAGTACTAAGTGCACATACTTATGCCAGTAACTGACAACTTGAATCAGAGAATGGCAGTAGAAATAATTTCATGACCAATCCCACACAAGTTGTGTGGGAATCGAACCCGCGATCCTCGGATTTGTAGTCCAGCGCTCTACCAACTGAGCTAGCCGGCCGGGACGTAGCGTAATGATTGACTGGATTTAATCTACCTAGCGTAATGGTTGACTGGATTCAATCTACATTGCGTAATGATTGACTGGAGTCAATCTACCTGGTATAATGATTGACTGGGTTAAATCTATCTAGCGTAATGACTGACTGGAATATCTTGGCCAAGTTCAGCGATTGACTGGAATAGCTTGGCCAAGTTTAGTGATTTATTGTAATAATTTGCCTAAATTTAGCGATTGACTGGAAAAACTTGGCCAAGTTTATTGATTGAATGTAATAATGAGTAACTGATTGGAATAACTTTGCCAAGTTTAGTGACTGATTGGAATAACTTGGCCAAGTTTAGCGATCGATTGAAAATAACTTGACCAAGTTTAGAGACTGACTGGAATAACATTGAAACGTTAAGTGATTCATATTCAACTTTGAGCAATTATAGTGGCTAACTAAATATGTAAATACGTACACACATTTATAGCAGACTTATTCTAACTGTTGCTATTTTTATTATTTAATAACATATTAAATACATGTAAATCAATTCATTCTTTCTATTGTGTTCGCTCGTTCCCATCAAATGACACTTCACCCAGAAATTAAGTGCGTGTGGCCTTTTTCTTAATGTAAATTAGCATTTAAATAGGCGAAAATTGGTTTGCTTAAAGATGACTACACCAAATACGTTGTCAGCAAGCCTGAAGTATACACAATTAAAGTGTTACTTTGTTCAACAAGTATTTTAAAGTTTTTCTTTTTTTCACAGGTTCCAAATAGTCTAAAAATGAATGCATGTTTTTGGAAACAACACACATCCCTTGTGTGCTTAAAAGAAAAGTAAAATATCTGTATCGCTGAACAGTCGAAACCAAAATATAAATGTGCCAGGCCAGTATTTACGAACAACATAGTATCCTTGTATATTCCGCTATAATATACTAAAAGTGACCTGTTTTAAACCACATATGATTTCAACGACAGCGTTTTTTTTGCGATATGAATGTGGCGCATGTTTTCTTTGACATTCTGTGTTTTGTAGGCAAAAGAACATTAAAAATTTGCCTTAAATGGGGCCTGTTCGCAGAAATTACCCAATAGACCGATCCGGGATCTGCCACGAAATATTTAAACTCCTCCCCAGCTATTGTTAAAGGATTAATTTACATTCATCGAAAATCACAAACATTACCACGTGCTCATTCGAATATCACAAACATTGTGCACGTGCTCTTTTGTATGAAATAGTTTAACCGCTAAATACGTGATATCCAAGTGCGATGATTGGATAATATTGCATATTAATTTGAATATGATTGACATTTGTGGAAGCGTAAATTGACAACACGCTATGGGATTTATTACCACGCCTATACAAGTCAAACTCCAACACACAAGGTTGAGCTGTCCGGCTAGCGCAGTATTTGGTTCACTCGCTTCTCATCTAGGCTGCCCGTTTTCGCTTTCTCATACCGGCGCATGTGAGTTTGGATGGTGGTCACCATACCGGACAGGTGGGGTTTCCTCCTGCTACTCCGACCCCCCCCCCCCACAACACAATGCCACGCCAAAAATAAGAATATTTCAGTAAAAAAATTAATAGCTGGAAAATGCAGCTATGATTCAACATTCGTCCCAACTTCCGGTGTACCTCTAAAGTAAATTGGGCAGGGGTGCTGGGACACACACCGGGTCCTCACATAATGCAGCCAGGGGCTCTGGGACCCACCCGGGATCCTCACATAATGCAGCCAGTGGCTCTGGGACCCACCCCGGATCCTCACATAATGCAGCCAGGGGCTCTGGGACCCACACCGGATCCTCACATAATGCAGCCAGGGGCTCTGGGACCCACCCCGGATCCTCACATAATGCAGCCAGGGGCTCTGGGACCCACCCCGGACCCTCACATAATTCAGGCATTGGTGCTGGGACACACACCGGGTCCTCACATAATGCAGCTTCGGCGCGGAAGGACCTCATAAACTTCGAAATACACACACAAGGTTGATAGATACAAACGGTGTTTTTTTACCACAGATCTTCGTCAAACAATTAAGTCCTAGCTTTCTGAATAGCCTAACACATAGACGCTTCCACAAATGTCAATCATATTCAAAATAATCTGCAATATTATCCAATCATCGCACTTGAATATCACGTTTTAAGCGGTTTAACTATTTCATACAAAGGAGCACGTGCGTAATGTTTGTGATATTAAAAAAGCACGTGGTAATGTTTGTGATATTCGATGAATGGAAATTAATCCTTAAACAATAGCTGGGGAGGAGTTTCAACTATTCGTGGCAAAACCCGTATCGGCCTATTTTCAATCAAATTTTGTCGTAAGGTAAACTTTAATCTAAAAATGACATTTCTTACATAGCGTAAAAATACACCCAAAAGTCATACTCTTGAGTATATACTCTTTGACGCTAGGGTGGAGCTTATTTTTGAACTTTTGAAATATGATCTTCTTACCCTCTCATTTTGTTCCTATAAAAAAAATGCATTTGGCAAAATATGAGCACAATTGAACAATATTTAGGGGTAGCTCAATGATTATGAAGTTTCTGATATTGGGCCCCAAAGCTGCAGCGGTACAGCCAACTTATTATTTCGCATACTACCTGTAGATTAATTCTCATAATAAATTAAGAACCCAAATTTAACTACTAACTTAAGTGACAGTTTCTCCAATCATCATATTCACAACACAACATTCAATAATTGTTGTTAAAGACCAAGAACCAATCATTCAAATTTCATTGTTTTGCTGACAATGCAAAATGTCAACAAATTCATGTTCAGACATGTCACGTTCACACTTTTTTGGACTGACTAAGCTGACTAGGCAACAGTGTAAAAGCAGTTCTGCTTTGATATTTTGGCCTGGCATCACACCTGCCTTTACCGCTCTCAGTTCCAGTTGAATCACTGCAACCGCAGTGCTCCGTCAAACCCCAGTGCTCCACCTATCACACTGAATGCCCCAGAATATGCATTTCAGTGACTGTGTGCTTAATTACTTTTAGTTTACCTACATAGGACACACTTATCTAGTGGTTGTTGATTGTTACTTTAACTGGCCTCCTGTGTGAAATCATATCAAGGTGCTACCGGGCTCATCTCCTGCCTAGGCGGATCTTTGTTACATACGGAATACCTGATCAGCTTGTTTCCCATGGCGGTCCTCAGTTCAATGCTACTGTCCTGAAAGATTGAGGTGTTCATCAGTGGTCGTATGTGGCTTTCCCTCATAGTAATTGTCGAGGCGATGTTGGTATGAAGACTGTAAAGCGCCTTCTAATGGACAGAAGCAGTGACTCAAGTGAGTCATTGACAACGACAAATTTCAACGTGCAATGCTGCAGTATCGCAACACACCTGATCGGGACACAAAACTCTCCCCAGCATTGTGTATATTTGGCAGACTTATCAGGGATTTTATACCCATTCGACCTGGCAATTACAAACCTCAAATCTCGTGGCATTCCACAGCAATGGGAAGAGAAGAGGCTCTTCAGAACAGACACCTGCAATGCGCAAAGAAACTGTCTCAGCATACAAAACGTTGTTATTGAGGTACGCCAATATGACCAATATGTTATTAGAGTTGATGGTTCCAGGCGTGTAACCCTGCGTAACCGGATATTTCTACGTAAATACATCCCACTGTATGTAGATGGTCCAGACTGACGGTTAATGCTGACTTCACAGGTCTATGCCTACCCAACTAGAGGCTCCTACTCCAACTTGTAGGCCTATGTACACTGACACTGCGCTTTGACGTCTGTTACCAGAACACCTAGGCACCCTGAGCCCGTCACTACACATGGCACATCCGGGCTGATCACAAACCAGAACATCTGAATCAGTTGACCAGTCACCAGATGCCTGTGAGAACCCTACAGCTCTGCCGCCAACTGGGGGATGTCTTATCCCTGTTTCTGATGTACCTTCCACCCCTAGACGATCAATCAGAGTAAGGCGTTTTTCTGCATGGCAAAACGACTACGAGATGGAATTGTCTGAATCTTTGCCATAATGCTATGCTGTGCTTGTTTATACTGTATTGTCTCTTTTCACTGATATAGTTGCATTAAAAAAAAATTGAGTTATTTTACCAAACAGAAGTTATTCTATGCATGACATAGTAAATGACAATTATGTGAAATAATGAGACTATTGTGTATTCACTTTATGACAGTGTTTGATAATTGTCAGAACACTATTACTGTGTTCAAAATAAATACTGTAGTGTTGAAATTTAATTTAGAGAGATACTCGTAAAAATCGTGTAATTTGCTAAATTTGTATAACTTTGGTAATCTTTGAGGCACTTGAGCTACCCCTAAACATAGGACTTTATTGTTCAAACTTTGCATACAGTGTTTTTATATCATAAGGAACCGATTTGGGGGGTAAGAATTTGAAAAATATGATTTTTAAAAAATGTTTTCAACTCCACCCTATTTGACGTAATGGATAGCGAAACCGACTTATGACCCTAAGGTCATATGTTCGTTTTGTATCCTTGTGCTTTTATTGATACTATACGAGTTGTGGGGGTTACGATGACAACTGTGTTAGATTTTGTTTTGAAGCCTAGACGTTGTATCAGATTTATAATACATGTATTTAAACCAAGAAAATAACAGAAATTCGGACTTAATACCAGAAAAAAATGAAATGCATTTATCAAGTAACATCCAAAATACGTTTCAATAAGACAAATAGAAAATTTGCGCGTGTTGGTTGGGGTGGTCATAACAATTAAAGGCAAACATGTAAACAATCTTAGAAATATCTGCAAAAATGTAAGTTAGGGATTTCATTAGATTTCAAAAGCCAAGAGTCAGATGACCCCAGACTTGGAATTTCGAGGGGTCAAAATGAAATGGTCAGGGGTCAAAATACTGAAGTCACAGGAATTTTGTTTTTGCATGATTGTTTAAAGATAAACAAGTTAATTTGTGTTAATAAAGGTAAAGAACTTTGCTATTAAACCATAAGTAAGATAAGAAGATCAGTTTCTAATGCTTTTCAAGGTGGAACTGGGAAAACAAGTGCATGAAAATTATGCAAAGCACAAGATTTGCTGCAGTCAAAAATAAGAAATTTGCAATTTGCTTGCATCAAAAAGCAGGATTCTGCTTCAATTGAAATTCATGTGTTATTATGAATGAAAGGCAAACATATACACAATCAGCAGAAATATCTGCAAAAATGTTATTAAGAAACGCAGGCATCTGATCATGTACAACGAGGAATGCTTAGATTTTCTGCAAAGCGCGCTTTAGCTATAACGGTGTTTTTCTGTGAGGCAGCCGAGCGGATAAACAACTACCAGCGAGTCACGTAGACCGAGTCAAAGGGACAATATACCACGAGAAACAAAAATGCACACTGTAAAAATGTACGATTTCTGTAGTTTAAGACGGTCATCATTCAATCCCTATGATAACTATCTTCGATTTAATTTATTCAATTGCATGTTAATAACAGTAATTACTGTTCGGTCATATTTTCGCCCTGTACAATTCAAGAAGATCAGTTTCTAATGCTTTTCAAGGTGGAACTGGGAAAACAAGTGCATGAAAATTATGCAAAGCACAAGATTTGCTGCAGTCAAAAATAAGAAATTTGCAATTTGCTTGCATCAAAAAGCAGGATTCTGCTTCAATTGAAATGCATGTGTTATTATGAAAATGAAACGCAAACATATACACAATCAGCAGAAATATCTGCAAAAATGTTATTAAGAAACGCAGGCATCTGATCATGTACAACGAGGAATGCTTAGATTTTCTGCAAAGCGCGCTTTAACTATAACGGTGTTTTTCTGTGAGGCAGCCGAGCGGATAAACAACTACCAGCGAGTCACGTAGACCGAGTCAAAGGGACAATATACCACGAGAAACAAAAATGCACACTGTAAAAATGTACGATTTCTGTAGTTTAAGACGGTCATCATTCAATCCCTATGATAACTATCTTCGATTTAATTTATTCAATTGCATGTTAATAACAGTAATTACTGTTCGGTCATATTTTCGCCCTGTACAATTCAAATGTTGCAAAAATGAACGGGGACATTAATTTAAGAGTAGCAAAAACGCGTATCGAAATCAATAGATATTATTTATAAATTAAACTTTAAACCGTGTTTTTATATTCAAATACTCATGCATTGCTTATTGGCCATTATTTGCAATTGTTTATTTTAAATATTGCAAAAATGAACGGGTCGTTAATTTCAGCGTAGCGAAAAAAGCGTATCTCATAGCACATTCTCAAAAATGTATAGAGCTATATATTAACTGGCCAATAACTGTCGGGCGAAAGTTGCTTGTCCCTTATTATTTATAAGGGCAGTATCTTACCAACCACTTTGGAATAGATAAAAGACATACACAATGCTTTTGAAACGCTTTACGAGAAAGACGAGAAAGTATTTTAGCAAAAATGTAAATTGTTAAATTTTCGAGACGATCTATTCAATGTCGTGAATGTGTCCCTTTATTTAGTTTGTACCAAAAGGTCACCTTTTCCACTATCAGTATTTGTTTTACTCGTCACTATTACGTTATTTGCATGCACTGTTTATTGTATTCTGTTATTTCTCGCTTTAACAGCGGTCTCCTCTAATTAATCAAAGCATTGTGGCGTGGCACGTTTCGTAAAGGTGAACGGGCAAGTTTCGGCATACTTTTGATATTTTGTAGATAAGTCAGTAGATTACAATGTTTGCTCATGTACAATTTGAAAATTATTAGTTTGATGCTTAAAAACGATGATTGTGTTCATCGGCAATTTCCATACGCCGCTCGGTAATTTCCGCCGCCATTTTCTGGATGAGCCATTTAATCCGAAAATCGATTTTCAATGCACAATTTATGCTTAATGTGTTTGTACACTCCTTATAAGCTTACGGAGGTTACTCGAAAGCAGCGATATTTCTGTGTTTTTACCGTCTTTTATTTATTACTTTTTGTTAAATCAGAGTTGCGCTGAAGCTTGTGAAAATCTGAAATGGGGAGGGAAACAATAATTTAAATAAATAGGAAAATTTCGAGAAATGTCCTTATGCCGTTTCACCTCATTGTGCATAATTGTGTTGGTCTGTAAATTATCCAGATCAAGTACGTTATCATCAGATGCAAATTTCAATGGCTCTGTCCTTTGTCCCCATTTAAGTAATAGTTATGACACCTGTACACGGAGCATGTGAATGAGATTTCAAGTCCACAGGGACCAAGACTTTAAATACATGCATACCACATTCTAAGTTCATACAGACCTGTCACCAGATTTTAAATCCTTATGGACCAGATCTTAAGTCATTCAGATCAGATGTTTAAGTCCATTCAGACCACATTTTAACTCTATACGGAACCGATGTTAAGCTCAGATGCACCGAGTATGCAATTTTAACTCTATACCGATGTTAAGCTCAGATGCACCGAGTATGCAATTTTAACTCTATACGGAACCGATGTTAACTCAGATGCACCGAGTATGCAATTTTAACTCTATACGGAACCGATGTTAACTCAGATGCACCGAGTATGCAATTTTAACTCTATACGGAACCGATGTTAAGCTCAGATGCACCGAGTATGCAATTTTAACTCTATGCGGAACCGATGTTAAGCTCAGATGCACCGAGTATGCAATTTTAACTCTATGCGGAACCGATGTTAACTCAGATGCACCGAGTATGCAATTTTAACTCTATACGGAACCGATGTTAACTCAGATGCACCGAGTATGGAATTTTAACTCTATACGGAACCGATGTTAAGCTCAGATGCACCGAGTATGCAATTTTCACTCTGGGGTCATAGCCACAAAGCGCCGAAGTAAAATGTTGACTTACATCACATTTAAGTGAAAAATTTAAATACAATTTGCCTTGTGAAAATCAATATTTTACATTTGTTACATGGTCAAATAAGAAACACATGATGATTCTACGCCAGATTAAAACCATTTTAGACAAAATAAACTTTAAATGAACCAGCCACGGACTTAAGGAGTTTTATGCTTTTAAGAAATTTACTTAAGTTTTCACTAAGGAGCTTTGTGGGTATGGGTCCTGGGCTGGTATTTATAAAGAATCTTAGTCGAAAATTAAGAAAAATATTTAATTCTCAAATTTAATTATTGGATTTTCTGACAAAATAATGCATTTTTGGAAGATTTTGACTCATAATTTGCAAATATAATTTAAAGTGTATTAATATCTAGCAGTAGTTATGCAAATGTTCCAAAGCATAGTGTTTTAAACACAGATTCTTATTTTGACTAATGTTCAACTTAAGTTAATAATGGCTTAAGAATCTTTATAAATATGGACCCTGGGGTGGTATCCCAGAAACATCTTAAGTAATATCTTATTATTAACCTAAAAATCAACATTTTATTCAACTTTTTTTAATGTACTGTGCATTGTGCGTAATGCTTATTAATTATCACCTATAGTATTATTGTTTGTTCATATAAACATAAGATTCAAAAAATTAAATGTAGTTTTTAAAATATAACAATTTGAAATCTTTAACTTAAGTGAAAATATTTTATGAAACACTTAAGATGTTTATGGAATATTGCCCCTGGAGTTAGAATTTTCCCTTAGGTTACAAAGTAACTCTGAACGCATTTGGATTACATGTATTGCATTCCATCGGTCCCAAAAATTCTTAAAATCTCATGGATGGTGTACACTCTTTTAGCGTCTAGTACTCAAGGCTTCAATCAAACGTTGCCAAGCAGAACAAGTATAGTGTTGTTATTATATATGTTTTTATTGTTTTTATTTTTATGATAAAATATTTTAACAACAAGTTCGTGATCATCCTTATGAGAACAACAATCGACCTAACAAAATATATACATATACACGTAGATATTTTATTTTGTACACACATGATTTAACACATGATCAAGACAAACAAGGCTAGTAAATATATCACATTCAACTCTTGTTTGGTGAAAACAAACATAGATACAAAACTAGTAAAATTTCCTAAATTGACTACAATATTGTTCAACAAGATGCATGTCTGTAGAAAATAAATAAAGATTCACAAATCTATGTGAAATTTTAAAAGTTGTGTTACGCAAACCTAGAAATAGTTCAATTTATTTATTATATATTTTTATCACATAAATTAATATAATATTCTGGGTAACAGCGAATGTTTGGCTTCTTTTACAGTTGAGTATACTCAATATGGCGTAAATTTGAATACAAATTTAGATGCTATACTACAAATAAAACAAAACAAAACAACAATAACAATCCAGAATACATTTTTTAATGCTATAATTACAGTGAACGGAAATGGAATACAATTTTTTTTATGAAATAACAATAAAACAAAAATAATGCCAATGAATTCAAAAAATGAATTACATAATGCTTTTTCATACCTGTCTTTGTATAAACTAATAACATATACCATGATAGGTGCTTACAAGCAAATCTTTGAAAACAGTAATTGAGCCTTCTAGTTTAAATAATGTGATAAGTTGATTTTTCACAAATGAGTGTACATATCCATTGCAAATGTCCACATGTATAATAATTTTACATGTACCTTTGGGTTTTCCATGTCACAAAATGTGACTACAGATTTTAGATCAGTGTGCAAAACTAGTCCAACTTTGTAGACACGGTTTAGTTACATGTAACAACCTGATCAACAAAACATGTAGTCTTATTTATAATAAGCCATGCAACAAATTTAGTGTTATATATTTTATATATAAGGCTAAATTCAACCCGGGTGAATATGGCCATTATAAACAGTACGGCAGCTCAATATTTTTCCAGCTCCTAACAAGTTATGCTACAAAACATGTGACACTGTTACACTGACAGCTGCACATAAAAACTAAATACTGAACAAGGTTTGAGGTCAAATAGCTGAACATTTAAGTCCCCTGTTACAGGGGAGTTAGCTTGGGTCCATGCTTTACAAGCATTTCAACCAATGATTTAAAAAAATTACAATGTCTTAATGCATTGAAGATAAAACGACAACATCAATAAAATGTATACATTATCCTTCTCATAGATGACATGTTGCGGATCAAAGTAAAGATAAATGAACAAGAAACAATTAAACATAATCAAATCCTATGCCTAATGGACAAAGCCATTATGCTTAATAAAATAATCATAATATTCTGCTTAAATAGTGACAAAATAAACATTAAGCAACAAAACTTGTTCCGAAACGCAATGTTTCGACGCGCATTTCAATACTATATGAAAGCTCCGTCTATGATTACAACAAATAATTTTGAATAGCTCTAACAATGTCATACTGAACCAAAGTAGATATTTAACACGATGCAACGGTCAATCCAAAATGGCACTGCCTAAACAACGTGGCAGAATACTTAGTTACTAGAGTCCAGTTCTGGTCTAGGTACATTGTACCCTCCAATTTGACCTTGAACTGCTAAATCCAGCCTCGTCTCCCTTTGACAGAAGTACAAGTCCAAACTTCATTTAAAACTACAATTAGCAGCTTCTACGGTATTTACGTATTAAGATTATGTCACGAGCTTTTCAGTCACACTTAGAACCGACATCAGATAACAATGCCATGAGTCCATGACCAACACATCTACTCCATAAATAAACACTGGGTGATGCAAGTCACATCCGACACCTACTGGACTCTTAAAGGAATCGTCATTTGTCGGTTCACACGCAGTCATAATCAGTGTGATAACGGAAGATAAAACCTTCCAAAAATCAACTTAAATGCAGAATGCTTTTGATCAACCTTTATGGCACAGACAACCATTTCAGAATTTTCTATGAATTAAGTAAATTAAGCGGAAAAATGTTTACTAAAGATTTGTGTCCTCTTAAAAATATCATTTAATAACAGATGGCAAACACTGATCATGATCGAAGAAAAATTTATTTGCATAATACTTTCTAATCTAAACCCTTTAGGTTTACATTCAGCTCTTAAGAAAGTTTCAAAAGTGCATGTGCTTAACCATTTTATACTTTCGTACGGAAGCAAATTTTCCGAGAGTGCACTTTTGAATCTTCTGCACATTTCCACACTTAGTGTAGACGAACTACTATTTCACTGCAAGTCTCCGTAACATGAACACCTCTTTGACGATTCTCGATTTTCTGAAGTGAATGATTCTCAATTATCAAGACAAATCATCTGGAAAACACGCACCTTTTCAGTGCTGGACTCCCTTGGTGACATGATGGCCATTTCACATGGCCAGCGGATGATGTCATCAATACTTGGCCCAATCTTATGCGAGCAAGGTTTACGTTTCCTGTTCTTCATCGCTGAAACGGTTCATTGGATGAACAATTCATGCTTTTGTTCTTCTTATGCCGTGGCCCTCAATGGGCCAGGATTACTTGAGTCAATAGTAAGGAGATGATGTGTCTACGTGATGCCAGCAACCGTATTCGGTCCAGGAATTTGTTCGATTTAACGAGGGTTGTGTACTAGAAGGTAACAGATCGACCGGATATAAAGACGCCTCGTTGAAATCTGTCGGAGCGATTTCGTAATTTGTGCCGCTGTTGTTATCCCAGAACTGATTTCCGGACGATTCGAAGCAGACTGCAAATTGTATCACGTGTTTAGTGTCACTCTGTGAATCTATGTCGAACTCGAACGAGAAAGTGTCAAAATTATGCACCAAGTTTCCAAAGGGCTTAACGTATTTCGCCTCAATGTCATGACTAGATTTCCAGGAATCTGTGGTAAGCCTAATGAAAACTTTCTTATCGAAGCTGATATTTTTTACCTTTATCGTTCCCAACACATTATAATCTCTAAGAATCACATTTTCGAGCGAAACATTATTTTTGTCAACGTTATCACGGAAGGCCATATAATCCGAGGCAGGCTGGGAAAACTTTAACCGAAATGGAGGTAATCCGGACACAACGGCTTCAGCACCATTTGTCAGAGTTTTAAGCACATCTTCACCCAGTCTTGGCGGATGATCAGATGGCTCGGTCATAATACGAACTGTTGCTAAGGCAAAGCCTTTGTGATCGGCAAACGAAACTTTCTTATTCGTCCTAGGTGAGCACGGACTAGTTGGCGTTTTCGGACCGGAATTTGACCCGGACGAACATTCTGACCAGTCCCAATCGCTTGCAGCTTCGTCTTTACGAATTATTATCGGCTTTATCGCCTTGTTACATTTCACACGACCGTTCTGAATGGTCATCGTCGAAAAGACTTTTGTGCATTCCACCAAAGTCATCGAGTTATCGTTCGTACAGTCCTCCCCGTTGTTGTTTTGCCGATCGCTCTCGTTCTGCAGCGACCTCTCCCAGTCCCGTTTGGCTTCCTCGCTGAATGCATAGCTGATGAGGCTAAGGCTGCTAGCAGGTGGGCTGGAGGCCAGGAGGTAAGCGGTATAGTCAACCGCCATCCTTCTAGGAACTGACTGAAAGTCCAACATCAGTGACTCTGAAATCATAAAGACAAATACTGTTAGTTTAAACCTATTTATTTAAGCTTGATTGCGTTCAAAGCCATAAGCTATTTGAGACACGTTCAATTCTGTTTCCTGGGTAGAACCAGTACTTGGTGTCTAGAGAAAGATCATTCAATTGCTCCTCTAGCTGGGATAGAACTCGATCACGACCTTCCCGTCAAAATTAATCAGTGAGATCAATTATTTCATCAAAAGTGTGAAGCAACCTCAGGCGCAGCCCTGACAGTAAACTCCAGTAATATCCAATATCCGGTCAAACCTATTGCCAGCCAATGCTCCAAACTGTCAACCGAAACTGCCAGACCACCAAAATAGACGATCCTCTCCCTTTTATCAACGTTCACACTTTCCCACTGATATTGATAACCAATAATCTTCCTAGAGGAGGAATAGTCATGAACGCAGAATCTACACGCAGACTATACATGTAAACGTTAGCTAGCAGCTCATGACATAGTTACCTCTTGATGAACTCTTACAACGTACATGTAGTTACAATGTATTGTACTTTCACACAACTCAACTGTCTTTCTCCTACTACTGCCAGATTGTAAAATGATAATCAGATTTATGAAAAGATTTAACATGAAACAAAAAACTGTACTGAATAACACTTTTTATTTTATTAACAGTCACATGATCTATGATGTATCCAATGGTATATTATAATGACATACCACTATATACCAGTAGATCTACTTAAAATATATGCTAATTCACAGCTTTGAAGCATTTTAGTTTGTGTCCAATATTTTACCATTCTTTCCCTTTGAAACACACTGTTGCACAGCAGCCTAGTCTTGTAAGCAACCTAATACCTATCAAGATTGGAGCACAACACATCATCAGTACTTTAACCTTTGCCTGGTGTTAAGACAAAGGCAGTTTAATAGACTATAAATGCTCTCAAACCTAATCTTAAGAAGTCAGCAAATGCCAAAAAAATATAAACTGTGTGTTTCGGGCAACGGTCTCAACTAAGTTAGGCGGGGCGGGTTTAAGGTTTATTTTTGTCACATTTCGGTAAAAAAAAAAACGTAACTAAAAGCTGACGAACACGGCTTTCATGGAAAACAATTGTTGCTAAAAACTTAAGGATCGGGGGGGGGGGGGTTTTGTTAGGTAGGGTCGGGTTGTCCGAAACACAGATTTTTTTTCTTTTGGCCCAATGTAAAATGTGATTATTATGTCAAATAGCAGCTAGTCTTGAATTTCACTGGCTAAATTACATGACTACCGCCAGGGGTAAGACTGAAGTACCGTGCAGTATTAATGGAAATTATAATACTTAGTAAATGTCAAAGTTTGAGGCCAGGGCATAGTATTGGTTGGTTGCCAATAAAAAGTTAATACCAGTCAGTGCTTTTTTAGGGCCAATTTGGGGCCGAAATGCGGCCCCATTCCCCTGCTTAAAAAGTATATATTTTTCCCCTATATTTACCTTAAAATTCCCCTCAGAATGTAAGCTTTAGTAAAAAAAAAAAACTGACCAAACTCGGACAAAAATCGACCAAGATAGAGGAATTTTAGTCAACAATCCCAGCAATTTTTCATCAAAACAAGTGCATAATCTAAGTTATCATGTGCAACAAAACAATATAATAATATATGTTTTATAACGAAGTAGAATATAAAAATGTAATAAAGCTTTTCTAAAAAAATATTTCTAAAAAAATACCTTTTGTCGTAAAATTCCCCATCTGAAGGGCCCCGCCACCTTTCCCCAAAGGTGAAAAAAACACTGGCAGTAATGTTCAACTGTCAAAAAGAAATTCACAACTGGTGTGAAATATTCAATAGTTGATATTAAACATTTTTACAATTCAACAAGTTGAAATACTTTCGTATTTGCTGATCCAGATTGAGATACACACTGTCTATGTTGAATGTGTGATGAAACAATAGGCCAGGCCGCCGCTGCCTGTTTACTTTTAACTGAAATGAGATGTTTGCAATACTGAATACATCACTGACGGGAAGCAAACAATACTTATTTCCTGTCCGATTTCTGATTTTCTTAAATACCATCATGCTTGCTGTCTCACACAATTACATCCTCATTCAGAAACTACTAACTTGTTGCATGCAAAATATCGACAGTGTTGTCATTCTTATCCAGAAAAAAACAACAATAACAGGCATGCAATGATGTTTAGTTAATTCATAAGTGTTTTGCTAACAGTGTCTGTGATAACGATGAAATTTTAAGGACTTCTGGAGTGTTTTTAACACCCTTTGAACATGTTAAGCTTGAGAAATGTGTTTCTTTACAGTAAACATTCTGGGATTGATCCAAGTATTTTAGCATCTAGGTGACTAAGTTATGAATGCAACATCCATGTATATACTAAAAGTAATTGGGAACTGGACAGTCACGTAATGATTTATGGGGTCATGGTAGGAATTACAAAGGTAATTTTACAATATTAAACTCCAGAAAGTTCATTGTATTAGTCTTCACAATAATTATTTTAATCCATTCGCCAGAATCATGCAATCTCAGTAAAGTTTACTAAACAGATGAAAATTCCACTAACGTGACAGTGACTATAAACATTTCTGAATTTCTACAAGCCCAAATTACATTTCACTAGCCCCGGGCTGTCGGCTAGTGGTTAGCGTGAAGACTGTTGTATTGTAGGGTCTAGTGACTGTTTCTACACAAAAATGCTAACAAAATATATCAATGAACTCTTAAAACTGGCCATACCACAATGACATCATGGCAACTTACTTTCACTGGTAGGTTTCCCACTGCTGCTTTTATAATTGAATTAAACAACAGTTCTGAAACACCAAAAACAAGATGATTTCAGTGATCCATTTCTGGTAAAAACTTCTAAAACTAAGTTTTGATATTAACATAAATAGGATATTTACCAATATGAACCAAAAAACTACTTAACTCGGTTTGGTTTGGCCTACCAGTACCTACTCCCCACTGTCACAAGTTATCAATCACATGTTTACAACTAGGCCCCAAGGGCTAAAACCTCATTGTTTTTATATAAGCACTGGGGTCCCTTAGGTTTCTAATTACAATATCAATATATCATTATCATTATAACACAAATCTGAGTGCCAGATGTAAACCACTGAGACAGCTAGGCTTTTTTAAATAAATATTATTGATCTTATCAGAACTTAATGCAGGATGGTTTAGTATGCTACATGTATATGACAATATCTTATTTCAGTGCCAGTGCTATGATAAACTTTTGTTTTCATATAGCTAATAGCTTTATTGAATTCATACTAATACTTGTTGTTTCACAGATAGTTATACATTATTTTTAGTTAGTTTTTATTGTTAGTTTATAATTATTGGACGGTATTTAAAATTGATAAGTTTTATTTGTTAGTTTATAATTATTGGTAATTAATTTTAAGTGATTGTTACACAAGTAACTATCCTTAAAATGCATTTGATACCTGTAAATTACAAATACTGTGTACACACTTGCCAAATGACGTACTTTGTGTACTGTAATTTTCACAACTTTGTGAAAGTTTTTGTACTGTAACAATAAATTTTCATAATAGCTAGAGCTACACGTATATGCAACTATTGACATAAGGTATATAAATGTGAAAATACTAATATATAGTTTCTTATATTGTATTATTTGACTATAATTTTCATGTCAGAAATATTCAAAACAGCATTAATAAAGAAATGTTCTCCCATAAATAACCTATTCAGGCTATTGTTTAAAATTACCAAAGTTTTAAATCATCATTCTAATAACTCACACAATTAAATTGTCAAGACTTTTATTTACACCTATAAAGTAATATAACTCGTTTCTTTATTAATAATCACTACTTCTTAATACTTATCACATGTGAACTAAATTCCCGTGTAACACATGAACGACAAAACAAAATTCAAACCTAAGACTTATATTAATTTGAAAATAATTGTCAATACCGTTCCGACGAGTTATATTTCGATTTTAATCATTCAAATGAATTGCATATACAAAAGGCACGTTGAAGTTAAGTAAAATGGTTACCTTTGTGTTAATTCCGCGTTGAAAATCATTCAACTATGAATACACGACCGATTGCGAACAATTCACTCACTTTATGGAACACCACAAATGTCTGACGATTTGCCATGCACTCGAATAAACGTGATCACGCGGCCTTGAAATCTCACAGAGTCCTTCACTTACCAATGAATTTCCGTTTATTTATATCTGCCAATCTGATTGCAGAATGGTTAACCGTGTGCAGCAACTATACCAATGTACATGCATACATGTTTATTATATAAATATCTTCTGATAGACATCAAAGCATGTGGCGGATCCGTGGTCTAGTGGTAACGCACTGGTTTCACAACTCAGGGGTCGCAGGTTCGAGCCCCCGCTACACCCTAACCTACTAACTCGTCTTTCGCATGAGACGTTAAACCGGTGCAGTGTACTAGGTGCTTCACACCGGACACTAAAAGACCCAGGGTCGTCTCTGGAACGGGGCGTCTCCTGTATCTTGCACTATCCCTCGTAACCCAACTAACAAGTCTTCTGGGGGCGATGGCCATATGGGAGAGAATCCCGGTGCACTCGATAAAAAATTACCACACATACACATCAAAGCATTCGTGTTAATCTACGGCGTACATCAGTGACTACATATTTTGTCTAATCTCTATGTTGATTGTGATAAATAAATAGGCGAATTATTGATTTTACCACTGAAATAAAATTATGCTGCGAAGTTGCGGAAAACAGACTGCTTGCACTTTTATCAAGGTCATGACAGGTACATGACAGGGGGAGGGAGGGTCTAAGTTCTCGAAATACGTAAGCTTTAATGCCAAACCCCAGTGTATTATCTACCAGTTTAATCTGCTTATTAATCCTTGAATATTTAGTGCCATGTCAACATCCGTGAAACGATATACCATCAGTTGATAAAACATGTCTATACAGACTATATAAACTTTTAACGTACAGAACTATCCATAACTTATAATTAATATGCAAGTTGACAAAACATACAAGGCTTCTGTATAAACTATGAAATAGTATTAACATAAAACTAATTAATATGCGTACAATAATATATCCATAACGTGACCGTCATGAGGTATATTAATTTGAAATGGATGTTACTTAATACTTACTGTAGGATTTGTTGGAACACTAATATTATTTATAAATAAGCCATGCAACAAATTTAGTGTTACTTTATATTACTTTACTTTATTTTTCATGTAATGTACGGTTAAATTCGCTGGAACAGCGAAACTTGCCCATATAAAAAGTATCTCAATGTTTGCTCAGGGGCCGTATTTCAGAAACATCTTTAGTGTATCTTAAACTTTTTTCACTTAAGGTGAAAAAAATCACTATGTTATATTTAGAAAAAAAAAGGTAAAAATGTGTGAATCTTGTTATGTTTATAAGAACAAAAATTAATGCATAGATGATAATAAATAACAAGCATAATGCATTGTACGGACGAAATAAAATAAAAGTTTAATAAAATGCTTATTTTAGGTTAAAGATAACATATTACTTAATGTTTCTGAAATAAGGCCCCAGTGCTTACAAGTATATAGCTAGTTACAACAAAAACTCTAGAACCTTTACTGCCACTATATCACTTGTTTTAATATAATAATTATGTCTTTTTCATTATAATCATCATCATCATCATCATCATCATCATCATCATCATAACCATCATCAGCATCATCATCATCATCATCATCATCATCATAACCATCATCAGCATCAGCATCATCATCATCATCATCATCATAACCATCATCAGCATCAGCATCATCATCATCATCATCATCATCATCATAACGATCATCATCATCATCAGCATCATCATCATCATCATCATCATCAAGATCAAGATCATCATCATCATCAAGATCATCATCATCATCATCATCATAACCATCATCATCATCATCATAACCATCATCATCATCATCATCACTATCATCATCATCATCATAACCATCATCATCATCATCATCACTATCATCATCATCATCATAACCATCATCATCATCATCATCAAGATCAGTATCATCATCAGTATCATCATCAGTATCATCATCAAGATCATCATCAAGATCATCATCAAGATCATCATCATCATCAATATCATTATCATCATCATCACCATCATCATCAAGATCATTATCATCATGATCATGATCATCGTCTTCATCAATATGATCGGTTACGTGACTTCTCAGACCCCAGATGTTTTGGTCCCCACCAATATTAGGAGACTTATTGGACGCCAGATTTTTCGGACACTATAAGAAAACTTCTCGGACCCAAAAGTTAAATCATTAATTTCTATACCGTGAATAAACCAAACATACAGCTCCATGTTTCCACCAGTGATATATGAATAACCAAAATAATTTAGGTTAACAACAATTGTTATCTGAAATTGGCCAGCCAATTTAACAAATTAACAATGTAGGAAAATAATTTCGGGAATGAATTAAAATTATTATGTATTAGACGAGTTATTTATAGTTATTTATAGTACCGGTAATATACCATTCATGTTAGTTATCATTTATACTGTGTATCAAAATAAAAAGCAATAGTCAGGGAACATTCAGCGATTTTTGAAATGTTAAGACTTTATTATTGATAACACAAACATAAAAATTCATTAGACTATGATGATTTTAAATTATATCAGTAGAACTATGATATATCAAGGGTTCCTGTGTATAATTAGTATTGCAAATTGTGTATTCGTGCTACGCGAATAACAATTCGACGTATTCCGATTTTTTTCATTCATAACTATTATAGAAAATGTATCATCTTTTTACAGATTAAATAACATCTACTGGAGAAGTTGATAGAAAGATGCAATTATAAATAATCGTTAATAAATCGTAACCACAATTTTAATTCAAATTAACAGTAAGTTTATAAATATAAATTCCCAATTTATTAAAATTTTTAGGTTTATGATTCTCTGAACGCTATTATTGATGCATGTACGAGTATATTAACGCATCTATACAACGGCTGCTAGCTACGCGCGCTATTTTTAGAATGACACTACTGTTTCTGGAATGTGATGAACTCGCTAGACTCAATAGGCTACATGGAACGGCAACTCTATCAATGAGATTTATTAATGGGAACACTGCACAATTGCTATTTATAGAGCGTACTGTAGGCTAAACAAAATAGTTATTTCGTTACGTGAATGAATATAGCATTCTGTTTATGGCATACAATGAGAAAATACGTTCATAATTAGCCTCAGTTCTAGAGTATATGTCGAGAATAAGTTTATAACTTCATTTTAGCCGCTTATGTAAACAATTTAAATGTTTAATCCCCAAAAGTATGCAACAGTTATTGGTATACGTTAAACCATTGTTTGAAGTTTGCATTCCCTAAAAATAGAAAATTTGCCTAATTCTATTGGCATTCAATTTTCCCGCTGCATAATTATCGCAATAAATCTAGGTCAAACGTGATTTTAGACAGCTACGCCGAAAAAATAAGAATTTAGAAGAATTTAATCATATGACGTATATACAGATAGTATTTCATGATTTATAGACAGTTTATACAAAACAATACCGTTCCATGTAATGGGTGTCACAACTAACATACGGTTACACATCGATCCTGGTAATTCCATAACTAATTGTTTTATAACATTAAGCTAAACTCTACATACAAAGGCTATACACATTCATTGTTTATTCACAAATTAAAGGGTTTAGCCTCTGTTCATATTTCTATACATGCTATTCAGTTATTGCATACATCATTGGATAAGCGGGTTATTGTACAAAGTAATCATAATGGATAATGATTGTAAAACAGTTGTACATAATACACCGGGTAAGACGTGACACCGGATATTGGCCAATTATCGAGCCAAAATAGAGCAGTGATATAGAAAACAGCTCCAGCAACGGTAAGTAAAACACCGATTTCAAGTATTCTGTTTACAATTTTATACTTGGATGTGCTGACCTAGTCTGCCAACTAAATTGCAAAGACCGTCATATACTTACTTTGACCGATATAACTGCTTGCTGAAAAAATGCAGCTCCTCGTGTGTTTCTTTGAATTATTGATGAGTTTAAACCTGTTTAGAAAAATGTGAATCGAGCGGTTTTTTTACGAATACTATAAGGAACATTTTCTGAAATTTTCAGCAACTTTTGTTGCCCAAAATGACAAAAATGTGGATTATTCTGTGCACACACAAAACCGGTTTCTGGGTGGGGAGGCGAATCCACAAGTTCAACAAGGTTGGCAGGAGGTCAGTAGAAAAACTAAACGAAAACGTAACTCATCCAAAAGTATGTCAAGTGATACATTTAGTCAGTTGAGCACTGATGATAAACTCATTCATATATTTGAAAAACTGAGCAAAAACTCTGACACACTGTCAAATGTCGAACATAAACAACATGGGCTTTTGCACGAGATCAGTGAAGTGAAACAAAACATAACATTAGTTAAAGGTCAAATTGAGCACGTGCAAGACAAAGTAGACAAAAATGAAAGGCTACTCAAAACCCTAGCATACAAGTCCATCGATAGCGAGGCACGAAATATGAGAAATAATGTGATTTCTACGGCTTGTCTGAGAACACTGAATACAGCTCATGTACAGACCTGCTGTTAAATTTTTTACAAAATGAACTCGATATCCAGATAGAAAACACGTCAATTGAACGATCGCATAGAATGGGGCAGCTGCACAGAGTACCCGCATTTAAACGAAATGACCCCAAACGCCCAATTGTTGCTCGGTTCCTTCACTATGAAGACACCGAAATGATCCTGGCAAAGTCATATAGGCTAAAAGGTACTCACTTCGGTATTGACAGGCAATACCCCTTTGAAATTTCGAACGCCCGCAAAGATATGTACAATTCTACTGAGGCAAGAACAGCACGAGCAAACAGAGACAAAGTACAAATAAAATACCCGGCAAAGCTGTACATCCATGGTAAATTGATTCAGGACAAATTTCCGGACTGGCACCATCTCTTAAATCAGAACCGACTAATACACTTTCAGAAACCAACCAACTCGAAATACAGCCAGTCAACAGTAGCTGACACCCCAGCGAGAGTTCCAGAAAAAGTAGTGCAATCAATCTACTCAAGCCCAACTGTACACGATGACAAAACATTAAACGACAATGTATTCAACGCCCCCGTTAGACACGCCCACTCGGAAGTAAACAACTACGATTGTTCAAACAGTGACACTGGAAATACCCACGTACGAATAAAAACAAATGCAAAAACTGACATAAAGAAGAAAAATGAAACGGTGCATTTAAACGAAATACAGCAAAATGCGATAGAGGCGGGTCTTCATAACTCCACGTCGCCTACCTTCAGCCGAAAGTCCCGATCACAGATAAGGAAAACCCCTAAATCTTCAGAACAAAACACAGCGCAAGCATTCGAAAATAAACTTCTTGGGAAACCGCGCACGAGGTCGATATCTAAAAATAGACATAAACAAAACCACGACGTATCGACACCAAAACCAGACGGAGTTCAGAGGTTATCCGATGGATAGGAGCACGTGGAGAAAAGTGACATGAACTTCTGTGTACTCAATATACAAGGACTTATTGGTCGCAGATACAATAAACTTGAATCAAAGGATTTAAAAACAATATTTAATAGAAACGACATTATATTACTGACTGAAACTTGGTCGAACGAAATGTATAATTATGACATGGAAGGCTTTGATTATTTTATTGCACATCGAACACTTAAACATAAACGCGCAGTAAGAGATAGCGGAGGTCTTATTATATATATCAAAAAATCAATTAGTAAATTTGTTTCTTTCTTAAAACATGAGCAAGACTATTGTTTATGGATAAGAATAATGGGTCAATGCATTAATATGAATGATGATTTGTTTGTTTGTCTTTGCTATAATGTACCATCCAATAGTTGTAGAGAGGGGATTAATAATTTGAATATCTTTGAATACATTGTGTCTGATATGTTAAACTTTGAGCATGAATATGGTAGATGTAATTTTATTATTACTGGCGACTTAAATTCTAGAGTCGGAAAACTGAATGATTTTGTAGAAAATGAATTTTTATACACTTTAGATATGATGCACGAAGATTATATTACTGACATATTCATTAGTAGGAATACACAAGATGTTACCGTAAACGAAAATGGAAAATTACTCATCGAATTTTGTAAACATACGGGCTTGCGTATTATGAACGGTCGAATAGGCAATGATAAAGATATTGGTAATTACACGTGTGTTAAACAGAATGGATGCAGCCTTGTTGATTATATGCTATGTAAACCTGAATTAATGTGTATTTTTAGTTCCTTTCTTATAGATGAACCGAATATCTTATCCGATCATTGCGCTATCAAATTCTCTATTAAAGCGTTGGATATAAATGAACGCGAAAACAAGGGAGATAATAATATCGGGGATTATGAAAACGTAGAATACCGCTATAAGTGGAATGACGAAAATATGTACAATTTTATTAATGAATTACAGGACGACAATTATCAAACAAATTTAGATTCTTTAATCGACAAGTTATCTACCATTGAGTGCGCTGAACATCTTGATGAAAATATTTCAGGTTTCTATAGTGACTTCCAATGGGTGTGTGACAAGTTTTTTAGGCACAATATACGTAACCGACCCAAAACCGAATCGCCCATTAAGAAATTAAATAAATGGTTTGATAATGAATGTCACTTAAAACGAAAGGATTTCTTCGATAATTTAAATCAATATCGAGATAGTAAAACATTAGAAAACAGAAATATTTTATCACAATCGAGATCGGCATATAAATCAACTATTAGAAATAAAAAATATTGTTTCGATAAAAAGGTCACATCACAATTGGAAGGCGCAAGGTTACACAATGCTAAACTATATTGGAAAATGCTGAAAGATACATGTTGTAGTACAAAGAATAGTTGTAGCAATATAACATTATCACATTTTGAACAATATTTTAAAGCTATAAATAACCCAGACTCACATTTTTTATCAAGCAGATGATGATGTTTTATATTTTAACGAAAGATTTTTGAATGGTGAACTACAAGTTATGTTCAATGAACTAGATAATGAAATAACTCATGATGATATTTACAAAGCATGTTCACAACTTAATGCTGATAGATCAGGAGGTCCAGACTATTTGATAAACGAATTTTTTAAACATGGCTTCCCACATATATCAAATTATATTGTAACACTATTTAACAAGATATTTAATATGGGTTATTTCCCTTACAAGTGGACTGAAGGTTATATTATACCAATGTTTAAAAAAGGGGACCCGGATTTCCCAGAAAATTACAGAGGCATTACACTTCTAAGTACTTTTGGAAAACTATTTACCAGAGTCATTAATAACCGATTAAATACCTGGGCTGAAAACTACAACATATACTCTGAAGCCCAAGCTGGTTTTAGAAGAAATATGGGTACAGTAGATAACATTTTCATCATGTCCAGTGTAATAAATCATATTCTAAACCAAAACAAAAAATTGTATGTATGCTTTGTTGACTTTACTAAAGCATTTGATTTATTAGTAAGAGGTAATATTTTCTATAAACTTATACAATACGGTAATATGATGAATGTAATACGATCCCTATATAGTAATGTTAACTCACGTATTAAGCACCAAAATTGTTTAAGTAACACATTTACATGTCAGCTAGGCACACGTCAAGGTGACTGTTTATCTCCTTTTATCTTTTCTATGTATATTAATGATCTTGAAGAACATTACATATTGAACGGTGTAAATGGCATTGCTGTTGAACACTTAAAACTTATCTTGTTGTTATACGCCGACGATATTGTCATTTTTGCCTTAAACGAAATTGAACTTCAACAATCACTTGATTTACTTCATAATTACTGTACGAGATGGAAGTTAAGCGTTAACGTTAATAAAACTAAAGTTATGATTTTAAGAAAAGCTGGAAGACTGAAAGATTCCCTTAAATTCCTATACGCTGGAAACGAAATTGAAATAGTTAATCAATTCACATATCTTGGTATAACGTTCACTACTGGAGGGTCATTTAATAAAACTTTCGAAATTTTGAACGGTCAGGCACTTAAGGCCCTATTTAAATTGAAGCAGTACTTAATAAAATTTACTGATATGGATGTTAGATCTATAATAGACCTATTTGACAAGCTAATTGTGCCAATATTAAATTACGGATCAGAAGTATGGGGTTTCTTAAAAAGCGAAAAACTTGAACGTTTACATCTACATTTTTTTAAAAACTTACTTGGTGTTAAATTGAGTACACAAAACGACTTCATATATGGAGAAGTAGGTAGAACATCTCTATATTGTAACAGAATGAACAATATTATTAGATTCTGGTTAAAAGTTGTAACGTCCACGGACAGAAAATTCATTAAATACGCATACAAAATGATGTTAAATGATATGGATTTATCTCCGACAAAAACAAATTGGGCATTACATGTAAAAATATTTCTTGAAAGCATGGGTTTTAATCAAGTATGGTTATTTCAAGGAGTAGGCAATACTGACGCTTTTCTTAAAGTCTTTAAACAAAGAGTTAAAGATTGTTTTATTCAAAATTGGCACGAACGACTAAATCTATCATCACGTGCGAATACATATTCAATATTAGCAGATTTTAAATTCCAGCCCTATCTTGACAATGTCAAAATTAAAAAATTCCGAACAGCATTATGCCGCTTACGTGTCTCATCGCACAGATTAGCAATTGAACGAGGTAGATGGAACAAACCACATAAAATACCTAGAGCAGACAGAAAATGCCAATTATGTAATACAATAGAAGATGAGTTTCATTTTATGCTTGAATGTCCACTTTATTGCAATGAAAGAAAAGTATATCTAAATAAATATTTTTGGAAACGACCAAACATCCCTAAATTTATTGAACTTTTAAACACCGAAAATGAACGTTTATCAGTAAAACTTGCGACTTTTATTTATAAAGCTTTTCAACTACATGACTCAACATTTTAATATACAACATGTACGTATGCTCTACATTATTACTGTAACTTACTTTTCTCCCAATTATTTTGATCTGTCAACTATTTGTATAATTTAACTATATTACTACCTGCTTTGTTACATGACATGGAACATGACGATTGTTTGTATATTTATTTATGTATTATGATTGTTTGAACTCATGAGCTTATGCTTACTGTTCGAAATAAAGTTCTTCTATTAAGTAAGTAGTTTTACTCGTGTATTGAGTATTGCATGCTCGTGCATTGTATCAATATTTAGTGTACTAGGTATTGCGCAAAGAGCATTACCGCTTTTGATGATTTATACAATAAATACCTAACTTTCATTAAATAAAACAATAATTTTCTAAAGCTTTATCCAGGGACAGGTCCCTGCTTTATCGATACATACAATATATTATACAATAATAAGAGTAGAATCGATTAATATTATACAAAAATGGACTTCAATATCGTGTGATGTTGCAAAATCCATATTGAACGAGGCGACACACATGGTATTGCACAGCTAAAAAGTCCATAGATCTACTTGTTTTATTATATGACTTATAAAATAAACGACAGCTGATGAAATTGTTACTAAAACACAATTTTATGTTTTATTAATTATATTTAAACAAAAAGAGAAGTAAATAAAGTAAATTAAATGCTTATCTTAACTCACTTTAACGTTTTTTCTCAGAGGCACTTTTATTATTCAAATTCACCATCGCTAAAAGAAAAGGTAAATGATAATAACATTCAGCGATGTCGATTATCTGTGCATTTAATCAATACAAATAAAAAAGACATAATAATATCCACTGAACATAGCATCACAAATATAATAGGAGCTAACGTTTTGACATAGTCGTTTACAAATGACAGCGTATTATGACGTCATCTTTGTACAAAACAACGTCCTGTGCAATATCAACGTTTATTACCTACTTTACTATATAATTGATTATTAAGCATTTTTCACAGTTTACCACTTTATTGAAACAAGCTCCTCCCAACAGGCAACATTTTGTTTCATGGCTTTGTTTCGTTATGTTGCCCTCATCATTATTCAAAGAAGAGCAACCTGTGCGGAACGTTGCGCAGAACGGTGCGCAATGTAACTTCATTGTTAATTTTCTTTTCCGTGACAAAAATGCAATGGTTCACATCCATCATTACAAAAACTAATTATTATTAATTAAGGTGACATTGGACATTTTCCGTGTCATTTTTGCTTTGTTCGAATTGAATTTCCAATTCTCTGACCGCTACTGACTGTAACAAGCAGGACCCAGATTAATTATTGTTCTATTTTGTAGTTGTTGTGAGTCACACCTCTCGATATGTTAGTTTTCATGGAAAGTAAAACAAATAGTTGTTGTTTTTTTTAATTATTATTATTACTGGAAGTAGGTAATAAAACAGATATTTCATTGGCATTTGGAGAACAGTCAAATTGTTTTCCTTCAGTATCGGGGGCAACATTTTGAACTGTTGCCCTCGGCCCCTCTACTTCAGAAAGACAATTTCACTGTTCCCAAATGCCAATAAAATAACTGTATAATATTTGCACGGTTAATGTGAAAAATGTGCAATATCATGTATCATTTTCTTTGGAGGTTGTTGCGCTGAGCCAAATACCACGATCCGCAACGAATAGCCAATCGTGGCGGATCGCACGACAGTGGGAACCTAGCATAAACGGAGTACTTATCGTGCACGCTTGAGCGTATTACGGGTTTTAGCGAGCAATGAAATGTGTTGTCGATAAACCCCTTACTGAGTAAATGAACATATTTCCGTCATAGCATTTATCGGCTTATGCAAACTGTTAAAACAACATACCAATGAACTAAAGACAGGCAAAAGTTACACAATTAGCCATATACACTATAATATTAAAGTAATTCGAACGACAAATGATGTACTCGTAAACCAAACGCGATTTAAGTATGTCAAACTAAGGTGTAATAACAACCAAAAAAGACGCACACCATACACCGGATGACTTACACCGATGAGACATGATAGTATATTATTAAACAAAACTCAGTACAGTAGCCTGCAATACCCCGTACATGAGCAACTGAATAAATCAATCCCCAGTACACCCGTCACAATAATATTGCAGTTCATATCTCAGCCATTTATTAATCAAAATTACTGGAACTTGGAACATGTGTTCATTACAGCATATGTAAACAATCGCTCGATTCACATTTTTATATACATGTATAAAATATTAAATAATTAACTGAAATGAGCGAGGACCGACAATTTTTCAGCGAGCATTTGTATTTAAACGATGATTATGTATTGTTCATTTACAACATGGTCATAGCAATTACACGAATGTCTTCAAAATTTATTTATAAGCACCTGTTTATAGCATATTATCAACAAATTATTTTAAATCTGCATAAAACTTACCGTATGTGTAGTGAACCTGCTCTATTTTGGCTCGATCATGGACCAATACAATATCCGGTGTCACGTCTTACCCAGTGTAATAGCAATTGCAAAAAACGCCTTATAAAAGCATGCTTATCAGGACGAAACATTATACCAGCTGTTGGACCAAACATGGTTCCTATAGACTATACCAATTTAAAACTACGCATAATACATAAAACGTAATACTATTTATGTAATAAATAGTATTTAATAAATGCGTATGTATGCACGATAATGTCCTTAGCGTCAAGAGACATTTGGCTAAAATTGATTTAATACTACCGCTGTTGTTACTGCAAAAACTGTTCTCTTCCTATAAATGTATTGCCACTAATGTAGATTTTAATATATGACTAGTACACGGTTAGAAGACTCGTCGGACCGCCTCATTTGGAGGTGTTTTGAAAATGTCCGGTGGTGACTTCCGAGGTGGTCCGGTTGATTTAATTGTTAAAAGAAAGAACGACGACATCATCATCATTATCATCATCTTCATCAACAACAACAACATGATGATGATGATGATTATCATCATCATCGCCACTATCATCAACAGCATCATCATCATCACTATCATCATCATCATAATCATCATCATCATCATCATCACCATCATCATCATCATCATTAACAACATCATCATCATCATCGATTTAGAGGTCACACAGACATTAATTGTCTACAACAAAATCTTATGGTTAGGACAGCCATGTCTATGATATCCTTCCATTGTGAACATAATGTATCTTCGGCGCGGAAGAACCAATTTAAATCGAAATGGCCCAGTGGTTAAGGCGATAGCCTTTTGGTCCGGAGGTCTGGAGTTCGAACACCGGTGGCAGCTACTTTCTTCTTGTTCTTTCTTTTTTTTTTTATCCTTTTCTTGTCATTATACTCGAGTTCTGTTGGTCCAATGCTTAAATCGGCCGATTTAAGAAATTTTTTTTTTTTTTTTTTTGTGTGTGGAAAATAACATTTATTTCACAGCTCCATACCGTACAGAGTTTTTTTGTGTTAGTTTCATTTTTATGTGTTAGAAACAATTGTCAATGATGTAGATACACAAACATTCCATATGATGTAGCAGTTAACACATTACAAAATACATCTATTACTTAGTAAATACTGTTTACAATGGATTAGCTGTACTGCAAATATTTGCAGCAAATCATGCTGCAAAAATATTTGAGTTTGCAGAGTAAAGAAAAAAAAAAAAAAAAAAAAAAATTGAACACAGTGCACTGACAATATATAATAAGGTTAGTGTATATTTTAATATCATATTAGCATACTTTTGGGTTCATTGTATCAAGAGTCTTACAACTGACCAATTCGGAAACTCGTTCTCACACCAAGTGTGTTTTTGGATTTCCCATGCTATCTGCAGACTTTTCTTAAGTCCTTGAATGGTCGGAATTCTATTTGATTTTTTACACATACAAATGTACCTTTTTGTTTGAAGTAACAAAATGTTTACATGAGTCATTTTTTCGTTACAAATTCCAAGAAGCATGTCTTGACATGAAAGTGAAGGCAAGTTAATATGATTTAAGGCTATCTCATTTTTGATATGGTTAACAATTGGCTGTATGTGTTCACATTCCCAGAACAGATGAATTAATGTCTCCTCATGTGTCTTGCAAAAAATACACATGTTGTCGTTTACAATTTTCATTTTATGTAACAAAGATCTAGTTCCTAAAATTCTATGTACAATTCTAGTCTGCAACCATTGTATGTATGTGTCTCTGGAGACTCTAAAAACAAAACTGTGCGTATACCTCCAATCTATATTATCAAAAGTTCCATTCCATTTAATTTGACTTGAAGGTTTTTCATTGTTTAAGATAAATTTGTTATAAGCCGTTTTATTATGATTTTTTGCTAAAACAATTTCATTTAAATAAAATGAAATAAATACGCCTTTGATATTGGGTTTACTTGTGTCTCCGGAAGCAAAACCAGATTTTCTAAAGAACTCAGACACAGCTTTTTTAAATCCTTCGTAAAATAGAAAATTCAATTTTTTCCCGGTACAGGTTTCAATATCTTGTTTATTCCTAAACTCTCCAGATGAGCATAATATGTCTCTTACATATCGAATTCCTCTGTCATACATATTTTTTTCATAAATATATTTCAAGCCAATCTGAAAATTGTTATTATAGAATAATGGCATGTTCAATATATCATCAAATTTACAAACTTTCATTTTATTCATATACATACAATAATATGTAAGAACATCCTTCCAGAAGCAATTACGCAAACAATTTACAATTTTCTCGACATAAGCACTCCCCATGTTTAACATTTTTTTTACATCGAACAAGGAATATACTAGTTGAAAACATTTACCTGTACATGTTGCAATTTTCTTTATCCAAGTTAATTTCATACTTTTTTCAAAAGAGAAAATATCAAGCATATTAAGTCCACCGTCTTCATAAGGTTTAATTAAAACATTGTGTTTAATTTTTATAGGTCCATCCCAAATGAAATTGTGAAAGCAATCATGTATTTGCTTTAATATTTTTGATCCTGGGCTGGGAAGAGCAATGAACAAATGTGTGAAAAGAGGAAGTAACAAAGATTTTACTACGGTAATTTTCCCTAATGGTGTCATATTTCTTCTTTTCCAAAAGTTTATACTATTTTGTAAATTTGTCAACTTACTAGAAAAATTTAGGTCTATTATCTTTTCCAAATTTACATCAAATATAATGCCCAACACTTTAAAACGTGTGGTACCCCAAAGAAGTTTGTACTTAGTTTTAATTGAGTGGGTACTGTATTTCTTGGATCCTATCCATATCAAATGTGTTTTGTCATAGTTAATTTTTAGACCAGATTCTATTGCAAATGTTTGGAGTAAATCTAGTGCAGCATTAAGTGAATTGTCAGATCCATCCAGTAGCAGGGAAGTGTCATCTGCAAATTGGGAAATTTTATATTCAACATTTTCAATTCTGATTCCTTTAATTTGTTTTGAGTTCCTTATGTTAATTGCTAGAATTGCAGCACATAATATAAAAATATAAGAACTGATTGGGTCACCTTGACGGCAACCTCTTTCAATTTTAATGAATTCCGAAAGATACCCATTGATCTGTATAGCTGTCATGGTGTTGTAAAGGAAAAGAGAGATCCATTTTCTGAACATTGTACCAAACTTAAAGTGTAATAGAGTTTTCTCAATGAAATTGAATGATAACGTATCGAAGGCCTTTTCAAAGTCTAGCGTCATTAATAGTCCTGGTATTTTGTTGTCTTCTGTATATTTTAATATATCATATAAAAGTCGCGTATTTTCCCCTATATATCTTCCTTTTATGAAGCCAGTTTGCTCGTTTGAGATTAATTTGTCAAGAACTGTTTTTAATCTATTGGCAATCGTACCTGAAGCTATCTTGTATACAACATTTAAAAGTGTTAATGGTCTTAGATTTTGTAAGAAATGTCTTGGTTTATTGTCTTTTGGTATGCAGGTGATGATTCCTTCCTTTTGAGTTACAGATAAAGATCCTGAAATAAAAGCATAATTCAGACTTCTTAAAATGAAAAACTTAATATCGTTCCAGAAAACTTTAAAAAATTCTGTTGTGAAACCATCTGACCCTGGGCTTCTATCATGTTTCATATTTTTTAAGGTGGCTGAGATTTCCTCTATTGTCATTTAAGACATTTAAAGACATAATTCAAAACATGCAAACATGTCCCTTTAATAGTTCTCTCGTATATATATTATGTTTACCGTAAGAATCACGCGACATCCGTATTTGCAGCATGGCATTGTGGTCAAACGTACCAAAATCCATTCCAATGTATTTCCGAGCCGAATGCGCACAAATTCTGCAAAAGTCACTGATACAATAAAATGCAAAACGCATTGGAGTCGTAAATCTAGAGCGAACTATATTTCGGACAAGTTGACGTTTCAATTTGTAAGGTAGCCCAGTTGTTTACCAAGCATCCGGAATTTTTGACAGCTAAATGTGACGTGGACATAAATTGATTTTGTCATGTCACAAGCTTCACGTACCAGCACAGTGTTTTACATGACTATTTACGTCATATATAAAGAGAACAATGTCCATGAGATGAAGGCCAGTGGAAAATAAGGACATAGACTTAACATTATTTTTTCCTTCAAAAGTTCAAGGTACATATTGCACGTTGCTTCTGGAAAGGAGCATAGCGAATCCATATGCATTTTCTTCTATGTAGATAAATATACAGGCAATTTCACGTTTTCTCATTTATCTAGTGTTGTAAGTGTAACATAATGGAACAACACACACTAGATTTTTATAATTTTCTACATTATAAATTTATTAAAATATAGAAATATTAAAAATGTATTTTCAGATAAGCAACAAAACGGGGCAAAAGGGGTGGGGGTCAAAACAGAATGTGACACTCTCGCTATTTTGGCATTTCGTTTGTCCCCATTCCCTAATAATATAGAATACGACCATTATTGTTAACTTATATCAACCAATCCGTAAGCATTATCAAGTATTTAAATGTTTATGCAAATATCTAGAATTTAGAAAGTACTCGGAACTTCCCACAAAATGTCTTGTCAATAAAAAAAAAATATCGCAAATGAACGAACGAACAAACAAACAAACAAACAAATGAACGAATGAAGCGAAGGAACACACACACTCGACTGATTTCATTTTCGACAGAAGAGTTATACAACCGTGTGTGAACACACGTACGCCACCGCACTCTCGTCGAATGCAGGCAAAACTATGGCGTACCCTTTGGTTCAAAAGTATATATACGCCTGCTAGCTAAAATACATGTAACTGTTGTTATAAAATTGTAACGTCAGTTTAAATTTTATGACTGCAGTCATAAATTTGTAACGGAAGTTACATTTACAAATATAACAGCTGTTACTCACTATTTCATCGTGAGTAAATCAATGATTCCCTAATTAAAATTGTTTCACCGAAAAAAAAAGAAATAACAAAGCAAATAGGTATAAGGTCTGTTATTGGCAGCAATTCATACATAAAATCGATTCTTGATTTGAGTCGGCTCAATCGTCTAACCGCAGTGAACAGTGGCTTGGTTGCTGGCCGGAACGGAAGAGTGCCCCATGTACTGCTTTCCTTCCCACTAAGAACGCGTCGAATGTGCTATGTTGAGGTAAACATCTTGAGAACTGAAAAGATACTAGAAACAATTCTACAGCAAATGTCTTAAATTTTATAAAAATAAAAATAAAATATTAAAACAAACGCAATCCCATTTTGGAATTCTACAAACAAAGCAAAATATAAATAAAATACGATCCTTCGTTAGACTCTTTGTTTAACATCTTTTCAACTCGATCCACTTTTCAAGCATACATAATGAAAACGGAAATATAATAAAACATTATTCCACAAATATCAGCAGAATGCAAATACAACTTTAAACTCATGAAATAAAGTAATTCTGAATAAGATATTAACTAAAATAAAACGTAGAACCATTAAAACAAAACAGGGTGGGTGGGCGGGCAAACGACCTTAATTGCTGCCAACAAAACCCCGAGTGACGAAACAAGCCGTCTAGCGAATATATATCACCACTAATCCTTGTAATTCATGAGCAATTTTCCCGCTCAATATATTTGTATGTTACGACAAAGTACGAACGAAACCGAAATATATAAATAGAAACAATTTTGAAACGTGAATAATTTTATTTACTCACTATTTCATCGTAAATCAATTATTCCCTTATAAAAATTGCAGAGCACCTAACTTGGCATTCCACCAATTGCAGAAAACATAACTTGGCATTCCACCAATTGCAGAGAACATAACTTGGCATTCCACCAATTGCAGAGAACATAACTTGGCATTCCACCAATTGCAGAGAACATAACTTGGCATTCCAACAATTGCAGAGAACATAACTTGGCATTCCACCAATTGCAGAGCACCTAACTTGGCATTCCAACAATTGCAGAGAACATAACTTGGCATTCCACCAATTGCAGAGAACACAACTTGGCATTCCGCCAATTGCAGAGCACTTAACTTGGCATTCCACCAATTGCAGAGAACATAACTTGGCATTCCGCCAATTGCAGAGCACATAACTTAGCATTCCGCCAATCGTAGAGCACATAACTTGGCATACCGCCAATCGCAGAGCACATATCTAGGCATTCCGCCAATTGCAGAGCGCATAACTTGGCATTCCGTCAATGCAGAACACAAAAAAACATAGCATTCCATCAAACACAAAAATTGGCCTTCCACCAATTACAAAACACAAATAAAATTAGGCATACCACCAATTTTCTAGCACACAATTTGACAAATCGTAACACATAATAGTATAACCGCCCAAATTCACTAGACATTCCATCCATAAAACCTTGAAATGTATTACTAACATCAAGCAAGTATCGATGCAATGACTTTAATGCTCAAACTTGAAAGTCAAGTATATATAAACATCAAATTAATAGCAAATTAAATCTCTGTTCCACTGTAAGCAGTACTCCAAAATTAAATCTTAAATTCATAAACTTCACTGCATATTAGTGCATGACCTAAATGCATCACTATCACATAAATAATGGAGATGTCAAAATAATAACTATTCACAAACATACAACATGTCTAAGCAATGACCATATACAGCACCGTACGTATAACAAAACTCAAATTAACATATGCATTTAAATTATAGATTCAAAGTTTTAGAAACTGTCAATTTATCTTCCAGAGTATCTTGCACATATCCATCTCTAGCAGACACCGACTTCCATCTCCCATGTCTTTGCCACAATCTATCTGAAGTATGGTTATTTGCACATATAGTTGCAGCACCAGACCGAAATGAATGTAAACCAAATTTAGCAGCATCTAGTCCCAATTCTGACAATTTATGTTTAAATATATCTCTAACACTGGAATATGCAAGCGATTTACTCGTATCTGATCTAAGTACGCATTTTTTACTCGATTTACAATATTGAACAGGTCTGAAAAAAAATTCAGTTGATTGCTCAATTTTAGCCATATCCAAATAACGCTCAAGTAAGCCAACCGGGCAACTATCATTACCAGTCCTGGCAATAATTACATGATTTCCTTTCCTCAAAACGTCTGTTTTTGATTGTTCGATAAATATATCGCAATGCGTGTCCAAAATTTCCTTAATGTAAGAGCTTCAGAAATACGAAAAAATCCAGAAAAACGACAAAACAAACAAACAAGTTATTCTCAAATCAGCCAGAGAACTGTCTTCAGAAGCATACTTCTTTACAAATAGTTTAATAATGTCAGAAATAATGGGATCTTTTTTAATAACAGGTTTGGAAAGGGATCTTACGCAATCATTTAAACATAATTTTAACCACTGTTATCTTGCTACAGGAAGGCTCCACAGCCACTGGCGAAGTGACCTAGAATTCCGCATGCGAAGCAGACGACTTCCTGTCTGCTGCCTTGTTGACCGGAAGCCATTCGCTCCGACCTCCGAGAACGACACGCGAAAAGGATCAGCAGGAGAAGCGTTCGCAGACTTGAACTTTGCCAAAGCAGATTCCGACTTCTTGGCCTTTTCAAGACGATTTTTGGCCCTTTCCTATGCGCGACGAATGCGCTTGTCGTCCTCTGCGTTGCTGGCAACCTCATTTTGCTCATACTCTTGAATGGTTAGCCAACCTACGGGTGAAGCGTCCACTATTCTAATCAGTTATTCCTATGTTTCAACTTATCATAAGCCTCTGTCAGAAAATCCAGAGCTTTTTTCAGCATTTCGTAACGATACAGCTTTAGATGCACCAGAAATCAAGTCAGAAACTTCAGTGTTAAAGTTAAATTGTTTACGATTAGCAGACGACTTAAAAGCAATGTTACTTTCTAATCTGACCTTTTTCTTCACGTTCTCCTCCATCCAGTCGGAATCCTCCTGAATGCTCCTCTTCAAGTCCTTAAATTTTTCATCGAAATAACCCTTTAATTATTTAACTACTTTACTTTTCAATTCGTTTTCCGAATCAGACATATTGAACTATTTCCAAACGACCTTAATTGCTGCCAACAAAACCTCGAGTGACGAAACAATCCGTCTAGCGAATATAGACAGACAGACAGACTACAGAATATACAGTGAAACCTGTCCAAACCGAACCCTGTGAAAACCGAATCCCTGTCAAAACCGAACGGCTGTGTCGGTCCCGATTATTTTCTTCCTTTTTTATATATCAAACAAGAAATGTCTTTAAAAAAAGACAATCGGCGTTGAAATTAATATTGAGATGTCATTTAAAAATTACCTAAACAGACGGCCAAGATGATCGGTTACGTGACTACTCAGACCCCAGATTTTTTGGTCCCCGCCAATATTAGGAGACTTATTGGACCCCAGATTTTTCGGACACTATAAGAAAACTTCTTGGACCAAAAGGTTAAATCATTATTATCATTCCACCAGTGATATACGAATAACCAAAATAATTTAGGTTAAAATAATTGTTATGTGAATTTGTCAAGCCAATTTAACAAATTAACAATGTAGGACAATTATTTCGGGAATGAATTTAAATATTTATGCATCACACGAGTCTATATAGTTATTTTTAGTACCGGTAATATACCATGCATGTTAGTTATCTTATAAAAAAAAAACGATTTGAAGTCAAATAAGCATTTATACTGTGTATCCCAATAAAAAGCTATAGTCAGGGAACATTCAGCGATTTTTGAAATGTTAAGCCTTTATTTTTTATAACGCAAACATAAAAATTCATTAGACTATGGCGATTTTAAATTATATCAGTAGAACTATGATATATCAAGGGTTCCTGTGTATAATTAGTATTGCAAATTGTGTATTCATGCTACGCGAATAACAATTCGACGTATTCCGAATCTTCTTTCATAACATTTTATCTATAGAAAATGTAGCATCTTTTTACAGATTAAATAACATCTACTGGAGAAGTTGATAGAAAGATGCAATTATAAATAATCGTTAATAAATCGTAACCACAATTTTAAATCAAATTACCAGTAAGTTTATAAATATATATTCCCCATTTATTGAAATTTATAGGTTTATGATTCTCTGAACGCTATTATTGATGCATGTACGAGTCTATATTAACACAGCTATACAAGGGCTGCTAGCTACGCGCGATATTTTTAGAATGACACTACTGTTTCTGGAATGCGAAGAACTCGCTAGAATCAATGGGCTACATGGAGCGGCAAATCTATGAATGAGATTTATGAATAGGAACATTGCACAATTGCTATTTATAGAGCGTAACGCTTATATAAATGTAGGCTAAACAAAATAGTTATTTCGTTACGTGAATTAATATAGCATTCTGTTTATAGCATACAATGAGAAAATACGTTCATAATTAGACTCAGTTCTAGAGTATATGTCGAGAATATGTTTATAACTTCATTTTAACCGCTTATGTAAACAATTATGTAAATTTTTAATCCCCAAAAGTATGCAACAGTTATTGGAATACGTTAAACCATTGTTTGAAGTTTGCATTCCCTAAAATTAGAAAATTTGCCTTATTCTATTGGCATTCAATTTTCCCGCTGCATAATTATCGCAAGAAATCTAGGTCAAAAGTGATCTTAGACAGCTACGCCGAAAAACCTTAATAGAAACCGAACCCTGTCCAAACCGAATACCGAACGACTTTTTCACAAATTTGATCTCGTTCAACCTTAAAAAACCTGAATAAGCAATTGTATGCTTAAGAGTTAATAAATGTTGTTGTTGTTGTTGTAGTTGTATTCTGTTAGGTGTCACTTCGCGATACCGCGGACGTAGGGCATACTCGCCGTGGTGATAACGGGGCAGTGGTGCAATTAGCGATCAGCAAGTTGGTGCGTACGACAATAGTCAACTTGTGAAAAACAGATTATTCGGTCGTGTTTTATGTTGACATTTACGTACACCGTAAAATTATTCATGTTTCACAATAATGTAGTTAATTTATACATATAGTAAATTCTGGCACTTATCTCTTTAAGTCTAAGGCTTGCGATATAATCCAGGTAAAATAAATATGTTTAAACTAATCAAAGCAGTCAACAATTGGTCATTTCGTTAAACAGATGTAAATAAGTTGTACGTTAAATACATTCATGAACTTGTTTGTTGATAATTTGAGTGCCGTTTTATGTACAAATACACACTTTTACTTGCAAATAACAAAAATAATAAACAATTATAAAAGTGTAAACATTAACAGGTTGTGTTGTCTTATTATATACTTGAATAAACATATATAATATAACGTAAATTTTTAAAGGAAAATTACATTAAAAAAGAACCTGGGTAAACCGAACACCTCTGAAAACCAAACGATCGGCCCGGTCCCGACGTCGTTCAGTTTAGACAGGTTCTACTGTATATCACCACAAATCCTTGTAATGCATGAGCAAGTTTCCCGCTCAATCTATTCGTATGTTACGAACGAAACCGAAATCTGTAAATATAAACAATTTAGAAACGTGAATATTTTTATTTATAATTTATACCAGCAGTCATAAAATATTGCAATTGCCATAAAGTTATAACCGCGGTTATATTTTTCTGACCAAATGCTAAACTTAAGCTCTAGTCTTTTTGGCCAATTAAGGCACGTTTTATATCAAGCCATTATGTCAAAATGCATTTATTTATTTAGATATGAATTTTTAAATTATAAAAATCAATTTGAAGATAAATATTTCGTAATAAATTATTCAGAAAAAAGTGTAACTGCAGTTATAATTTTATGACAACTGTCATATTTCTTTAACTTTCGGTGATTGTAACAGCAGTTATATTCGTAAATGTAACTGTTGTTACAAAGTTATGACTGCAGTCATAAATTTGTAACTGCGGTTTCAATTTTATAACAACTGTTACATCTATATTTAGCTGCCGTGCGTATATGTACTTTTGACCCCAAAACTTTGACATTTTATATACCGGTAGGTCAATGTTCGGTGTTGTATTTTGGAGTTAACTATTCCTGTTTGTTGGCTGATCAATGTGTGGAGTTTAAACGTCTTGGTTCACACCAAATCATTCACAAAAATCATTCGTTGAAAACGATAAGACATTTTATCTTATCTAACTTTGCTGAACACACGTGTTTTAAGATTACGATTATACGTTAATGTAATTTTGAACGTTCAATTCGACGCCTTTCATGTGCGGCGTTAGAGGTGGGTGGAGGCGGTGTAGCCCCCCCCCCCCCCCCATCCCCGTACATGTACATTGTCTAAAATTCTATATTAATAGAGTTAAGTTAATAACTGAATAACTGTTTCTCATCGAATAATGATATACGTTTATTAGCTTCCTATCTTGTTATGTTGCACAGAATGTAATTAGTACAGGTCTAGAGTCTCTGCAAAAAGAGAGGCTGCATGCATATAATCTCTACCAACATTTCAAGCATTGTCTTTTTCTTTGGGGGGCGGGGGCGGTGTGGGGGGGGGGTGGGGGGGGGAACAAATGCAGACGACTCTTAGAATCTCGTAATTACGACTTTTTATATCGTAATTTCTTCCAGTGAATGGCTTAAAAATTAGCAGCAGTAGTAGTTCTTCTTCGTTTTTTTCTTCTTCTTCTCCTCCTCCTCCTACTACTACTATTACTACTACTACTACTACTACTACTACTACTACTACTACTACTACTACTACAACCACTACCACCACTACTACTACAACTACTACTACTACTACTACTATACTACTACGACCACTACTACTACTACTATTGTTACTGCCACTGTTGCTGCTGCTCTACTGCTACTACTACTACTACTACTACTATTGTTACTGCCACTGTTGCTGCTGCTCTACTGCTACTACTACTACTACTACTACTATTGTTACTGTCACTGTTGCTGCTGCTCTGCTGCTGCTACTACTACTACTACTACTACTACTACTACTACTACGACAACTACTACTACTACAGGTACTACTACTACTACTACTACTACTACTACTACTACCACTACTACTACTACTACAGGTACTACTACCACTGCTACTAGTACTACTACTGCTATTGGTACTACTACTACTAATACTACTACTTCTACTACTACTGCTACTACTACTACTACTACTACTACAGGTACTACTACCACTGCCACTACTACTACTACTGCTATTGGTACTACTACTACTACTACTAATACTACTTCTACTACTACTGCTACTACTACTACTATTACTAGTACTACTACTACTACAGGTACTACTACTACTACTACTACTACTACTACTACTACTACTACTACTACTACTACTACTACTACTACTACTACTACTATTACTACTCCTACTACTACTACTACTACTACTACTACTACTACTGCTACTACTACTACTACTACTACTACTACTACTTCTACTACTACTACAACTTACAACTACTACTACTACTACTAATACTACTACTACGGTTACTGCCACTGTTGCTGCTGCTCTGCTACTGCTACTACTACTACCACTACTACTACTGCTACTACTACAACTACTACTACTACTACTACCACTACTACTACTACTACTACTACTACTATTACTACTAATAATAATTATATTACTAGTAGTACTACTATTGCTACTACTGCCACTCCACCGAAACTGCTACTACTACTACTACTACTACTACTACTACTGAAAAAATCTTCATTAAATGAAGGTATCAACATTAGAATGATATCTTATGTATTTTTGCAGGCAGGCAGGCAGGCAGGCATGCAGGCAGGCAGGCAGGCAGGCAGGCAGGCAGGCAGGCAGGCAGGCAGGCAGGCAGGCAGGCAGGCAGGCAGGCAGGCAGGCAGGCAGGCAGGCAGACAAGACAGACAGACAGACAGACAGACAGACAGACAGACAGACAGACAGACAGACAGACAGACAGACAGACAGACAGACAGACAGACAGACAGACAGACAGACAGACAGACGAGATATTAAGTCGTAATTACGATATACTATGTCGTAATTACGAGATAAAAAAAGTCGTAATTACGAGATAAAAAAAAGTCGTCATTACGAGATAATAAGTCGTCATTACGAGATAAAAAAAAGTCTTAATTACGAGAAAAAAAGTCGTAATTACGACATAAAAAATCGTAATTACGAGATAAAAAGTCGTCATTACGAGATTAGTTTTCTAATATTGAGTATTTTGTATTTATTTTTATTTTTACACCTAGACCAGGACGCTTCTATACAACTGAGAAGATTATAATATTGAATGAATATTCAAAATATGTCTCTTAGGCCCCCCCAATAATTGGTTTCGTTTCTGGTCTCCTGCCTCAACAAATAAGAGTCGGTAGGTAGGGATTTATATTTTTTTATTATATTTTTTTGATGGGAGATTGGTGTGTGTGTTCCATATATGTTTCTATTCAGATGAGTACCGTGTATTATGGTACTGCATGTATTATGCGCACATTTTTACTCTAACATTCGGCTATGAAAAGTCGGTGCGCGTTGTACACGGTAACAGTCTTTTTCAGTCATTTTTTTGTTGCTGAAAATGTTAGTGATATTTTATAATATATTTAATTCATATTTTTTTTATTACTTAAAAGTTGCATCCTACTTACCTTGCAAACATATTTCTAATTTGAACAAACAATAAAATCCGTTAAAAACACAATCATTGATAATAACACGTGTTACAACTGAGAAGAGTGAAAGCGTATCGTCATCAATTAGCTAGGTCTTTAAAATCTGCAAGCCGTTAGCAACAACCATAGCAACGGTGTCGGTTTGACTTCAAAAAGTCTTTGATGTGACTGCTGAGCTGGGGCCATTGTCTAGCAGTTTCTAGCACTAAGCGTGTAACACGATTAACACGTGGTCAGTGAAAAAAGAATCAATCGATACTATTCTACCTGAACAATGCAAGCAGGGTCGATAGGGCATTAATGAATTAGCGTTCAAGAGGAAATGTAAAGGGAAGATAAAAAAAATTAGACAGTTGTGTTGTTCCATCGGATAAATTGTTGATTGAAATGGGAGTGACGGAATATACCTTTATTGGAATTAACATGGAGTTTGTGGTACTGCATAAAAAGCTTATTGAATAGTAACACGAATAGTTGCATTCAATTTGGATTAATATGTGTTTCGCGCACAATGTAATTGTGTATGCGTATCTGAATATACAATGATTACGTTTTTTTATGGAAGTAAATTTAGTTCAATATCCACAAAATAACAATAACAACATGTACAAAATTTGGCAAAATATTTGCCGTGAATCATTGTCAGGTTTACGAAACGCGATCGCCAATTAAAATCTTGGTTGGTATTTAAAATGAATAAGAATATTTATCGGCGGAAATAAATAAATTATTTATGGACCAAAAATATGTAGGGTCGGCAGCAAAAGTAAAGGGTCGGTCGGGAGACCAGAAACGGGACTATTTTATTTATTTTTATTATTTTATTATTGTTTTTTTAGGGGGCGGGGGGGCTTTTATCATAAAACTTTGTTTTGAAGTGGATGCTATAAAAACAAAACACTTATTTATCCAAAAAACATTAAATTATTGGAAAAAAGTAAAATAAGCAAAAATATATCTGATCCACTCAATAAAATGTTCTAGGGTATGGGCTTTCTTGAGGGTAGGTCGGGTAACCTAAAACAAACACATTTTTTTTACGCCTGAACGTTAAATGAAGAGATATTAAGATATAAAGTACCGGTAGCTGTTTGTGCATTTCAGCATCATAAAAGGCCTAATGAAATGAATTCAAACTACGAATAGAAATAGACAGTCTTTCCTCTGGCTTGACCACCAAAAATGGACACTCGCGCATATGCGCACTGAACACAAAATTGTATTTAAAGACGATTTCGGTAGTTTTTTTCTGCGCATCTTTTCGCGCATCAGTGGAGTTGATTTAAATCTTCAAAATGTGAAGTGTCTTGACAGATAATAATACTTATTCAATATTGTGTACACTGTAATTATCAACCAAAATCAAATATATTCATAATAATTGCCATTATTACAGTAGCAGTGTCTTGTGACTCGATTATTTGGAAAAGTTTGTTAATACAATGAAAACGAAAGGAGAAACACTCAGCCTGAATATTGATCTCGCATGTAGCTGTGAACTTGCTAGCAAATAATGTGAATTAAAGTGTTTTGGCTGTAATAACTTTTTGTACATAGTTATAATCAACTGCAGTTACTCAAATAATTATATATAATATATATCTATTAACTTTTATAAGTGTATTGTTATAAATCATGACTGTCATTCCATCCTGTTTTTTACAGAAAAATATCCAATACGCACATGTAAACTATCTTTTTTTCCCGAAAACAAGCACGGTGACCCCCTGTTTTCTATTTTCCAGTCAATTAAGCATATAATTATGTATTAAATACAGAAAATTCAGGACATTTCACGGAACAGATATTTTTCCATAGTCAAAACCAAGCTTCTATATGATTACAAAATGTAGATTTTTGTCGCAAAAAATGAATTAAAAAGCATTTTTGGCAAATATAATGTTATTCTTTTCACCATGTAACGTTTTGATTTCTTACAATAAGCCATTTCAACCAAAAGAATGTTGTCATGTTTTACCAATCAATGGTCAGTACTTTTTTTGCTGAAATAAAAACAACACAAATTATTTCTACAATGCATTTACGGGTAGGTCATTTACATGCATTTTCCAAACAATCTAACTCGGTAACTCCATTTTTTATGATTTCATTGTATTAGGCTTAAAGATCTGCAAAATATGTGAAAATGAAAAATTTTCATGGAAGAGACAAAAAATGTAGAAATCGTCTTTAAAATGACTTTTGTCATTTATATGACAACTGAACAGGTTTTCTGCTAGTTATAGCCAGTTATTAACTTCGTCATAACTTTGATGGTCATGTGTCGAACTTGAATAGTCTGCCTCCCAGCTGCGAATTAACATAAGCGCATAAGCCAATTAAAGGGGATGCCGCGACACAATTGATAAGCTATTTACCGGGTAATTCCCAAGGCCACAAAATAAATTGTGTGTTTAGGGTAATGGTCTCAACAAGTTAGGTAAGGTCGTTTTTAAAAACATTTTTACAGACACATATCTAAAATTTGACGAATACGGATTTCACGGAAAACAATGGTCGCTAGAAAACTTAAGTGGCAGATTTTTTTTTCGCTAGGTAGGGTCAGGTTGCCCGAAACACATACTTTTTTGGCCCAAATATGCGTGTACCTTTTACGGCTCAGTGCGCACGTACCAGAATAGATGAAGCTGTCTGGACTTTGTCGCATGGACCTCATGATTATGAACTTACTTGTTGTTGATTGAAGGTTTAGAGTCCTTCCTCGCCAATGGGAGTATTCGTAATCTTAATGTTCGTCTTACACTTAAATATTTACCAATCAAAATCGACGCTCATATGTAACGAGCGTTGTCATTGGTCAATACTTGTTGTTGACTGAAGGTATAGAGTCCTGCCGCGCCAAGGGCAGCATTCGTAATCGTAATCTTTGTCTTACCCTTCAATCGAAATCGACGCCCATATGTACTGAGCATTGTCATTGGTCAATAAGACTGAGGGAAACGTGTGTAGTCCTCGGCCTCGCATTGAATTATTTGACAGTTATCGCTTGGTACTAATATTGTTTACGTCTCTTCTAAAACCTTTGCAAACTCATTGTCAAATTGCTGTGTGTATGCGACATTATAAGTTGAGGTCGTATCCAAATGGACGTTTATCTTAATTTTCAAATCGTAGCCATTGCTAATGTGGCAGTGTGGACCCTCAGTATATTTCTGATTGTTTTCTTAACTATTAATCTGCCAGATATCTTCATTGTTAGTCTAAACTTCGAATGTGCAAAATAAAGAAATACACGTACGTTTCAAATTCGAAGTAGGCATTGGCATTTGTTCTAGTAACTGGTCAAATCTTGTCATTTACCTCTACTTCAAATATATATATATATATGTCCATGGAGTTTCTTCACTCTTGATGGCTATGCGTTTACAGTTTCAATTATAAAATGTATGTATGTATGTACTTTGTTCTTTTTTATAACTGTTCCATGAAGGAAATTATCAATATTACGAAATACATACGTTCAATATTCTGTGATCAATTTTTAATAAAACACTACATTATTCCTATATATACGAACCAAAATAATACATCTTATAATTATAATATAGATCTATAGATAATTATACACTTTTTAAATTAATTTAAATATATCAAAAGTGTATTGTCAGAGACAGTCATTTTGGTTTTCAAAAAAATTCTTTAGCCGGGCATATAAGCATATTATGTTTTTATACGTATTATGAGCTATTTTCAGCGAAACAAATGTGTAGATCGTGTTTTCAGAAATGTAATTTGGACAAAACCCGGATCGGTCTATTGTCGTTGGCGTGGAACTGTTTCAGATCGCTGTTGCAGATAACTTGACATCAATAGGCTTGATCAGCTTTAACGGACTTGTGCGTATATCATTCATTATACATTAGACCGATCCGGGTTTTGCCACGAACAGTTGAAACTCCTCCCCAGCTATTGTTAAAGGATTATTTTCTATTCTTCGAAAATCACAAACATTACCACGTGCTGATTTGAATATCACAAACATTATGCACGTGCTCTTTCGTATGAAATAATTTACCCGCTAAATACGTGGTATCCAAGTGCGATGATTGGATAATATTGCAGATTAATTTGAATATGATTGACATTTGTGTAAGAGTCTATGGTGGGCACACATTCATGTTACGGAACTACTGAACATTCGGCCCTGTGTTTATGTTAGAATCACTGGTCCGAATCAACATTCACAGGACATAACATGTATCTGGTTTTGAAATTATTGCAAATTTTACAGGACATTCGCTCCTGCTAGCTTTCTATTTGTTACAGGACTGGAAAATAACCAGTCAGGTTCTTCGGTCAGACACTCTTTGGGATGTCTTTACTTAGCACTGGCATTAATCTGATGAAATTCATCTGCTAAATGATGCTTCACGTCAGCAAGATGGCGCACTGTAGTCAGATTTTCAATTGCACATGCGCCGGGATGCGGATCGCACATGGAAAAGACTTTTCTCATTTATTTAATCATGATCTTACAGAAAAGAAAAGCTAAACTCATAGCACGTATCATGATAAGCTAAACTCATAGCACGTATCATGATAAGCTAAACTCATAGCACGTATCAGGATAAGCTAAACTCATAGCACGTATCATGATAAGTTAACTATGCCAGCGCCTAACAGTACTGACGAAGTAGTGACTTAAATAAGTTTGCTGCTATGTCATTAAGAGCTCACATGTAGTTATTTAGTGCATATAGGTTGATGCAAAATTACATAATTTATACTGTTACTGCAGCACTACAAGAGTTTAACCCTATCTGCAATTAGCCCCTTATCAGTATTTACGAGCGTCAATTATGGCTCTCTGTATTGACACTCATGACCATAGAGATATACGACCGGTATGCAATATCAAGTAAGTTAAATTAAGAGTTGTCCGTTAAGGCCCTGTCACACTGTTGCGAGTTGGGGCTTCGAGTTCTGTACGAGTTCTGGTAAGTTATAACTCGCCGTAAAGTGGACGAGTTGATCGCGGAATTGTTTCAAGTCGACATTTGTTCGAGTTCTCTTCAACCATGACACGACATTGACACGACACAAGCATGATACTCACATTTCATCTTGAGTTCAGCCAAAATATACCTACGATATCCTTTCGACAATCGAAGACTTGTCTTCGAGAAAGTACGAGTGTGGACGATTCTGTACGACTTGTGAGGAAATGAGCACGAGTTTATGACGACATTTTACTAGAAACGGACGAGCAGATGTCGTAGGCAAGTCTCCCAAACTCGCAGCAAACTCGTTTTATGTCGTAGAACAATAATATACGGCGAAACGCTATGACAAGGGAAGAGATGTCTACGGAATGTGTTAGAGGGTGTTTGAGCGTGCGCGAGATTCCTTCGACATGTCTTGGACACGTGTACGAAAATAAAAAGTCGCCGAGAAGCCACGAGAATTTTAAACGGTTTAAAATTCTCGTCGCTACTCGGCGAGTTCTGACGACATACGAAGACACAAGTAGACATTACTGCGACAAGGAACGACATGTGTACAAGATCTACACAACACCAGGCGAGTTGTGACAGGGCCTTTACATATGCACATAACACAGAGTGCAAGATAATTCAAATGTGTGTCAGTAGGTAAAACAGAACATCATGCATCGTGCACAGGTATACTAGAAACAAGAAATGTCTTTAAAAAAGACAATCTGCGTTGACATTAATATACCGAGATATCATTTTTACCCTAAACATAAGATACAAGAGAGTCAAGATGGTCGGTTACGCGGCTTCTCGGACCCCAGATTTTTCGGTCTCAACCTATATAAGGAGACTTCTCGGACCCAGGTTTTTGGGGAAACGATAAGAAAACGTTTCGGATCCCAAAATTAATTTGTGATTAATTCAATAATTATTAATATTTGTACGGTAAATAAACCGATCATACCGCCCCATGTTTTCACCAGTGATACACGAATAACCTAAATAATTTACGTAAACATCATTATTATATAAATGTGTCAGCCAAATTTAACAAATTAACATAACAATGTACGAAAATAATTGCGGGAATGAATGAACATTATTTTTTATCAGATTATCGTATAGTTATTCTTAAGTATTATACCCTACCTACATCTTGGAAGTTATTTATGCATAATACATACACATTTCGAAGTCAATTTATCATTTATAGGCTAAAAAATGATTTGTTTCCCAGGCAGCGCCGCAACGTATTTTTATGGCCGCCACGAACTTGATTTAATGCCAAAATAAATTATTTTTTTACTATTTTTGGACGATCGCGCCCGGGTTTTAAAGGAGCAGTCCAGAAATATGTTAATAAAAATGAAACTTTGTAGAAAGTGTTTCTAATGGGCATGTTACCGAACAAAATAACAAAACTAAGCATTTGAAATCCGTGAATTATTAACAGTTTGGTAACTTGCTGTCGTCTATTTTCTGTATGCGATAATTGGTGATGACTCTGGAGTAAACCAGTATGTACATTATAGTATTTCGTTCGTACCAAGCGCTTTTGAACAATGCCTTTCGTAAATAAGAAACATATTCCGGACGAATAAACACCATAAACGTTCATAAGAACTATTACTAAAATTACGATGTATTGATGGACAGCGGCTTAAAATTATACGAATCCGCATTTTAACATAGCGGAAGAAGACTAACCCGGTAGATATTTCTGTATTTTCAGTAACTTTTTTCCTGTCTGAAATACTGTGTAAATTTTGAAAAAAAAGTCATATTCGATTGGGAACCTTTATAAATATGTTCTATTTCATGATTTAAACTTTTGTTTCGTAGATGCTTTTGCATGAATAATATTTCATATTTCACTCCATATTTTTTAAAGAAAATCTGTGTCAATATAAGTCCTATGGAAACAATCGAAAATGCCAGCTGCATTGACAAGTGTTTATTTTCCTTTCCAAAAATTATTGGTGATTTACTGCAAAAATAATTTATATTTTTGACAGTTATAAAAAATATGAAGTACGAAAAGTTAAATTCTATAAATAAATAGAAGTATTTTAATGCGGATGGTGTATCAATTTGAAGGCACTTTGTTAATTATGAACATTCGAATTGATTGCCTTTTTACATCAGCTTGCATAAATGACGGTTTGTGATTAATAAATCTATATTTAGAATTAAAAAAAGGAATGCTTATGTTGTTATTAAAACTTAATATTGTCTTTAATCTGTACTCAATTACTTGTTTTACTAAGCCAATAGAAAAGAGTAGGAGAAAAAATACTTCAATAAAAAAAACTCGCCCTCCCTCCTGATTTTTTGGAAAAAGTGCCTGAGAAACAATTCATTATTTTTCTGTATCCTTATACCGTGTATCCTAATGAAAAGCAAACTTCAGAGAACATTCAGCGCATTTGAAATAATGATGACTTCCATTTTGATAGCACCAAAATAAAATTTCGAGACTATGGCGATTGAAAATTATATTCGGTAGGAACATGATGTATCAAGGGTTTCTGTGCATAATTGGTTGTGCAAATCACGTATTCGTGCAAATGAAGTAAAAGTAACACGAATAACATGTGGACGTGTTCAGAGACTTATTTCACCACATTTTGTTTATTGAAAGTTATCTTTTTATAACGCAACCACAGTTCAATTTCAAATAAACATGCACAGTCAGTTTAATAACATAAATTTCCCCTTTATTGAAATATTTGCTCTTATGTTTCTCTGGACGCTAAATGACGCATACATATTATAACAGCTCTGTATCCTTATACCGTGTATCCTAATGAAAAGCAAACTTCAGAGAACATTCAGCGCATTTGAAATAATGATGACTTCCATTTTGATAGCACAAAAAATAAAATTTCATAAGACTATGGCGATTGAAAATTATATTCGGTAGGAACATGATGTATCAAGGGTTTCTGTGCATAATTGGTTGTGCAAATCACGTATTCGTGCAAATGAAGTAACAGTAACACGAATAACATGTGGACGTGTTCAGAGACTTATTTCACCACATTTTGTTGATTGAAAGTTATCTTTTTATAGGTTGATTAACATCTACTGGAGAAGTTGACAAAAATGTGTAATTCACATTAATTATTAACAGAACGCAACCACAGTTCAATTTCAAATAAACATGCACAGTCAGTTTAATAACATAAATTTCCCCTTTATTGAAATATTTGCTCTTATGTTTCTCTGGACGCTAAATGACGCATACATATTATAACAGCTATACACCGGCAGCTAAACGAGAACTATTTTTAGAAAGTTCGTGAGTGTGTTGAACTCGCTATCTAGAATCAATTGTTATTTATAGAGCGTACCGATAGGCTAAACAAAATAGTTGATTAATTCTGGGAATGAACATAATAATTATTATGTTCATGACATACAATTAGAAAATATGTTCATACTTATGCTCAGTTCTAGAGTGTATATCGAAACTATATTTATAACTTTATTTTAACCGCTTATGTAAACAATTATGTAAATTTTTAATCCCCAAAAGTATGCAACAGTTATTGGTATACGTTAAATCATTGTTTGAAGTTTGCATTCCCTAAAATTAGAAAATTTGCCCAATTCTATTGGCATTCAATTTTCCTGCTGCATAATTATCGCAAGAAATCTTGGTCAAAAGTGATCTTAGACAGCTACGCCGAAAAACAAGCATGTAATTAGGATCTCTTCTTCGTTACTGTGACAAAATTAATGTCTTTATGGACTGCGGCTTTAAACCAATATCGTTATAGAGATCTTTATTTTGCTACACTGTCTTCTGCTTTTGTTATTTCGTTTATCCAAGAATATTATTTAAGTTCGCAATAACACGCTTCTACTTCATTATGTATAATAATAATTTACGCCATAATCGTGGTTAGTTTGATAGACCACTTAGGCCAAAAAAGAGTCCCGTTTCCGGTCTCCCGACCGACCCTTTACTTTTGCCCCCGATCCTACAACCTTTTCGTCCCAAAAAAAAATCCGATTATTTTCTTTAATTTTCTTTCCGCCGATAAATTCTCTTTTCGCTCATTTTATTAAACAATATTTTGATTGGCTGTCGCGTTTGTAATGGCGGCCCCCATGGCCACTGCACCAGCGTCGGTTCTGGCTCTAAAATTTATAAGCTGTACGCACCGGCGAGAGCAAAATTTGCTGTGGAGCAAGCAGAGGTCCCTTCACCCGCAGCAGCTGTGGAGCAAGCAGAGGTCCCGTCACCCGCAGCAGCTGTGGAGCAAGCAGAGGTCCCTTCGGCCGCAGCAGCTGTGGAGCAACCAGAGGTCCCTTCACCCGATGCATTCTTCTGTATCACTCAAAACGCATGGGCTCTTGTTGATTGCACAGAGCGTTCCAAACCAAGAGTTGTTTACTGTAAAAAGAAGTTGTCTGAGAGACAGCAGGTCTCTCTTACTGTTGCAATAAGTGAATATTCATACAGCTGTGGTGGGCCAATCTTGCCTCCAACATTGCGACTGTCCAAAACATGCATGTGTAGAGTACCTTTGACCTGTGGAACTCCTATTGAATTGTCATACTATGGGTCCGCCTTAGGGAGACCAGACCTCTGTTGTTTCTGTTTGTGATAAAGATTGTTATCCTGACCATGAGTTGACAAAGCAATACAAAACTGTACTGCCATTATGTGGGAATTGTAAAATCGGTGGTAACAAACCAATATGTATGCGACCGTATGGAAAAAAAACTAAAGCACTGACACTTATGTGTTACAGGGTTTTACTGATTGTTGTAGTAGTTGTAGTATTACGAATCACGACACCAAGCAAGTTTTATCATTTATTTATATGTTACATAAAGCCTGAAAATAAAATAAATTCATATGTCAAAGTAATGTCCTATTAAATTAAATATACTTTAAAAATTATTAAAGAATTTACACGATATATTTCCTTTTTTTTTTTTTTTAAAGAAATTGATACATATCAACAGCAAATTAGAATAATATAGTCTTATATTAACAAAGAAGTATGTTCACCATATACATGTAATTATTTGATCAGGACTTCCAGGCCAGCAATTTTGAGAAAACATTTAAAACCACTTAACATAGGTACCCTGAAAAAAAGATGTTCACACATGTATAAAACGATTAATAAATCATTAAATATGTAGCTGTGTACTATATACCTGTCAACACATTACCCTTATGTATTTTAGTTTGCATCTAAATACTATAAATAGACACCTATACTGAACCCACACCATTCTTCCATTATAAAAAAAAAATCCCTACCTACCTACCCTTATTTTGTAGGGCAGGAGACCAGAAACGGAGGTATTTTTTTTGGCCTTATAGGCGGCATTAGATGGGGCTGAAGCGGCGTACGCCCCCCCTCGAAAATTGCCGAACATTCGTATTTTAAAACTTATAATATTTTAAAACACATGCATTTCGTTGTCATTGATGTGTTCTTCAATCATTGCACTGTCATAATCAAACTCTTCTTCGGTATTTTCGTTCAATTGTTCTCTCTATATCAAACTGTAAGTAATTTAAGTTGATAGCCCTTTTCCAGTTACTGAACTGAGGCACGTTTCGACCCAGGGGCATAATTTGAACAATCTTTGTGGAGGGCCACTATAAGATGATACATACCAAGTACGAAATCTCTGGGCCTTACGGTTTCAGAAGAGAAGATTTTCAAGTCATTTTGCTATACATTCTATATAAACCATGTGACCCCTGGGGCGTGGCCCGTTTTGACCACAGGGGCATAATTTGAACAATCTTAGTAGAGGACCACTAGAGGATGTCACCTATCAAATATGAAAACTCTGAGCCTTGCGGTTTCATAGATTATTTTTTTTTAGTTTTCAATTGTTAAATCTAGTTTCAGCTCTAATAACCTACATATGCATCGGACCGAGAAGATTTGAACAACTTTGAAAGAGGTCCACCCAAGGATCATTCCTGTGAAGTTTGGTGAAAATCTGCCAAGCGGTTTAGAAGATGTTGTTTGAATGAAAAGTTGACGATGCACGCACGCACGACGAACATCGGGCGATCACAAATGCTCACCATAAGCACTTCGTGCTCAGATGAGCTGAAAATCACTACCCGAACCGAATTTATTTGGCGCCGACAATATTCAGCGCCGAAAAAACGCGTTCAAGGAAAACGTCATCATGCAATATAGATTGAAGCGAATTATTTTTAATCGGCGCCGAATATAGCCGTGTCGAAAACGCGTATGTTTTCCGCTTCATGGAAACTGGCCTTAAAATGTATAAGTTCATATATTTTAATATGATTTGGAGAACTTATGTTCAGCTCCACTCAGTATTGTTAAAGATGGAGACATTACTGTTGTGAAAGGTTAGAACTAATATTATAAAATGTATGTCATTATGGCCTTTAATCATATATCTAGCTGGTTAACTGCCATATTTCTTTAGCTCATCGTTTACCCTTGCTTATCAAAAACAAACTAATTGTCACTAACGATTCGGGTATATAGAGAATATTAGGTTAGTGTCTAAGTGTACTTGAATTTATCCGACGAGTTAAAGAAAGGTTTACACGGCGAGGCTTGCCGAGCCGTGTAAGCCTTTCGGAGACGAGTCGGATAAATTCAAGTACACAAAGACACTAACCTAATATTCTCTATATACCCGAATCGTTAGTGACCATATTTTTATTTATTTATTTTATGTTTAACAAACACACTATTAACGTTTAATTATTTGAAACAATACTCAAAAAACGCATTAAATTTACTGCGTAGTAATATGGAATATATATGGAATATATTCATGATGTTTCCGCCACTCGAAATAGTCCGAAACAGTTCAATGCAAAACGCAGTGTAACAAGATAAAATATCGCCATATGTTTCGTTTCAAATATGTTCACCGTGCCAAATGCTACACTCTACAGTAGATAAAAGGTTTTATTCAAATGCAATTCCGTGTTTCGACCAAACTGTTCAACAACAAAAGACCAAAATGGCTGGCAATTTTAACTTTGCAAAAGTGTATATGCAGGATTTATCTTCGTCGAGATGTTTATTATATACCATTTCTATTATCTTTCAAAATATACACACAACTCGTGTGACTCAATTATTCCAGAATGACACAGCATAAAATTAAAAATGAAATACACCTTACTCACCCGATTTTTTCATTGATAAAAACGTCGTGTAGTCCAGTTTTACAGAGATTCTAGCTTCCATAGTGAGTTGTTAATCCGCACATGGCATGATCGATAAAGGTGCAAACATAATCCTTCTATTCCTTTTAAAACAGTTGGTGTAAGCGAGTAATTCTTTGTGGATAGACTTTCTTTGATCAACCAACAAAGAAACGGTTTATTCATCAAAGAAATAACCCTTTATGTTAATTTCCTTTCAAAAGTAAACTAATCGAAGACTGCATCCAAATTACTAGATCTAACACCTTATGATGGCAACTCTGTTCTCCACTCACAACAATCCAGCTCGGAATACACTCGACTTATAGAAAATTGAAATGGAATTAATCTCACCGGTTCCATTCGAGCCATATGTTCCATGGATACACTTTTTGATATAAATCTTATGATCAAAATCTAAAAAACACAGAAACACTAAAGATTGTAATCTGATTGCTCTTTTTAAATTCCAACACTGTGTAAACTTAAAACTCAACTGAATGACGTAAAACATTTGATTTCGTCATTACGCGCGCACGCGAATTTTGACGAGTTATTTTAAACCGAAACTACCTGTATTGTGTCGATAGCTAACTGTTATTGATTCTTTTTCCTCTACAAATGTGTTACTATTTAATTTATTGTAATGTAGTATTTATTGTAAGGTATATAATAAAATGTAATTACTGAATGTTTAGTGTCTTATTTCCACCAATAGATGAACTGTTAAATATCGCCCCATTTCGTAACCTTTAAAATTACTTGTTTATGACGTCACTCACATTCCTGGTAAAAGTAGTCCGTCAAAAGTATATTCATGAGGGTGTCAGATAAACCTTGCCTGTCGGATAAAGCAAAAGTTTATCTGACAGGTAGAGTTTCCTTCTATAAAATCATTTAGTGGTAAAATAAATATCATTTCACTGGTATCCAAATTTTCGAACTCAATTTTGGAAGAATGGTTTTAAATTGCTGCAGTTCGGAAAGATGGGTGTGAAGAGGTCAAGTTATGCTTGTCGGTTTGTTTTGCTACTTTCTTAGTGCTGCTAATGGTTTTGTAGCGATTGGGTGAAAAATAGAGTACCCATCCTGCCAAAAGTCAAATTTTGCATTTCTTTTACAAACAAGGGGTGATAATTTTATAGGTCTTAATAACTATAATTTGATGGCCACAAATGAATTACAGAGGTTTTTTTGTCAGAATTGGATGAAAGGTCTCTACCTAGGCAATGGTAATTTAAAACAAAATGCGTCGGCATATATCCTACTGTCATACACAAACTGTGAAGATTGGTCCAGAAAGTGATGTCTCTCTGTTCGCAAAAGTCCATTTGTGCATTTTGATCCAAAGATGGAAACAAACTGTTTCTGGCCCGATTTGGCCCACTATTGATTCCATCCGAGATTTCGTGACGAAGGTAGACAGACAACGCACGATTGGCCAACTATGCCAATGGCTCACCGAACACTGTCCTAGACCTCTAGCATTACATGTTGTTTTATCAAGGCAACGTTTGTTGTAATTTTTCATAAATTTTGTACCCAACACAAGATAGAGATATATAGTGTTTGAGTTGTTGCTGAACGCGCCAATAATTAATAACTCAGACTGATATATTTTCAATTGTCCGGTAGTAGGAATAATCCGGTAGTAGTGTAATGCAGTTCACCAACTGTATTCACCAAACATGTTGTATACTTACTTCCGTCATAATTGCTATATAAATCAGACATATATTCATTGTCAAACTAAATAAGACTAGGATTGTCACATGATTGACTGATATACCCCCACAATATGGCCTTGTCACAAAAATATGGCATCCATTGGAAAGAAATGGACACAATGATAATGCTTTAATTTGTGAATGTTTTACAGCGTATTTGGAAAAAATTAATTTCAATAGGAGCCATAACTATGTCAACATTTAGTGGTTTGTAACCAAAGTCGAACCTGACCTGTATTTTATGGTGTTACACATATGTACCAAAAATAATTTAAATATGTAGAGCCTTTCATGGGTTATTGTCCTGAAACCGTGTTTTTAGGGAATTTAAGTCAAAAAGGGGCCATAACTCTGTCAAAATTTAGTGGTTTGCAACCAAAGTCGAGCTTGACCTGTCTTTTATGATGCTAAACATGTGTACCAAAAATTATTTAAATATGTCAAGCCATTCTTGAGTTATCGTCCGGAAACCATGTTTTAGGGAATTTAGGAATTTGTCGAAAAGGGGCCATAACTCTGTCAAAATTTAGTGGTTTGTAACCAAAATCGAAGTTGACCTGTGTTGTATGATGTTACACATGTGTACCAAAAATTATTTGAATATGTCAAGCCTTTCTTAGCTATCATCCGGAAACCTTGAAAACCAACAGACTGACAGACCGATTGACAAGCTCTCTGCTATATTCCCCCCCCCCCTAAACTTCGTTTGTGGGGGTAAAAAAATGTAAATGATTGAAACACTGTAGTCTAGTCGTTCTTTACTTTCAAGAATCCTGATTAATCGGCTATTTAGTCAGAACTTGTTGCTGATTAATCGACTAAAATCTTGGACGCTGATTAACAACACTATTATCTAGGGTTATTAATATCGGCCTTAGCAATGGAGTGTCCGATACGAATGACCTTCTGTCTTCAGACCACTGAACAACTAGGTACATGTGCACCTAGCGGGCTTTAACGCTTTAACACTATGTCGACATTTTGTTCTGAACATGATTTCAACTTGTATACATGTGGTGGTGACATCAACTGTTTTCAAAAAGGAGCACAGGTGTTGCGAAAGTCGGATTAATTAAATGATTTTTTTTTTAAAATAAATTGGTGAATCCAATGTTTAATATCAGTTAAAAATGCTTCAAATTTAGGTTTACAAATATGGTTTGGTCATTTGTCATTGAAATATGTGAACACAAATGAGCAGGGGGCAGCAACTTACTATTTCGCTCTGGAACTGTCGCTTACGTACCATAGGGCACCTCGGATTTTAATTTTATGGGAATGCCTAGTACCCTATCAAGACCTTACACACTTGATGGAAAGGTACCATTTTAACAAAACAATGGTTTTATTACTCAAGCCATGAAGTCTTGGATTCGTATTAAGACGTTTTAAAAATTCAGGAGATGTTTTTAGAACTTCGACAAGTTGTCGCGACTGGTTGGCCATCCTGTTGAACGAACATTCTGTCTTGAATAACAATATGTTTACATGTAATCTGCCAAAGAACCGGCCTTTAAGTCACTGTTCCCATAATCTGATAAAATGATTTAATGGCCACATTCCCAGACAAAGCAATCACGTGTTTGCGAACGTGTTTTACTAAGATTTGGTAAGCTTGTAATATTTATAGCAATGACTATGTATGATATCAGAAATAGTCATTTTAAATGGGAATATTACTAGCTAGGTTATTGACAAATCTGAAAACTGGTCAGCTTATAAGACATACTATTCAATAATGCCAAATATACTGATGTTAATGATTCGATCATCAGCTCAAATTTAAAGCATTGCATTAAATTAACATAACCACTAGGAAAGTTACAGAACTTGATGCAAATTTGCAAATTGAAGAAATATTGAAATATCAATTGAAAACATACATGTTTACAAAATGGGAGTTTAATTAACGTTGTTTTTCGGAGGTCCTCAGCTGGAATGTTAATGGACTAACAGCACAGAAAAGGGATGATCCTGACTTCGTGGAACTTATATCAAAATATGACATCATAATTATGTATGAGACATGGGCTTCAGAAGCTAGTGATATCAATCTATCTTCTTTCAGTAGCTTTAATTATTTCCGAAAATTCCAACACAGAAATGCACGGCGTAATAGTGGAGGAGTCGCTTTATTTATACATGAACGTATTAAAGTGGGTGTAGAAATAATAAGTCATCAACACGATTCCATCATTTGGTTAAAACTATGTAAATATTTCTTCAATCTAGAAAATAATATTTATTTGTGTGGTGTATACATTTGGCCCGAGGAGTCACCAGCATATAATATTGTGGATTTTGATTTTTTTGATGCGTTAGAAAACGATATCAATGATTTTAGTATCCTGGGTTCGGTTTTTATCACTGGTGATTTTAATGCCAGAATTGGACAAAAACATGATTTTATCTTATTTGACCAGTGTGTCGATTTTATTGATTGTGAAAATTATATTCCTGATAATTGTTTAAGCAGGGCCTCAATGGACAAAAAATGCAATTCGTTTGGGTGTAAATTGATTGACCTATGTAAATCCTCGGGAATGCGAATTGTGAACGGCCGATTATTTGATGATTTTAACAAAGGTGCATTCACATTTGTATCTCGAAACGGTACTTCCACTATTGACTATGTATTAACACGTGAATCTCACTTTTCACAAATAACGGACTTCTCCGTACTGAAATTTAATCAATGGAGTGATCACGCACCATTGTATTTTTCTGTGATTTGTAATAATAATTTATTGCCTAAACAGGATTATGTTGAAAATAAGTACAGATGGAATGCAAATTTGAAAGATGATTTTAAAAATGGATTGTTGACATGTTGCGATCAATTTGATCAGTTGACAGCTAGTATTGATCCAACATGCATAAATGATGTTGTAAATAAATTTTCAGCGCTTGTGAAAAGCGTTGCTGATCCATTATTTCAAAAGTCCATTAACCATAATAATAAAAGTTTTTTTGCTCCTTCTTCAGTTCTTAAACATGCTGAAGGGTTTGATAGCGAATGTATGCAAGCCAGAAGAATTTACGAAGAATCCTTGCGTATATTTAATCAGCGCATGACGTCTACTTCTCGCGAAAATTATTGTGATTGTAAAAGTCGCTATAAAAAATTATTAGCAAAGAAAACGAAAAATTTTGAGTCTAAAAAATTGCGAGATATTGAAGGTTTGAAAAGGAGTAAACCCAGGGATTTCTGGAAGTACTTTAGTAAAAAGAAAAACACTGAAAATGAGAACTCAATTTCTCTTGACGAGTTTTACCACTTCTTTTCAAACTTGGAGCAAGATATTTTTCAATCATCTAACAATAATGTGGAAGATTTTTGTAATAACCACAATTTTGATGGAGATGACGATTACAATGACGAATTAGATTTTCCTATTTCTATTGATGAAGTTAACAACGCTATTAAAAAATTGAAACGTAATAAAGCACATGGTATTGACTGTTTATTAAACGAATATTTTATTGAATGTAGTGATATTCTGTCTCCGTATATTTGTAACATTTTCAACGCTATTTTAGCTTCGGGTGTTTTTCCAGACACATGGGCGGAAGGGATTATAATACCATTGTTTAAAAAAGGTGATCGCAGCTCTGTCGCTAATTACAGAGGTATAACACTATTAAGTTGTTTTTCTAAATTATTTACCACTGTGTTAAACGACAGAATTGTGTCTTTCTGTGATTTAAGGGTTTATGTTGTAGCGAAGTTCAAGTATAAATATACGACGTGTCAAAAATGCATGCATACATATACTCACACACACACACACACACGCACGCACACACACGCACGCATGCACGCACGCACGCACACACACACACACACACTCCTTTTACCCATACAAGCAGATTATTAGATCCATTGTTCATGAATTGTGTATTAGATAAATATGCTGTTATTTACCGGCTCTGTGATTACTAATATTTTATTATTTATTATTATTTATTATTTCCACGCATGTCTGTCTTATTATGAATTTGGTCAACACGATGAGCTGTAATATGCTTAAGTGAATAAATATTTTTTGTTGTTGTGAAAGATACAACCTTTTTAGTGATGCACAATTCGGCTTCCGCAAAGGCGTGTCCACTACGGATGCTATATTTTCATTATTATCTGTTGTTCAACATTATTTGAATACCAATAAAAGGTTATATGTGGCATTTATAGATCTCAAGAAATGCTTTGACAGTATTTATAGAAATGCACTTTGGTTTAAACTGTTTAATGCTGATTTACGTGGTAGAGTATTACGAATTCTAAAGAATATGTATATGCATGTGAAATCCTGCGTTAAACATTGTACTAGTTTTTCTGAATTTTTCGAATATTCTGTGGGTTTAAGGCAAGGCGAAATTATCTCCCTCTTGCTAGTCTCCCTTTTTTTAGAAGATTTATAAATGTTTTTACAAAGTAATGTAAGTGCTGGAATTGAATTGTATGATATTGTTTTACTAGTATTATTGTTCGCAGACGATATGGTAATTTTGGGTAAGTCCCCCGAAGAATTACAGACTCACATGGATAAATTAGCCGATTATTGTAATACCTGGAGTTTAGAAGTTAATAGTTCCAAAACTAAAATTATGGTGTTCAGAAAACGTGGTGCTTTAAAAGATGATGAACAGTGGTTCTATAAAAATGAACCAATACAAATAGTAGATAATTTTAATTATCTTGGTTGTGTTTTTAAATATAATGGCAATTTCTCTGCAAATAATGAGTTCATCATTGGTAAATCTCTGAAAGCTCTAAATACTTTATTATTCAATTTTAAGAAGGTCCCACTTACTCCAAAAAGTTACTGTGAATTATTTGATGCTTTGGTAGGATCAACACTTAATTATGCATCAGAAGTTTGGGGTTTTACAAAGTCTAAAGATATTGAACGGGTACATTTAAAATTTTGCAAATCTATTTTGATGTAAGAAAGTCTACATCATCCATTGGTGTATACGGCGAACTTGGACGTTATCCCTTATATATATCAAGATATACACGCATCATTTCTTACTGGTGTAAGGTATTGCAAAGTGATAATGTTATTATTTCATCATTGTATCGTCGAGGTTTAGACGATTGTAAATTAGGCCACTCGAACTGGGTGTCCTCTGTGAAGAAACTTTTAGATGATTTTGGTTTTTCGGATGTATTTTTGTATCCCGAAAGTATCCATGGTTCTTTTCCATTAATTTTCAAACAACGTGTAATTGATAACTTTATCCAAGAATGCCATGGTTCATTACAACGTAGTTCAATTCTGTTGGATTACGTTTATTACAAACATAATTTTATGTACGAATGTTATCTTGATATATTGCCTGCTAGTCTCAGGAAATTTTTTACACGTTTTAGAATTTGTGCTCATTCGTTATGAATTCATACAGGCCGCTATGGCTCAAATAATATACCAAGAAATGAAAGGCACTGTCTCTACTGTGGAAGGCGTGATTTAGAAGATGTGTAAAATTTTATATGCATTTGTCCATGTTACTCAACAGTAAGGCGACGATTTCTTGATAAACGATTTTACGATAGACCATCTGTGTATAAGTTCAATTCATTCATGGGATCAGTTAACTCTGATGTTGTTAAAAGTGTTGCCAAATATATTAAATATGCATTAGAAATTAGACAATCTATTCATGTATAATATACATGTACATCACTCTCCATACGTTTGCAACTTATGTTATGTTATACTGCAATTAATTCGTTTCGTTTTGAATTTGCATATATTTCACGATTTTTTGAACAAATTCCGAATGTATTGACCGCGTATAGAATGTATATATGTTCGTGTTTTTTTTCTTGATCATGTACTTTGTACTAATCTTGAATAAAACTATTGTCTTGTCTTGTCTTGTCTAAGATCATTTTTGACATAGATTTCTTGCGATAATTATGCAGCGCGAAAATTGAACGCCAATAGAAATGGGAAAATTTTATAATTTTAGGGAATGCAAACTTCAAACAGCTGTTTAACGTATACCAATAACTGTTGCATACTTTTGGGGATAAAAAATTTACATAATTGTTTACATAAGCGGTTAAATTAAAGTTAAAAACATATCTTCGACATACACTCTAGAAATGAACATAATTCTGAACAATATTATTAATTGTATGTCATGATCAGAATGTTATATTCATTCCCATAATGAAATAACTATATTGTTTAGCCTACATAATCGGCGCGCTCTATAAATAGCAATTACAATGCTACAATTCACGGGGACGACAGTCGGTCACAACGTACAATGTTGCCTGTTGAGTTCGCGAGCACAAAATATAAAGTGGTAAATTTCTGGTAGTTTTCTGATAAATAAGCAAAACAAATATTCGCAAATTTGATTGAGCTTATATTTCCTATTATTTTATCAGTGTATTGAATATTATTGTACGCTGTAACCGACTGTCGTCCCCGTTAGTTAATTCTAGCGTGTAGAACCCAGCAGGAGAATCATTCTAAAATTAGCGCGCGGTAAAGTTGTGTTAATACACACGCATCAATTAGCGTCTGGAGAATCCTAAACCCGATAATTGCAATTAAAAAAAAAAAATGGGGAATTCATAAACTTACTGCTCATTTATTCCCGCTATTATTTTCTGACAATGTTTATTTGTTAAATATGCCAGACAAATTCATGTATCAATTATGTTTACGTAAAGTACTAGTATTTAGCTTATTCGTGTATAACTGGTGAAAACATGGGGCGGTATATGATCGGTTTATTCACGGTATAGATATTAATAATTATTGAGTTTATCTCAATTTAATTTTGGGGGCCGATACGTTTTCTTATAGTGTCCAAAAAATCTAGTGTCCGAGAAGTCTCCTTACTACTAAGGAGCAGTATTCTGGGGTCCGAGAAGTCTCCTTAATAGGGAACGAAAAATATGGGGTCCGTGAAGTAACAACTTGGTCTTCTCGTATTATATTTAGGGCAAAAAAGTGACATCTCAATATTAATTTTTACGCCGTTTGTCTTTTTTAAAGACATTTCTTGTTGCAGATATACTAAGTCAAATAAGTTCTGCAACAAAAATAAAACTCGATACATTTCATTGAGTCACTAATAAATAGCATTTCTTATAGTGCTGGTATTTCCCTTTAAAGACAGTTAACTGGTGAATATTAACATCATGCTTGGTATATATGTTATAATGTTATAACAAGATACAACCAAGTAACAATGTTGTGTTTTCACTGTAAGATGCAATTTATATTTGCTAACATCCTAGTTGTTGCTAAACTTATTTCACTTAGTATACATGTGCATGTGTTCATTATTTTGCGGCGCTAGTTAAGCAACCTAGGATTTCAAATATTTTTTTTGTAAGATGAAGTTTTATAAGCATGCACATTTCGTACGTGGTTCTTAAATCCTCGGGGCTTCGATGTAGAAAGAACAAAATCTGTATAAAACGGTTTAGTGGAATCAACATAAAATAACAAAGGTAAGATTATCCCAAACATGCGAGCAGCAATTAAGCGTCTAACGTTAGACGGATTAACCTACAAACGTGGTCACACTAAATTGTGTGGATGCTTAACAAAGTAAGTCATTGAAATAATATTTGTGTTTGGTCATTGTGACATTGTAACACATTTATCTTTAAATCTTTAAATAAAAAAGAATACATTCCTACCTACCTACCCTTTTTTTTTGGGGGGGGGGGGGGGCATGTAACCTGAAACAAACATATTTTTTACGCCTTAAGGTTATCATGGTCCTAATTTACATCTCGTTGTTGCGAGTTTAACAATTCGATAACAGTGTAGTCAGTCCTACAAGGTTTGCTGCATGACGTTGGTCAGCTGACCCTGGACAGGACAAAAATGACCAGTCACGTGCGATCGGTTAACGGTTAACTACTGCCCACCTGTACAGAAGTAGAGGAGTGCAAAGAGCATTATGTGACGCGAAGGCAATGGGCAAACAAGCATGGATCACGTACGTTCGCAATCAAATAACTACTTTACGGAACACAGCAAATGTAAAGAACATATTAACAGAAATATTAACATGGCGGTACTGCTGGGTTATTTCACATGTAGAAATCTTCACGTATGACAATACGATATTTGGTAAATCAGAAAAATGCTGCAAATGAAATAATGATCGAAAGAATGCTGTCAGCTGAAAAGATACAGCACACAAGTTATGATTACATTTTTACGCGATGAGACTCTTCAAGAACAAAAGCACTTTCTCCCGTTAAAAAGCATCGAAAAACTCTTTTTGCGATTTGTTAAACAGAAGAAGCAGAGACATATTGTAGAAGACAATGAATGGGCAAGAAATGACTGACGGTTATGCGCGTTTTATACCCGGTAAATAATTTATTTCTCTGCCGTGATGCAATGACATCATAGCATGATGTCCTTAATATCTTCATACACATTTGTTTTTATTGAAAGACACTTCTTGTAGCAATGAAGTGGATTCCAGTTCTTTTTGTTTAATTCTTATTTTTTACATTAATTGTCAAACCTTTATATGAACTATTCCCTATACTCCCAATATTGGACTGTTTCAAAATGTTCGCCCCGTAGCTTTTGACCCGTCGTCTCACGGAATAATCAGATTAAACCCTTAAGATTCCGATACATTTTCAATCCGACTAAACGTCTAAGGTGCAGTTCAAAAATGTGACTTCGATCAAACCATGAGCCTTTCAATTTTTGACGTATTGGTTGTTGTTTTTTTGCAGCGTACAAAGATAGATAAGCAATATTATTGGTTAACGTTAAATATGTTATTTGCATACACACTGAGCGAATTATCTATACTAGTGTCGAAGAAATAACAATAAGGTTTCCTGAAATAACTTTATAATGTTGAAGAAATTTAAGTAAATTAATTGCAGTTTTAAGTAGGTGTACATTTTGCTTTAACATATTTGTACGCAGTATATAACTGTGACGTAATACGGCACCATTATATGTGTACTTATGATAAATATGCCAAAATATGCATCTCAATACATTAATCAGTTTAATTATTTTTGAAATATTTGTATACATCAAGTAGAACATATGTTCATCACCTATGAGATTACATACAACGTCAGGTATCAGTAATTAACACACGTTTTTACATGCACATTGATCAGTGATTTTTTGTACATATATTTCAGCGTAGGTTTATCAAATGTGCGATATTCAATGTCGGATATGAGTTAAACGTTTAAGATCGCAGTTCTTTTATGTCGTTCGATTAAATACAGCGTATGATATCGCAATAACATACTAGTATTGTACGATTTTATTGACCTGGCACTGCTTAATCTCCGGTAGCGCTCGGCTATTTTATTTACATCGGTTTTACGTTTATCTTGCGTGTAAAGTACGGATTTCATAGTGATATAACAAAAGCCCCCTATTAGACAGACAGACAGACAGCAAGTGTCAGGAAGAATAAAGCGGTGGATAGTGTGTTAGACTTTGAATCACATTGACTGTGGTTCGAATCATCAACTTCACGTATTCTCATCACATTTTTTCTTTATTTTGTTTTTGTTTCTTTTTTTTCCTTAGTTCAATTATTTTACCTACATAAAAATGCAATGACAAAGACTCTGTTTCGCTCGCAGTATCGATGCAGCTCTCTTCTGTCAGAATCGACGTTGATGATGAGATTCCGTGTCATTACGTCAGCAAAATGATCAATTAAATAAATTAAAACAAATACATAAATTGAATAAATTAAAAGTGCCTGTTTTGTGACTTGAACCCAAAACATCACGCTTACAAACTTTGCGTACTTACCACTGCACTACAGTATTAACTGTTACGTATTGAGGATTTAATCAATACATATTCATGTCTGAGTGTCCTATCTGGGTTAGTAGCTGAAATTTTTTTTACGAAAGTACACGGAATATTCATGAGTTCCATGTCAATAAATTCGCACAATACAAGATTGTATTTCTTGTTACGGGTTGTCCCTTAAGTAGAACATCATCGTGACAATGACTCAGTTGGCTATTTGGTTTGAACGCTCCATTTTAAGGGTAACATTACACGATGCAAAGACTCCAGTGTCTTTTTTTTGTTAAAATAAATGTCAATTTTTAAGAGGAATGGGAGAGGGTATATTGGCAACATTACAACCAAACAGTTTTACTATCAATCCAAGTTCGGTAACAAAAGAACGGCAAAGAAAATGCTCTGTTTACATACTTTTAACTACTATTTTATTTTCGAATTAGAACCTTTATGCGAACGGAGACACAACATTAAACCATAACAATTATGCAAACATAATCTGACATTTAACGCAAAATACCTTATTATAAATAATAAACATGCGATGATCACGATGTTCCGTAATGAACTTTCGGTACGCCAGCGAAATGTAGTTCTGTTCAACAACGTACTAGTTACGCTCAGTAAAATGCCATCATGCCATAGCATGCTCGGTTCGAGTGACTCGCGAATCTGCTTTTCGTCAGTATGTTCACTACCGCATAATTGAATCATGCGCCAACAACATGATCATTCGTTGTTCTTTATCTGCGTTAGTATCACTATATGACAGGATTGACTGATGATAGTCACGTTTTCATAGCTGATATACAAACTGTGAAGTCAAATGTCAGATTTTCATAGCTTTATGTATAAACGGTGAAATATAATACACCATGAAGATTTTTATCGCATAACATTCAGAACGTTGAACACTGCACATAGACAAAGTCAGTACATGTATGTAGTGTTTTTAATGCAATCAATTGTCAATGAAATTTAAATCATATGCGATAGGTCACAGATAATTTTGATTATTGAATTGTAGAAGAGCTAGGGGCCAGGGGTTTTATTTTAATGGGGCCTTTATTTGGAAATGGGTGGGGTAGGCGTGTTCCTTGACGCCATACTCCTTTTTGCCCCCCCCCCCCCTGCTGCCCCTTGTGGGCTGTCCAAAACATCATTGTTGAATATTAAGTTTGGAATTCGTAATATTTTGGACATATTCAATGACTAATGAATATATCATTTTTATAAATATAAGTTTGAAATTCGTAATATTTTTGGAAATATTCAATGACAAATGAATATAATTTATAATGTTTAAAAACCTTAAAGCAATACATTTATAAAACCTTAGATTTACCAAATTATTTCAACATATGTATTAACTGACCCGGCTTTTCACCCTGCTCTTTTGAGCAGGACCCTGTACTGTTTTGATACTAGATCTTTCTCTATCTTGAAGATGGTGTGATCTCTTTAGTCGACCGCCATTAAAACAAAGAGCTGTTTGTAAAACATGTATGCCCCCCCCCCCCGACTTGCAGCCTTTGTTCATCACAGAAGTGTACTGTTTCTGAAAAATCTAAGCTGAGACATGTTAACCATTACCTTGATAGGAGTTGTCTTCTCTGCAAGAGCATTCTTCCAATCAAATTTGACGACTCTACCCAAGTATTCAGTAATTATCACTATGTAATTAGGTCATCTACTCAAACTGACCATTGTACCTATATAGTTTGAGGACCGTGTACCAATGGTTCATCTGTTATTAAGTGGAAATGATTTTTTTTTTGTTACAAGCCCCTGTGACCTTGACCTTTGATCTCAAAATCGATAGGGGTCTTCCTTCCCTCAAGACTAACCAGCATACTCATTTATATGACTCTAGGTTAAAGAGTTCTCTAGATATTGTGTGGAAACGGTTTTCATGTTACAATCCCCTGTGACCTTGACCTCTAACCAGCATACTAATTTATATGATTCTAGGTTAAAGCGTTCTCTAGATATCGTGCGGAAACGAAATGGTCTATGGACAGACAGACCATCTGACCGACCGACTGACGGACAGGTGCAAAGCAATATACCCCCATTTCTTCGAAGGGGGGCATAATAATTGATGCCTTTTTTTCTTCTTTTTTTGGGAGGAGGGGGTAAATAAAGGTGTAAGCATATTGGAATCCAAAAGTCAACTGGAATACACTAAAAAATATTTTATTCTCGATTCAGACAAGCATAAATAACAAAGACAAAACATAAAAGTGCTTTGAAAGAAAAATGTGCGTCAAGGAAACTTTGCCAATTAATCATTAGGCCAAACAGAACTGACAATGAAACACATGTAAAGAGTAATCTGTAAGGTTCTTTCAAAACACAATTTATTTCATAAGTCATTGGTTTTGCTGACCAAAAATAATAAACTATAGTTAAATTAAATCAAACTTTGTTTAGATAAAATTCAATTAGTTTCGCTTATACATTTTTTTTTTGCAGTTTACGTATCTTGTTGGGACACATACAAACAGACATCAACGATAACAATAGTTTTCTAATAAACTATTTACTAAACATCATAAAACAATAGCGGTAATGAAATGATTGTGGTCAAAACTACCGTATTATTCACTGTTTGACTTTTTAAAAACGCCAAACTCAGTCTTAAATATAAACTACATTGCTAAATCTATAATTTAAGCACATTATTATCTGTTTTAGTAATCTTTTTTTCTAATCATCGTTTCGTTTTATACATGGAAATCTTTTAATAAATTGAAAGGCAATAAAAATAAATGCATAATGCCACATTTTCTTGTGTCTCTAACGCTTTAAGTAAGAACTACAAGTAAACAAGAGATGTTTGTAAAAACGTATGCCCCCGACCTGCAGCCTTTGTTCATCACAGAAGTGTACTGTTTCTGAAAAATCTAAGCTGAGACATGTTAACCATTACCTTGATAGGAGTTGTCTTCTCTGCAAGAGCATTCTTCCTATCAAATTTGACGACTCGACCCAAGTATTCAGTAATTATCACTATGTAATAGGTTATCTACTCAAACTGACCATTGTACCTATATAGTTTGAGGACAATGTACCAATGGTTCATCTGTTATTAAGTGGAAATGTGTTCTTTTTTTACAAGCCCCTGTGACCTTGACCTTTGATCTCAAGATCGATAGGGGTCTTCCTTCCCTCAAGACTAACCAGCGTACTAATTTACATGATCCTAGGTTAAAGCGTTCTCTAGATATTGTGTGGAAACGGTTTTCATTTTACAAGCCCTTGTGACCTTGACCTCTGACTGGTTGACCTCAAAATCGATAGGCTTCTTGCTTTTCGTCGAGTTACCAACATACTAACTTGGATGATCGTAGGTCAAAACGTTCTCTAGATATCCTGCGGAAACAAAATGGTATACGGAAAAGACAGTTTTCATGTTATAAGCCCCTGTGACCTTGACCTTTGACCTCAAAATTGGTAGGCGTCTTCCTTTCCTCCCGAGTAACCAGCATACCAACTTAAATGATCGTAGGTCAAAGTGTTCTCTAGATATTGTGCGGACACCAATTTAATGTTACAAGCCCGTGAGGTTGACCTTTGACCTCAATAGGCGTCTTCCTTTCGTTCTCTAATTATCGTGCGGAAACTAAATGGTCTATGGACAGACCAACCATCCGACCGACGGACAGGTGCAAAAGCAATATACTCCCACTTCTTCGAAGTAAGGCATAATTATGCACGGCCAATCCACTGTTATGGTAGACATGTACCTTGAGGTACTGCCAAACAAAATTACCAATAGCGCAACAGGCATTTGTATATCATTGTTTGCCATATGCGGGTCATATGTGTGAATACATTACTGACACAATGAGACTAATATCATTGAATGTACGTCTGTCCCTTCCGACAGTTTTTGCCCTTTTTTTAGGGATGGCATCGAATACCAAAATAGGTATTAGAATATTCGCTTTTTTTCAATCGAATATTCGCATAGTTTCATATTTACTACAATAAGCGTTGTGACCTTGTCGACACCATACATAATGGTACAGAGGTTTAGTACACAGTAGCGCCGTATCTTCATTTCATTAACACATTGCAATATCGTTAATGGCATTAAGCATAAACCACTGAATTCCCATGTTAAGTCTTGATTTTAATTGACAATATTTGCAATAATCTGCAATTTACAAAAAAAAATTTACAAGTTGTAAACGTGTTGATAAGCATATATGCTTATAGGCGAATTTGAGCAACATTTCTCGGCTATAATGACTGCCAAATGTGTGATGGCATTTAAGTAATTATTTGTTTTGTTTAATTACCTGTAATGTTATGGCTTCATAATGTCCGATGTAATTGTGTATCACTGGCGACTAGACGCTGACACAAACCCGTATATTCAATACCTTAGTCTGACACATGACAGGGGCTAATCTATTGACAACACAGTGCTATGTATCTACTGTTGAAATACTGCTTTTAGGTTAAAATAAAACTACTTTCTACAATCAATAAAGTAATGTTTTAAAAAGCAATACAAATCTGCGAATATTCTAATAGCCTTTTAACTATTCGAATAACGATCATTCAATAAAATATTCGAATAGTTTTGCCATCCCTACTTTTTTTCCATTTGCACACATTTCCAGATTGCCAGTGAAATAGGGTTTCATATTACAAGTTCATTCTGTGATGGTAATCTTATGCAACTGGGGTTCATTTTAGGAGATAATTCTGAGATTGCCAGTTAAAGATACCTTCTTCAAGTAGATTTCTTATCAGGAGTTCATTTTCAAATTGCCAATGACAGTAACCTCATGCGATTAGGTTTCATATTAGAAGTTCATTCTGAAATTTACAGTGAAAAACTTCGGAAAATGGTTTCATATTAGAAGTTCATTCTTATTGCCAGTGAAAATCTTCCAGAATTAGGTTTCATGGTAGGTGTTCATTCTGACTTCAAGTGAATGAAACCTTTTGCAATCAGGTTTCATGTTAGAAGTTCATTACAAGATTGTCAGTAGAAAAAACCTTTTGCAATTAGGTTTCATATTATGTGTTCATTCTGATTGCAAGTGAAAGAAACCTTCTGCAATTAGGTTTTATATTAGGAGTTCATACTGATTGCCAGTGAAAGACATTTTCTGCAACAAGGTTTCATATGAGGAGTTCATTCTCAAACTGCCCATGAATGAAACCTTCTGAAATAAGGTTTCATATTAAGGAGTTCATTTTGAAGATAGCCAGTAAAAGAAATATTTTGCAATTAGGTTTTATATTACAGAGTTCATTCCCAGATGGCCAGCAAAAGAAACCTTCTGCGGTGTTGACATAAACCTTCAACGATTGGGACTCATATTATGAGTTCATTCTCATATTGTCTGTGCAATTAATGTTTTGCAATTAGGTTTCATATTAAGAGTTCATTCTGATTGACAGTGAAAGAAACCTTTTGCAATTGTGTTTCGTATTAGCAGTAAATGCTGATTGCCAGTGAAAACCTCCTGTGGCTTCATATCAAGGAGACGGCTCCTGAATTCACCAGTGACATCATCGGCTTGTATCTCATGATGTGCTGGTCTCCCTTCTCCAAGTCCACAATCTCCTCCCTGGAAATATAGATAGCTCTCCAGATAAGTTTTGGTGTCGAGGGTAAATGTACACCCGACCCAGATGTCGAGGGTAAATGTACACCCGACCCAGATGTCGCGGGTAAATGTACACCCGACCCAGATGTCGAGGGTAAATGTACACCCGACCCAGATGTCGAGGGTAAATGTACACCCGATCCAGATGTCGAGGGTAAATGTACACTCGACCCAGAATTTATTTGGATAAATTTACATTCTGTCCACATGGTCCGATCTCATGATTAGGATTGTTTTTCATTTACTTGTGTAAATGTACTTCCTGATTTTGCATTCTGTGCACATCTTAATATTTCCATGCCTACATTATGCATGTGCACATCTTAATATTTCCATGCCTACATTATGCATGTGCACATCTTAATATTTCCATGCCTACATTATGCATGTGCACATCTTAATATTTCCATGCCTACATTATGCATGTGCACATCTTAATATTTCCATGCCTACATTATGCATGTGCACATCTTAATATTTCCATGCATACATTATGCATGTGCACATCTTAATATTTCCATGCCTACATTATGCATGTGCACATCTTAATATTTCCATGCCTACATTATGCATGTGCACATCTTAATATTTCCATGCCTACATTATGCATGTGCACATCTTAATAATTTCCATGCCTACATTATGCATGTGCACTCCTTAATATTTCCAAGCCTACATTATGCATGTGCACATCTTAATATTTCCATGCCTACATTATGCATGTGCACATCTTAATATTTCCATGCCTACATTATGCATGTGCACATCTTAATATTTCCATGCCTACATTATGCATGTGCACATCTTAATATTTCCATGCCTACATGATGCATGTGCACATCTTAATATTTCCATGCCTACATGATGCATGTGCACATCTTAATATTTCCATGCCTACATGATGCATGTGCACATCTTAATATTTCCATGCCTACATGATGCATGTGCACATCTTAATATTTCCATGCCTACATGATGCATGTGCACATCTTAATATTTCCATGCCTACATGATGCATGTGCACATCTTAATATTTCCATGCCTACATGATGCATGTGCACATCTTAATATTTCCATGCCTACATGATGCATGTGCACATCTTAATATTTCCATGCCTACATTATGCATGTGCACATCTTAATATTTCCATGCCTACATTATGCATGTGCACTCCTTAATATTTCCATGCCTACATTATGCATGTGCACACCTTAATATTTCCATGCCTACATTATGCATGTGCACTCCTTAATATTTCCATGCCTACATTATGCATGTGCACATCTTAATATTTCCATGCCTACATTATGCATGTGCACTCCTTAATATTTCCATGCCTACATTATGCATGTGCACTCCTTAATATTTCCATGCCTACATTATGCATGTGCACTCCTTAATATTTCCATGCCTACATTATGCATGTGCACTCCTTAATATTTCCATGCCTACATTATGCATGTGCACTCCTTAATATTTCCATGCCTACATTATGCATGTGCACTCCTTAATATTTCCATGCCTACATTATGCATGTGCACTCCTTAATATTTCCATGCCTACATTATGCATGTGCACTCCTTATATGGTTGTATGATAGCTGCATTTTGGTAAAAAAAATATGTAATGCCTACTCCTCATAATTCGCAGAATACAAACTCTCAATCATAACTATTAGACAGTCAGTAGAAAATATTCATGAGTGTCTTCAAATGTCATATTTTTAACTATGACTAACTGTAGGTATATTTTAACTAATTATGCAATTCCTATGCACATTCGTGTACCTTTTATGTATAGATGAAGTTTGGTAAAAATATTCAGCTAATGAGAAACATGCAGCTGAACCATATTACCGCAAACTCACGGAAGTCGAAGTTCCAGATATGTCGATTTCGAAAATATTTAATGACTTTCTTCCTTCTTAGTTTATATAAAATTAATATGATTATCTCTAACTTTTAACTTATAATTTTCTCATTATAGCAGGAAACTTAAGCTCAAGAACTCCCAACCAACACAGACCACATAGCATTGAGTGCATGCATGCAAACATGCCAACAAAATAGAAGATAATTTTAATCTTTTTTTTATTATTTGTTAAGAGTGATCAACAAATCACAAACAACCACATTTCAGACTTTCTTCTCTTCCTTTTGTTGTGGGCTTACTCTAATTTGAACATATCAGTTTCAGGCAGAATTTGCACTCACGGTCACTAAAAATGTGTAAAGTGGGGGACCCTAAAAGGTGTTAATTGTAATATGGAACTATAACAGTGTTCAACAGCAAGTTAACATGCATTTAACACTGAGCCAAGCACACCCTTTTTCACTGACAAATGCCATTAAAATAACCATGTTTTTGGTAATGCTAAAATTACATTTTTTCCCTTCTGAAGAGCTGTTTTTCATTTGTTGCACTGTCTTTGTATCGGAAAGAGCATAAACAAGGACTGTAAACAGGTGTGTGCATCTATTAAGACTATTTATCAAACTTAATCGGACAGAATTGCTAATTAACAAGATCCATTTACCAAACAACCAAATCCTTATGCAAAGACTAGATTACACATTACTTGTTTGCACTCGCATTTAAAACTGCAGACATGACAGATATCTTTATCAGCATGCAAACTTCATTAAACTGACAGTAATTCACTTAACGGCAAATCAATTTTCCTCAAAACATCGTTCGTTCATTCATAAACTGTCAGGCTTTTTTGCGTACACTTTCATATAAATTCTCTCAACACGTTTGACAAACCACAGTGGAGAGTCCAGTTACTTATTATGTCCTGATTTTTTTCCGTCTCATTCACAAAACCTATCCTAGAGCAGAGTCTCATAAATTTCTTATCTTGGCCCAATTTTTTGCCTTGTGGGCAAAACAGTCCATTCATAATAACCTAGGGTATCGGGTAACACACACGATCACTGTCAACATGCCTGATTAGACGGATCAAAGCTTTTTTGCAGATACGCAGGCCGATTTGGACACAGAACACTGCATCGTAAATCACCATTTTACAGGTAATTTGGGTTGCAGAAAACGTTCAGACAATGGTCACAAAAATGAGACAAAATAAAAAAAACTATACAATAACATGATTGAATTGCGTGTACAAAAGGTGACAACACAGCAACCACCCTGCACTGATTTAATGATATTTACATAAAAAAAGATATGAATTATGACTGTCTGTAAAACCAGGACACCATTTTTTTTGGAGATCATTGACTACAAGGTCATTTGGGCAATTTAAGTGTTAAGAGATATACTTGGGCTGGTATTTAAGACACAAATAAATATCCTGGAGTGTCCATATTCCGATGACATAAAAAACTGATAAATTCAAAGATATTCTGTGAACTTTAACAAATCAAAATATCTACTAATATTGAAATAATAATCATTTATCTATCAACTACAACAAATTATTGGCACTTTTGTCACATAAACATGACCAACAAATGGAAACTGCATTTGCCAGTACCATAAATCCGCCATCTTTAATTTGTTCCAAATTCCGATGACACAAGGTTTCTTATGTGCTCTTTCAGAATCTTTGACACAATAGTAGACACCATGTGAAAAAATAACAGAAAATGTGGCTGTGTTATATATTTCATGAAAAATGACTCATAATAAATATTTTTTGATTTTTTTTTCTGCCATGCATGTTTTTAAATCAATTTCAACAAAATAAATAAATAATCCTACCCAGAAGTGCACTGATTAGTTCAAACAAAGGATCATCAAAATATGGATCCACTCGGAAAAAGGGCCTTTTACGATATATAAAATAAATGATAAATATAATTTTATAAAATAAATACATACAACTAAATAGTTTAAAAGAAAAATGCCCTAAACTGTTTAAATGGATTAATAATATAAAAAAATAATACATTAATAAATACAATTATATAGAATAAATAAACGAAAATTTTTAAACAGTTAAATATAGTTTTATGTGCATGATCAGTTGTACTTGTTGATGCAGTACATCTTAGACAGCATCCTGAACACCGTGTTTGGCACTAAGACATGATGTATTGACGATAGACTGAACACTGTTTTTGGCTCTAGGACATGATGTATTGACGATAGACTGAACACTGTTTTTGGCACTAAGACATGATGTATTGACGATAGACACCAGAATTCATCATGAAAGAATTTTCATAAACCACAAAGCAGAAATAATGGCATGTCTGCGCTACCAAGGTACCTCGGCATGACACTGGCTGATGTTAAGTAAATGGCTGCACTAGTGGTTCTATTCCACAGAGACAACTTGAGATGCACAAAGCAAAAATGACAACACTGGCTGGCATTTTGTATGTGGCTACAATAGTGGCCATTTTCCATGCACATGCACAAAGCAAAAAGGCCTCAAGCTGATCTTGAAATGGATGCATCATGCAAGGTCCTTCGTGTGTGTGCCATGGAAACAGTATGCAAATCTTGTGACAACAGCAAACTACAGTCTTTCCCTTCTAATGAACAATATAGTGCATGCCTCTATGTGTATGCCAGGACAAAACATTCACTTGGTTTCTGCTACTATGGTTTACATCCAAGATTTGTGTAATTGAATGGTAATTAAACTGAATTAATTATTATCTTTCATTGTTGTTTAATTTGAATTGTGACGCTAGGTGGTTAATCTTACATGTATTATGAATAAATCTTGGCCCGTAAATGGTTTAAATCCCCAGTACTTTGCATTGATCGTTCCAAGGAGGTGACCCCCGATATATTCATATTTGTGTTTTGTGTATTGTGCTGTGTAGTTTTGGCAACTGGTTACTTGCCGTAAATAAAGGACCTCGTGCTGCTAATAAGAGTTCTCTCCTGCTGCTGCAGCTGGAGTTTGACTTTGTTTATATTTAGAACAGGAGCAGCTGAACAACGGTGATAATCACACAACAATCACTTTCACCCTGAAGTGTACATAAAGTCATATAAATTAAAAAAAAATTCTACCTGGAGAAATCTGAGATTTTAAGCCATTGAAATTAGAGTCGGAGACCAGGTTAAAGACTCTAAATGTTTGTGAATACGGCCCCTGCTCTTGCTTAGTTCCCCCTGCTTGGATGATAAAGAACTAACCACACACATAACAATAACAAACACCCTGGAATTGTGAAGTATTAGCTGATGTCAGAGACCTGTTTCCACTCCTTTCCCTAGATGGTTCTACCATAATCAGACCAAATAGCCATCCACTTCTAAAATGTCTCAGATTACATGAAAATGAAGAATTACCACATATTTTATGGGGAAAATATTCCAACATGAGGGCCATGATGGCCCAAAACGCTCACCTGAGTCTCAGAACAATGGCAACTATTAGGGATGCAACAGGTACCCGTAAATACCCGCATTCTCAGAACTATTACAACCCCATTCGCATGGCATTAATATATGGGGGCGATACAAAACAAGAGGGCCCTGAGGGCCCTAGGATGCTCACCTGAGGCCTTGTAACCCAATTGGAATTTGCATCCCCGAGGCTTGGCTTATTTTTATCCCAGGGGCATAAGTTGAACAACCTTGAACAAACCTCTGGCCTTGCGATTTCAGGTAAGATTTTTTAAGTCATTTTGCTATTTAAGTCTATATAAACCATGTGACCCCTCGGGGGTGGCCAGATTTGACCCCAGGGACATAATTTGAACAATCTTTGGATATGCAATGTTACGTTACAAATATAGGAAAGCTGTGGGCCTTGCCGTTTCAGAGGAGAAGATTTTTAAAGTCATTCTGCTATTTAAGTCGATATAAACCATTTGACCCCCCCCCTGGGCATGACCAGTTTTGACCCCAGGGGCATAATTTGAACACTCTTTGCAGAGGACCACTATACAATGTTACATACCAAATATGAAACCTCTAGGCCTTGCGGTTTCAGAGGAGAAGAATTTTAAAGTCATTTTGCTATTTAAGTCTATATTAACCATGTGACCAATGGGGTGTGGTCTGTTTTGACCCATGGGGCATAATTTGAACAATCTTTGTAGAGTACCACTAAAGGATGTTAAATACCAAAATTTGAAATACAAAACCTCTGGGCCTTGCGGTTTCAGAGAAGAAGATTTTAAGACATTTTGCTATATAGGTTTATATAAACCATGTGAACCCCTGGGTGTGGCCAGTTTTGACCCCAGTGGCATAATTTGAACAATCTTTGTAGAGGACCACTATAGGAATGTTACATACCAAATATGAAACCTCTGGGCCTTGTGGTTTCAGAGGAGGAGATTTTAAAAGTCATTCTGCTATATATTCTATATAAACCATGTGGCCCCCGGGGTGTGGCCCGTTTTGACCCCAGGGGCATAATTGAACAAACTTTGTAAAGGACCACTAAAGGATGTTACATACCAAATATGAAACCTCTGGGCCTTGCAATTTCAGAGGAGAAGATTTTAAAAGTCATTTTGCAATATATTCTATATAAACCATGAGACCCCCGGGGCGTGACCAGTTTTGACCCCAGGGGCATAATTTGAACAATCTTTGTTGAGGACCACTAAAGGATGTTACATACCAAATATGAAACCTCTGGGCCTTGTGGTTTCTCAGGAGAAGAGTTTTAAAGTCATTTTGCTATATATTTTATATAAACCATGTGACCCCCGGGGCGTGGCCCATTTTGACTCCAGGGGCATAATTTGAACAAACTTTGTATAGGACCACTAAAGGATGTTACATACCAAATATGAAACCTCTGGGCCTTGCGGTTTCAGAAGAGAAGATTTTAAAAGTCATTTTGCTATATATTCTATATAAACTATGAGACCCCCGGGGCGTGGCCCGTTTTGACCCCAGGGGCATAATTTGAAAAATCTTTGTAGAGGACCACTACAGGATGTTACATACCAAATATGAAACCTCTGGGCCTTGTGGTTTCAGAGAAGACGATTTTTAAAGTCATTTTGCTATATATTCTATATAAACCATATGACCCCCAGGGCGTGGCCCGTTTTGACCCCAGGGGTATAATTTGAACAATCTTTGTAGAGGACCTCTAGAGGATGTCACATATCAAATATGAAAGGTCTGAGCCTTGCGGTTTCATAGGAAAAGATATTTAAAGTTTTCACTTTTTAAATCTATTTTTAGCTCTGGTGACCTATAAATTCAGCGGACCGGAAAGATTTGAACAACATTGAAAGAGGTCCACCCAAGGATCATTCCTGTGAAGTTTGGTGAAAATCTGCCAAGCGGTTTAGGAGATGTTGTTTGAATGAAAGTTGACGACGCACACACGCACGCACGCACGACGGACAACGGGCGATCACAAAAACATAAAAATAATTATATTAAAATACATAAAGTGCTTATGATTGGATACTACCATCTTTTTTTCACCTACCGGTACATGTTTGAATTAAAATAATCAATAATTTATTAATAACAGTACACAGACTGATTTGATGTCAGTTCAACTTTGCGTTATCAGTGATTGACATATTGTTCTGTATTGTTGTTTTCAACTCTATAGTTACTACACTCTACGAAAACTTCCTAAATATCATCATAATGGCACCATATAAATGTATCAAACCAAGTAGATTATTCTGGCTTTGCGGGCCCGTCTAGCTCAGTTGGTAGAGCGCTATACTCTCAATCAAGGATTCTTGAGTTCGAGCCCCAGCCCGGCCACATAACTTGTGTGGACATTGGTCGTGAAATAATTTCTACGGCCATTCTTCCCCTACCTCTGATTCAAGTAGGGCAGTTTTCATTTACTGGCATAAGTATGTGCACTTGGTACTGGTAAACCACTTACATCGGCTTAGTTTGCCCAGAAAAAGTGTGAGTAGGTTAACTGACTGCCATTATATCACTGACTGACTGGTAAATTGGGTGAAAAATCCAAACAAACAAACTTTCCAAATGTACTCTTAGGAGAAGGAAATTTCTAGGTTATATAGGAATACTTATTTTTAACATTAACAACCATACAACTATCAGTATTGTCAGATTAAAATATAAATAACTATAAAACCTTTTAGTTGTTTTGCATAAAAACTTACTAATAATTTTGAGTCAACGACACCCACAGAGACAAACTTTCCAAATGTACTCTTAGGAAACGGGAAATTTCTATGTTATATAGGAATACTCATTGTTAACATTAAGAACCATACACCTATCAACATTGTCAGATTAAATTATCAATAACTATACAACCTTTTAGTTGATTTGTGTAAAAACTTACTAATAATCGCACCAATTTTGAGTCAAAACAGTGTAGAAGTATTTTTCAATTAAGGAGAAATAATACATCAGCTTCAAAAATCATGTAAGATAATTACTTGAGTTTCCAAAATCCCATTTCAAATGTACAAGTCAGTTCAAAGTTACATGAAACTAACTAAACAGTCCAAAAACTACAGAAAATAATTAACCCTTTCAGGCACTAGATCACATGATATTAATCCTATATTCTGATTGCTTGTTTACAACATGAACTTAAGCTATTTATTGTTGTTTACATATTTTTCCTGACTGGATGCCAAGGCAGAGAGTGGAAAAATTTACTGCTGCACACATAGCCAAAATATAGGTCAGAAGCAGGCTATACATGTATAACTATGTGTAATGATGCTGATCTAAAATATTAGTATCATGTCAACACAGAATGATCTATTGATTTGACTGATAAGCAGACTCCACTATCTGGGTTATATCTGTGACTAAAGGGAAAAAAACACATTTATGGCACTTATCTTCCTGATACTGCATTTACCTCCCTTTACCAGGTGAGCTATTCAGGAATAGATGTATTTGGGGCCAAAAAAAAGGGACAATAACTCTGGTGTTCCTGGTCTGATCCGGCCCATTATCAAACTTGTCCAAGATTTTATGGTCATACACAAACTGTGCAAGCTTGGTCAGGATTGAATGAACAAGAGCTGTCAGCGGACAGCGCGCTCAACTATTTGAAGTATTTCAGTTGGTACATATTTTGGATAGTAAAAAGAGCATAAATTTGTTAAAATACAATATTTTTAAGTGTTCACTTCATGCTCAGGTGAGCTAAAAAGACAAATATGTGGGCAAAACAAGTATTTTGGTACAAAACGAACAAAGTGCATATTTAGGTCACTATGTGCATGATTATGACAACATCAAAACAAGGTCTTTGGGATCATGGAAAGCTCCATGGTCCCACAAAAAATCTGTTCATGCTTTATGACAAGAACAACTTATATGAAAAGTCTTTGTACATGCAAAGGTCCCAGATGCCTTTAAGCATGCCTCAGCCGCAACATGAACAACAACAAAATGCTGGCCTGCATACATGCAAAGGCCCCTCATTGGCCTTGTGCATGCCTTAGAACAACAACAGCGACAGTAACAACAGCCTGTATACATGCAAAGGCCCCTCATTGGCCTTGTGCATGCCTTAGAACAACAACAGCGACAGTAACAACGGCCTGTATACATGCAAACGTCCCACAATGGCCTTCGCGCATGCTTTAGAACCACAGCAGCGGCAAACACAACAAGGAAATGCTGGCCTGCATACATGCAAAGGCTCCATAATGGACTTCACGCATGCCTCAGACCAACCACAGCAGCAGGAACCAAACCAAATACTGGCCTACTTACATACTGCATACATTCCACATTGGCATTTGACGTGCCTTAGAACAACAGAAACAGCAGCAACAACAACAAAATGCTGATCAACATACATACTGCAATAATCCCATATTGTTTTTTTTTGCATGCCGAAGAAACAACAAAATGCTGGTTTGCATACATGCATGGGCTCTGAAACCAATCGCATACTGGCGCAGTGCCTAAATCCGCCACATTTGGGGGTATTTTTACGATATTTTCGAAAGTTGTTTACCGATTGACATAAAATTTTACAAAAATCAAGTTAGGTTTAATGTGCATTTGCTGGCGTGTTTTGGTTACATTTCAAATACTTGGCAAATGAAAAATATTTATCGAGATTGATGGCCTAAACAGTGTCAAAAATGAGCGCGGGAGTGCCTAAATCCGCCACCCCTCTTTAAAATGTTTAAACTGCTCGAAAATATATAATGTTTTATAAATTATGTTTTCAAAGCAACTTTTATTGACTCCTATTGACAAAAATCCCACTTTTGATTATTTAAGGTTCATTTTCTAGTGTTTAAAAAACACACAGTGATCGGATTTTGTTTGGTGAAAATCGTAGATCAGGAACCGTGACATGCTTATTCCACATTTGACTATTGTTCTTATTTAATTTTCTATATTAAGCAGCTTGCTGTGTGTTGTTAATACAATGTTTCAATTTCTTCCCAATACTCATTTGCTTTTATAAAAATAGCTCTGAAACTGAGGCCCTGCGTGCATGTGGGACAAATAAGGAGGGTTTTGAGTAGCCAGACATTTGCGCTCTTAATATGCAGTTTTTTCCACATTGTATTGTATTTAATGCCCATGAATAATGGTTATTTTTATGCAGCACATGCTCACATGGACATAATATTAAAACAAGATAATTTAATTTTATCATGGACAAAATGCGGGGCCTCAAAACTGCGCATGCGCAGTATGATATAGATTCCCCGCATGCAGGTTGTTTGCATTTAGGTGTTATGTACAAAATAATTGGATTAAATATGTTTTTATGCACAAATCAAGATACAAACTTGTCAGTATTGTTAAGGGAAAGTATCTGATTGACTGAGATCAACAAAATAGAAATCGCCGGTAAAAAAACCCCGCTTATTCGGATGGGATGGCGGATTTAGGCAAGTGGCACATTTAGGCACTGCGCCAGTACACGCCAGACAGGGGTTCATATCCAGACAACAGCTAGACAAGTTGAAACTAACATGTCAAGGAAATTTTCACCACGATCACAGGCACCGATCGGCTGGCTGATATCTCCATGTGATAGAACAATTCAAGCTCTTTCCCTATATACATCACCTACAACAAGTGATACTTTGTGAATAACAATACAGGTCATGGTCTCAACTAGTTTTCCATGCATTAGGAACATGAACATTTCTATGTTCCTCAATGAACCTATTCAGTTGGACAAGGACAAATTACAATGATGGGACATTTATCATTTAATTATATTACTACCATTGTTTAGACCATTAGTAACATTAAATCAATCATGCTAAAAAATTAATCATGTTAAAAAACTAACTCCTTTACTGGCAGAAATCTTGAAAGCGAATGATGACTTTCGTATAGAGATTATGTTGGAAGAATATAATAATTTCTTTTTTTTTTATCATTTAAATTTATCTGTTGTTTACTTAGTTAAAGGGACTTGTTCACAGATTTTTGCATTTTTGAAAAATGTCATTTAATGTCTTAACTGCAAAAACTACAGAAGTTGAACTGACCAAAAACAATTATCTTATACAAAAGAAAAGAAGTAAATTTAAAAAATTGCCTTTGCCAGGACTCGAACCACTGCGATAAAAAATCTGTCGCTCTAACCACTCGACTATTCCGACTGCAAATCATTGTAGAGAACTCTTAACGCTAAGAAAGTGATACAATGTTTTACAAAATATAGATGCAAAGCATTACAAATGCTTTATAATTTTATCCATTTCAATTGATGATTTTTCATAAAGACACTATATTTCCAATATATTTCTTATATATCAGCAGTGTTATTTCGCTTGTTAATATATATTGTATTTGGCTTTTTGGGATCTATGACAAAAATTGTGAAAATGGTCAATTTGCCAATCTGTGAACATGCCCCTTTAATAACTAACAGCTTGAAAACTTAAAAACAAGAAAACAAACGTTTATTACCCTTATCAGACAGGCAAACGGGGCTTTTTAACCAATTTTAGGTAAAGTGCTAATAATGGAAGCCTACTTAATGAAAATGCTTTATTAATGAATCATGCATCAAACACACCAAACTTACTTTACAATGGCAGAAATTTATTACAAACCAGCAACATTTCAAGTTTCTTGGCATGAAGATCATACAAAAACAACTTTGTTAAACAGATGATTGACTGGCACATAATTTTCATGAAAACTACCAAGACAAAATGTTGTCTAGTATTGGTAAACATTCAGTTGTGCTTATAACAGATGATTGACTGGCACATAATTTTCATGAAAACTACCAAGACAAAATGTTGTCTAGTATTGGTACAAAATGTTGCCTAGTATTGGTACAAAATGTTGTCTAGTATTGGTACAAAATGTTGCCTAGTATTGGTACAAAATGTTGCCTAGTATTGGTAAACATTCAGTTGTGCTTATGAGCAGCGAACAGTTTACAAGATGATATCTTCATTTATCATCAAGATTTTATTTTCTCTTCAACTTTAATGTCAAGATACATTTCTATATAGATTGCATTTTAATATTAGTTATCGGTGCTAATGACCTGAAATACTTACCGGTATACAGTTTGAAATCTAAGGGGGGGGGGGGGGGAGGGCACTTTGGGCTAGGTTAAACAGCCTTATTTCGGCTGCAAAATCTCTCTATATAAATACATATCTAGCAACAATCTCTTCAAGAAAACAGGTTTTGTTTTCATCGCCTTCAAAGAGACATAATTTCCATATCTTATTACACATTAAATTTAAGTGATAGTGTATTGGAACTTGCTCTATGGTTGTAATAAATTTCTTACCTTTAAAACCACTCTTTTGGTTTTAAGTTTCTTTAACTTTGGCTTTCTACCAGACAAGACATAACCCATTTAACAACATATTTAGTAGGAACATACCTATTTTATGATTTTTTAAAGACAACCCTGGATGCTGAAATTCCCCTAACTTTATATTACAAAATCCTCACATGGCATAATATGGCATAAACGTTGGATGTGCAAACTGTCAACCTTTGCAAAGTGTTATGTCCCCAGTGACTCGGTGTGCGAATGGTCCCATAAAAATCCATACATCTACCTCACTATCTATCTGGGCCAAGGCCCAGGTCTTGTTGTGACCGACCCAGTGACTCGGTGTAAATGGTCCCATTAAAATCCATACATCTAGCTCACTATCTATCTGGGCCAAGGCCAACGTCTTGTTGTGACCAAGGGGTTGGGTATTTCTGTGGTGATAATTTACATTCGCCCTCATGAATTGCAACACTGCTTTATCAGGTTTGTTTGGACATGGAGGTGTATTTCAAACCTACCTTATCAGCCTCTATATGGACTCCAATATTTGAATAAACTCTGTTTCAAGGCCTTTTTGCTATTTGGCTTGTTTGTGCCTCAGGAAGTTGCTATTCTGTTCATCCAGTCATTGTCTTATACATCGAGTACTTAAATTGAATGCTGTAATCCTTTTTATTCATTTCCTCTGATTATTGTCTAACCAGTGAGTAATGTAATTGATTAATTTATTCTCCTTTTTACAGTTTAGTCTCAACTGCAAAGAAAGCAGGTTGATATTAACATTTCCTTATCCGAGTTGTTTCGTGGGAAAACCGGGCTTAATGCAGGTGCATAAAGTGTCGTCCCATATCAGCCTGTGCAGTCCGCCCAGGCTGATCCGGGACAACACTTTCCGCTTTTATGGTATATTTTCTGTTTCAAGAAGTCCCTTCTAAACATAAATAGACTGTAGGTGGAAAGTGTCAACCCGGATTAGCCTGTGCGGACTGCACAGGCTGATACGGGACAACACTTTACGCACAAGCATTAAGCTCGGTTTTCTCACGACACGCCTCATTTATATTCGTCAAGGAGATTGAATCATTTTGTTGCATTTGTGTCTGTTGTATGTTATCTGTGTTGTATGGGGTGTCTTACATTGGCAATATAACAAAGGGTCGTCTTACAACATGGAAACATCATATGTTTATAAATAAACTTTGTTTTAATTTAATTGAAATAGACGCCTGGCCTCCATATTAAATGATAAAAGGTAAATAATTTAGGAAGTTGGTACTGTTTGCTGGTACTCTTCCATCTCATTAAATAAAATTTCGCTAAATGAAATATATGAAGCAAAATCTATGTAAATAAAACATAAAAACAAGTTAATATATTCTTTATTTAAAACATATATTATTTTTCAAGTAACTATAAATTGCTAATATTAACCTGAAATTGCATTAGTTGAATAATCTGTTTTTTCATTCATACAAACTAAATATACCTAGAAAATCTGTATAGAACCAATTTGCTTAATATTTCAATTAATCTATTCAAATGTATTAATATCTTTACTTTGCTATCATTTTTATTATGTCTGATGTACAAATTAATTTTAAACTTATAAATATTAAGATTTCAGTGTGCAAAACATGCATTATTGCTTACAACATCTGGTTGCACTTAATTAAAATGAAAAATGTACAGTTTCAAGAAATAAATTAGAACATTTCATACAGAACATCCTGTGCAAACAATGACAAGGAACAAATGACTACAATCATTATGTTTGCGTCAAACCATAATTCAATGATTTTTTTTATAAACTGTATCGTGCTCTTATCTTTTTTTTATGTAATTAACAAGAAACATGTCAATTCAACTGAATTTCAGCCTCTCGTCTTGACAGACAGCCATGTCATTTTGCGTTCACATTTTGGATGCATTTTTTTAACTTATAATTTTTTTTTGCCGGATGTGGGCAGTTTTGCTATCAGGATGGTTGTAACAGCACAACACTGAGTGTGAAATAAAGGCCTCATAAATGCTTACAATCTTTTCATTATCTTGACACTAGTTGGGGATTCCTTTTATGTCTAAGAAGGATTTCATGTGTTTGAACATTTTAATTAAATTGGACTATAAATGGAAGATCAATAACTGCAAAGCAATTATGGCTTGTCAGTTGGCTGTGAATACATCAAAGGAAAATGGTATATCAAACACATTGAGAATGACTGAAATACTGTTAAAAACAGCAACAACACAAACAAACAAACAAACAAATTTAATATCATCATGCATTGTTTTAAGGCCAAAAACAATAAATTGTGTGTTTCAAGTAACGGTCTCAAAAAAGTTAGGAAGGGTTGGATTGAGTCTTCTTTTAGATTTTTTTTTTATAAAAAACTTCGGTAAAAAACCATTGAAAATTATGTAAAATCTGACTAACATGGATTGCATGGAAAACAATCGCCGCTAATAACTTAAGGGTCGGGGCTTTTTCGCTAGTTAGGGTTGGGTTGCCCAAAGCACAGAAAAATTGTTTCAGCCTAACCAGTTGAAACCTACTTTCAAGAGTATTTCCAGTGCAGAATTGCTTTAAACAAGAGCTGTCAGAGGACAGCGCACTCGACTATTCGAAGTATTTCAGTTGGTACATATTTTGGATAGTGGAAGGGGCATAAATTTATTAAAATACGAAACTTTTAAGTGAAGCCTTGTATAGTTTATACATTTTTGGAACAAAAACTTAAACAACAAAGTCTATGTAAAAAGTGGGCTAACTCTGTCAAAATACAAAACATAGTTATGGGTAATGTTGCCCCTGATACTAGAGTTGATGACAAAGGTTAGTTCCAAGTTTCAAGTGAATAACTTATGTAGTTTTGAAGTTACAAAACTTTTGATTATACACTTTAACCAGAAAATCTATGTGTACAAGGGGCAAAACTTGGTCAAAATACAAAATAGAGATATGAGGAATGTTCACCCTGGAGTTAATGACAAAGGTATATTCCAAGTTTCAAGTGAATAGCTTTTGTAGTATTGAAGTTACAAAACTTTTGAATATAAACTTTAACCAGAAAATCTTTGTGAAAAAGGGGCATAACTCTGTCAAAATACAAAGCAGTGTTATAGGGAATGTTGCCCTTGATACTGGAGTTAATGACAAAGGTTAGTTCCAAGTTTCAAGTGAATAACTTATGTAGTCTTGAAGTTACAAAACTTTTGAATATAAACGTTAAACAGAAAATCTATGTGAAAAGGGGGCATAACTCTGTCAAAACAAAACAGAGTTCAGGGTAATGTCACCCCTAATACTAGAGTTGATGACAAAGGTTAGTTCCAAGTGAATAACGTATGTAGTTTTGAAGTTACAAAACTTTTGAATATAAACTTTAACCAGAAAATCTATGTGAACAAGGAGCACAACTCTGTCAAAATACAAAATAGAGTTATGGGGAATGTTCACCCTGATACTGGAGTTGATGACAAAGGTATATTCCAAGTTCAAGTGAATAGCTTTTGTAGTATTGAAGTTACAAAACTTTTGAATGTAAACTTTAACCAGAAAATCTAAGTGAAGAAGGGGCATAACTCTGTCAAAATACAAAACAGAGTTATGGGGATGTTGCCCCTGACACTGGAGTTAATGACAAAGGTATATTCCAAGTTTCAAGTGAATAACTGATGTAGTTTTAAAGTTACAAGACTTTTGAATAAAAACATTAACCAAATTCAGACGTGGACGCGGACGTCGATGCCGGGGGTAGTAGGATAGCTCACCTATTCTTCGAATAGTCGAGCTAAAAAACAGGCCCCAGGAGTACGGACATTCTTAAATCTTAATCTTAAATACTGGCCCATGAAAATGAAAGTCCATATGTATCAAGCATTTTCATTGATAGATATATTGGTAGATATTACAGTAAGACTAAGTAATTGACTGGCCTCTTCTAGAAATCAATCACAATTATAGAAAACATTTGTTACATAATGTATTACCCTTATTATTAAAATTAAAGTATTTTTATTTTGGTCAATATTATTATTTTGGTCAAATTTGCTATAAAATCGAAGCACCCACACCTCAATATTAGCTTGATAATAAACATACTATACAGCAGATTTTTTAGCTCATGTTTTGTACTTTTACAAAAAGCCGGTAAGGATTCTCTCTGATGTTGGTATGGCACCCATGATGATCGAAATTAGCACAAACCTGTAAGCACTGCACTGGTAAATTGTGTACCAGATCTGCAAAGATTTTCAGTGTTACATAGGCAGGCCTGCTACATTTCCTTGCTTTCAAGTAATAATACAAGAGATGTTTGTAAAACATGTATGCCCCCGACTTGCAGCCAAGTTGTGAATATGTGCAATTTTAAAAAGTTTTTTTCACATGCAATCCCAAGCGAGGTCTCGATATATGGTATCTATGTATGAAGTTTCATTCAAATATCTTGATGCGTTCTCAAGTTATTGAGCGGAAACCGTTTGTCTATTTTCAGTAATGGTGACCTTGACCCCCACCCACCCCATATGAAATCCCAAGAGAGGTCTCGATATATGGTATATACGTATGAATTTTCATTAAATTATCTTTATGGATTTTAAAGTTATTGAGCGGAAACCGTTGTTCTATTTTTAGTAACGGTGACCTTGAACCCACTCACCCCATATGCAATCCCAAGTGAGGTCTCGATACAAGGTATATATGTATGAAGTTTCATTAAAATATCTCGATGCGTTCTCAAGTTATTGAGCGGAAAACGTTTTTCTATTTTTAGTAACAGTGACCTTGACCCCACCCACCCCATATGCAATCCCAGCGAGGTCTCAATAAAAGGTATCTATGTATGAAGTTCCATTAAAATATCTCTATGCATTTTCAAGCTAATGAACGGAAACCGTTTTTCTATTTTTAGTAACGGTGACCTTGACCTTGAACCCACCCACCCCATATGCAACCCCAAGCGAGGTCTCAATATAAGGTATCTATGTATGAAGTTTCATTAAAATATCTCTTTGTGTTCTCAAGTTATTGAGCGGAAACCGTTTTTCTATTTTTAGTAACGGTGACCGTGACCTTGACCCCAACCACCCCATATGCAATTTCAAGCAAGGTCTGGATATATGGTATCTATGTATAAAGTTTCATTAAAATATCTCGATGCGTTCTCAAGTTATTGAGTGGAACCGTTTTTCTATTTTTAGCAACGGTGACCTTGACCTTTGACCTGTTAATCTCAAAATGTATAGGCGTCTTCCTTTCCTCCCAAGTAACCAGCATACCAACTTTCATGATCGTAGGTCAAAGCGTTCTCTAGATATCGTGCGGAAACGAAATGGTCTACGGACAGACCGACCATCCTACCAACATACCGACGGTCATGTGCAAAGGAAGATACCCCCACTTCTTCGAAGGGGGGCATAATAAGCGTTTGGGCTTGTTTCGACCAACTGCTAACTGATGGATGAAAAATACCCAAATCAGTAATTATTGTGAAAACCTTTGGGTTGGTGTTTCGGGGTGTATCAGGGCCTGATCCTTTGATCACAGGGATGTGAAGCCACTGTTACCTCTAGTTCTCTACAGCCGAGGACCACCTACCGTACATGAAGGTCCCTTATGTGTGTGCTGAATTTTTATGGAGTGCACCGTATATTCTTTCCCATATGGTCATCATCTCCAGAAGACTTGTTAGTTGGGTTACAGGGGCTAGTGCAAGATACAGGAGACGCCTTTTTCCAGGAGACTTTGAGTCTTTCAGTGCCCAGTGTGAAGCACCTAGTGTGAAGCACCTCTGTTTAATGTCTCAAGACATCCCTAACTTCACCACCTCCATGTTATTCAAAACTGACATGCCATCAAAACTAGCACAATACAGGGCCATGACTTTAGAAAGTTCAAACAATTATTCACAGGTGGACACACTTAACACACACCCTTGAATGGTTCACCAAAACTCCTAATCCAGCAAAATAATGTAAGCACTACTTGTAGATAAAAATGTATCAACCAAAAAGGGTTCATTTTTAATATTTAAATTGTTTTCTTGCAATAAATTGTATCGATACATGGCCGATCGATGACACATTTGTGCTATTTTGTCTGTTTAACCAAAGGTAGTATTGTGAAATTGGAATCCTGGGACTTTTTCACGGTTTCATTTCAAAACTGTTTCTCCCCCTATGGGTTTTATTTACAGTTGGCCCTGCTCTAAGCCATTAACAATATTTTTTTCCATCAATCTGATAGCAGCTGAATGTCAAGGACACAAAAACACCAGCTAGCTCTTGTACCAGCTGTTGACCTGTTTGTTTTTTATATATATCAAAAGCACATTTAATGACACAAACCTTATCAGAGAAAAGCCAAACTTTATCACAACTGAAGGGTGATCTTATGTGTAAGAACTATATCACAAAATTGATAAATCCATTTTCAGCATTAAGAAATACCACTGTATTTAAGAGCCAATTTGGGGCCGAAATTTGGACCCATTCCCCTGCTTAAAAAGTTTGTATTTTTCACCTATATTTACCTTAAAATTCTCCTCAGAATGTAAGCTTTATTTTGAAAAAATCTTGACCTAAATCGGAAAAAAATTGACCAAGATAGAGGAATTTTTGTAAACAATCCAATTTTCATCAAACCAAGTTTGTGCATAATCTAAGTTATCATTTGTAGCAAAACAATTCATTACTGTTTGATTACACAGTACAAAATAACAAGAGGGCCATGATGGCCCTAGGTCGCTCACCTGAGTTTAAGGCATCCCAGTTTTGACCCCAGGGGCATCATTTAAACAATCTTTGTAGAAGACTGGTATGCTATGTTGCATACCAAATATGAAACCACTGGGCCTTGCTGTTTATGAGGAAAAGATTCTTAAAGTAATTTTGCTATTGAAGTCTATACAAACAATGTGACCCCAGGGCATCATTTGAACAATCTTTGTAGAGGACCCCTATACAATGTAACAAACCTAATAACGAACCTCTGAGCCTTGCAGTTTCAGAGAAGAAAATTTTCAAAGTCATTTAGCCATTTAAGTCCATATAAACCATGTGACCCCCGGGGCGTGGCCAGTTTTAACACCTGGGGCATCATTTGAACAATCTTTATAGAGGACCACTATGCAATGTTACGTACCAAATATGAAACCTCTGGGCCTTGCAGTTTCAGGAAAAGATTTTTACAGTCATTTTGCTAGCCAAGTCTATATAACCCCCCCCCCCGCGTGGCCAGTTTTGACCCCAGGGGCATCATTAGAACAATCCTTGTATAGGACCGCTAGAGGATGCCACATACCAAATATGAAGCCACTAGGCTTTGTGGTTTCAGAGGATAAGATTTTTGTTTTGCAGTAATTTTGCTATTTAAGTCTATATAAACAATGTGACCCCTGTGGGCTTGGCTAGTTTTGACCCCAGGGGCATCATTTAAACAATCTTTGTAGAGGACCCCTATCCAATGTTTTCAACCAAATACCAAACCTCTTGGCCTTGCGGTTTTGGAGAAGATTTTCTAAGTCATTTAGCTATTTAAATCTATATAAACCATGTGACCACCGGGGCGTTGCCAGTTTTAACCCCAGAGGTTGTAGAGGACCATTAAGCAATGTTACATACCAAATATGAAACCTCTGGGCCTTGCAGTTGCAGAGGAGAATATTTTTAAAGTCATTTTGCTATTTAAGTCTGTATAAACCATGTGACCACCGGGGTGTGGCAAGTTTTGACCCCAGGGGCATCATTTGAACAATCTTTGTAGACCACTATGTTACATACCAAATATGAAACCTCTGGGCCTTGCGGTGTCAGAGGAGAAGATTTTCAAAGTCATTTTGCTATCTAAGTCTATATAAACCATGTGACCCCTGGGGTGTGGTCAGTTTTGACCCATGGGGCATAATTTGAACAATCTTTGTAGAGGACCACTATAAGATGTTACATACCAAATACGAAACCTCTGGGCCTTGCTGTTTCAGAGGAGAAGATTTTTAAAGACATTTTGCTATTTAAGTTTATATAAACCATGACGCCCTGGGAGTGGCCAGTTTTGACCCCAGGGGCATAATTCGAACAATCTCTGTAGAGTGCCACTATATGATGTTACGTACCAAATAAGGAACCTCTGGGCCTGGCAGTTTCTGAAGATACAATTTTTAAAATCATTTTGCAATATATTCCATATAAACCATGTGACCCCCCGGGCGTGGCCAGTTTTAACCCCAGGGGCATAATTTCAACAATCTTTGTAGAGGACCACTCGAAAATGTCACATATTAAATATGAAACCTCTGGGCCTTGCGGTTTCAGAGGAGAAGATTTTTAAAGTCATTTTCCTATATATTTAATATAAACCATGTGACCCCCTGGGCGTGGCCCGTTTTGACCCCAGGGGAATAATTTGAAATTTCTTTGTAGATGACCACTATAGCATGATACATACCAAATACGAAATCTCTGGGCCTTACAGTTTCAGAGGAGAAGATTTTTAAAGTAATTTTCCTATATATTCTATATAAATCATGTGACCCCTGGGGCGTAGCCCATTTTGATGCGAGGGGCATAATTTGAACAATCTTTGTAGAGGACCTCTAGAGGATGTCACATATCAAATATGAAAGCTCTGAGCCATGCGGTTTCATAGGAGATTTTTAAAGATTTTACTTTTTAAATCTATTTTTAGCTCTGGTGACCTACATATTCAGCGGACCGGAAAGATTTTAACAACTTTGAAAGAGGTCCACCAAAGGATCATTCCTGTGAAGATTGGTGAAAATACGCCAGCGGTTTAGGAGATGTTGTTTTAATAAAAAGTTGACGACGCACGCACACACGCAAGCACGACGGACAACAGGCGATCACAAAAGCTCACCATGAGCACTTTGTGCTCAGGTAAGCTAAAAACACTGAATACAAATTTGCATGTTTTTTTTAGATTTTGCAAAAGTCAGTTTGAAATATTTTTTTCAGAAAAAGTGTGGAAACATACCAGCACGTTGTTTTCAAAGAATTTCAGAACTGTATGAAGCTATGGACTATTTTTATTCTGAAACCATTTTGATGATGTGATGTTTTTCTGCCAGCATGCACGATTAGTATCCTCGATTACCGTAAATTCGCGACCCTAACATTTAATGTCAATAATCAAATTATTTCAACAATATGAACATAATATTTAAAACAAATATTTGAAAATAAATATATAAACCGCTGTTGTTTTAACTTTTTATCCAAAACAACGTTTAAATCTTATAGCAGGTCAACATTGTTTACGTAAGTGTCAAGCAGTCGCCATCTTATCTAACTATCATTGATTTGCGGATATGATGTCATCCCATCATTCCTAGAAAATAATCTTCAATTAGGCCGCATGTACAACAAGTTTTGGATTATCGTATTCAACAGTGAATTTTATTTTAAAAAAGAAATCTGAAATGTAATTCTTCCTTATCTCAAAAGCACATTCAAGTAATACTATACCAGTGGGGAAAAACGTTTTCAGGCAAATGGATTATTTCTTTTAAAGTGGCTTAATGATTCTAAAATCCAGGATGATTTAAGTTTCAGCAAGAAAACATAATCAATTACTGTTTTCATTTTGTTTGCAGTATATTATTGTATTGTGTGTTTTTAATTTGTAGGTGAATAGAGCCTGTACAATTTCCTAAATGCCTCTTGTGTAACCATAATACTATGAAAAAGTCTAAAATTCACTTAAAATTAAGGTACTGAAAAACAAACAGAAAACTCTGCTCGGCCTAAGTTACGACACACTGCCGAATCATGTCCCATATATGGAAGTTCTACTACAACATCGGACGAAAAAAACTATTTCCGGTTTGTATTTTTATTCAAAAACACAAAATGTAACTTCCTGGTGTATTGGGAATAAGAAAACATGGTGTTTTTATATCAGGTATCATGTCCAATGCTTTCGTCTGTTTAAAATGCAGTATCTTCACACAATATTCGGTCACATGGTCCATTGGACATGTATAAAGAAATTCCCGCGGCCACGTATGCGCATGCGCAAATGCCGTAGTCGATCACGTGACAATAACAACATCCGCGAATCAATGGTAGTCGCGAATTTAGGGGAGTTGACGATATTAGTAGTATTATCACTTTATACAAATGGAAGGTGTTATAAACCCTTGGCCTGGATTGCAACCAACAGCGAAATTATTATTTATTCCCCCTTTTTACAAGCCTTCTGGCCTTGGTAAGCTTTTAGTGAGAATACAAACAACAAAGAACCGTACCATATTTATTACTGATGAGACACCGATATATCAAACCATGCCCGAGATATTTGTCAAACCTGTATGCCAAGGTCCCCACAAATGGCTGCCAGTCTGTCAAAAAAATGGGATAATATACGAACTTGACTTTTTTCAACAGCTGATCTCGAAACAAATGGAAACATATGAAGTTAATGACCAAGCTACTTGATGAATACGTGTTAAGTGAAACACGCTGTTTTCAAGTAAGGTCCAAATTATGTACATGTTTGACTGCGTACATGATTTCAAACAGCAACAAGAAACTACGAAAACTACGGACATGACAATCAGCACATGATTTTAATCTTTGATTAATCAAATAAATCATTAACTAGTTTTTGCTCGTTCTAAAATGCGCAATTCCATGTATTTGCATTACAAAATAGAGAACTGCTAATCTTTTAATCCAGCTTGTTGGCTGATCGTCAATTATTCAACAAAGTTTATCTTACGCACTAAAACCTTGAGGTGACGAAAAACGCTTGTTTAAGTGTCCTACGAACAAAGTCTGATTACTCTTATCGTCAGCTTTACAATCTTTTTCTTAACTTGTAAAGTTCACATGGACATGAAAGTCCTTAATATTTCACCTGAATTGAGTCCAAGTCAATTAAGTTGATAACAAACATAGGAAGTTGAAGTCTGGGTCACCGAAAAGGTAATTGGTCTGTCCACTTTCATGCATTTGTTTACTTAAATTGGACGTTAAAATCCATGTTTGATAAAATTCACTTATCTTAATTATTTATTCAAGCCAAAGACATATAGATGACCAAAATATTAATAAATATCCAAATGATAAGATATGAACCCAAAGGAAAGGTTCATGCCAGGCCAATAAACTAGAATAAGTTGGGACATTTTTTACACTCCACATGCAAAGTTTATTTTAACTTATATAACAATGTTTATTTTAATAAGAAAGTAAAATACCGATGTTTGCTGACTGTATAGCAATTGGGCCACAAAATGCAGCCATATGGTCTCATATAATTCATACTATATATGAACCAAATGTTTACTTGGCTCAACAATTTTATTCATAGAATAATTGTTATCTCTCACAACTGACGACTAACAGGGGAAAAGAAAGCATGTTTGGTAATCGAAAACATATAACACCTTTACTAGCACATATTCACTACTAAAGCCTTGCCTATGTTCATGAAATTTTGCAACCAATATCTAAATGGCAATTATATTTAATACAATGTCAGCAATAGTTATTTGGGGAAAGGGAAAGCAGCCATATTCATAAAACACAATATTTTTATCTTAAGTTTGGACAAGACATCAAACATGGAATGAACTGTTTTATATGCAGTAAACCAGCTGTAATTTAAATGTTAGTTTTTTTAAAACAAGAGGGCCCTGAGGGCCCTAGGATGCTCACCTGAGACCTTGTAACCCAATTAGAATTGGCATCTCCGAGATGTGGCTTATTTCGATCCCAGGGGCATAATTTTATCAATCTTTACAAACCTCTGGGCCTTGCGGTTTCAGGTAAAGCTTTTTAAAGTCATTCTGCTATTTAAGTCTATATAAACCATGTGACCCCTTGGGGTGTCGCCAGCTTTGACCCCAGGGGCATAATTTGAACAATCTTTGGAGAGGACCACTATGCCATGTTACGTACTACATATAGGAAAGCTGTGGGCCTTGCTGTTTCAGAGGAGAGGATTTTTAAAGTCATTTTGCGATTTAAGTCTATATAAACCATGTGACCCCCTGGGCGTGACCAGTTTTGACCCCAGGGGCATAATTTGAACAATATTTGTACAGGACCACATATACATACCAAATATGAAACCTATAGGCCTTGCGGTTTCAGAGGATTAGAATTTTAAAGTCATTTTGCTATATAAGTTTATATAAACCATGTGACTATAGGATGTTACATACCAAATATGAAACCTCTAGGCCTTGCGGTTTCAGAGGAGAAGAATTTTAAAGTCATTTTGCTATTTAAGTCTATATAAACCATGTGACCCTGGGGTGTGGTCATTTTTTACCCATGGGGCATAACTTCAACAATCTTTGTAGAGGACCATTATAGGATGCTAAATACTAAATACGAAACCCCTGAACCAGAGCAGACAATTTTTAAAGACGTTGTGCTATTTAAGTTTATATAAACCATATGACTCCACCCCGGCGTGGCCAGTTTTGACCCCAGGGTCATCATTTGAACAGTCTTTGTAAAGAACCACTATACGCTGTTACATACCAAATAAGAAACCTATTGGCCTTGCAGTTTCTGAGGAGAAGAAATTTAAAGTCATCTGCTATTTAAGTCTACATAAATCATGTGACCCCCCGGGGTGTGGCCAGTTTTGACCCCAGGGGCATAAATTGAATAATATTTGTAGAAGACAACTATAGGATGTTACATACCAAATATGAAACCTCTGGTCCTTGCGGTTTCAGAGAAGATTTTTAAAGACATTTTGCTATTTAAGTTTTTATAAACCATGTGACCCCCAGGGCGTGGCCAGTTTTGACTACAGGGGCATAATTTGAAAAATCTTTGTAGAGGACCACTATAGGATGTTTCATACCAAATATGAAACCTCTGGGCCTAGCGGTTTCAGAGGAGAAGAGTTTTAAAGTCATTTTGCAATAAATTTTAAATAAACCATGTGACCCCCGGGGCGTGGCCCGTTTTGACCCCAGGGGCATAATTTGAACAAACTGAATAAAGGACCACTAAAGGATGTGACATACCAAATATGAAACCTCTGGGCCTTACGGTTTCAAAGAAAAAGAATTTAAAAGTTTACACTTTTAAAATATATTTTTAGCTCTGGAGACTTACATATGGAGCCGACCGTAACGATTAGCACAACTTGGAAAGAGGGTCACCTAATGATCATTCCTGTGTAGTTTGGTGAAAATCTGCCAAGTCGTTTAGGAGATGTTGTTTAAATGAAAAGTTGACAACACACGCACACACGACGGACAACGGGCGATCACAAAAGCTCACCATGAGCACTTTGTGCTCAGGTGAGCTAAAAACAGCATATTTTTGTATCCCATCATCGTGCGTGCATTGACGAAATAAACCCTCATGGAATAAACTTTGCTTTATTTTAACACTGTGGTGATAAAGCCAACAAGCACAGTATAATGACATCATCTTATTTTCGTGACGTCATTTTATGTTTTTCGTAATCTTTAGTGTGTTTTCTTTCATTAATTTTCAAAATAAAGACAGAAAATGATGGGATAAATAGAATACTAGGTAAGTATTGAATAAAGATAAGTTTATTTGCTCGGCATGAAAACGTGAACCACTCGCCAAGGCTCGTGGTTCAGGTTTTCTAAACCTCGCTAAATAAACTCAACATTAACCTAGTATTCTCTATATGCCCATCTGGAGTAGAGTTTCTTTAAAAGCAATCAAGCAATGCTATTCTTATTTCAGTGACTAAACAGGCATTTGAGGAATGTATAAACTACAATGTAACTATGTCAAGGCTGTGAGCTCAGTTCCAGCAGTGTTACAGTAATATTATTGCTGAATGGCGAAATAGAGCACAAAGTTTGATGCAAAATGTCAATTGTCTGCTTTTAAAACGGTGTATCAACAGAAAATCTACAATAAAATTTGCAAAAAACATCATTTTAAAGAGAATTAATATTGAAGCATTGTTAAATACGATTTCCTTGTGTATATAAACGGTTGACAAATATATATAATTTTGTAGGCATGAGTTCAAATCGTGCTGGAACTGTGTATCCAAAATTTTTGTTGGCTTTCCATATATTTTTTTTCTTAATTATTTCATTAATATATTATTGAAACTAGAAAGTTACATTAGAGAACTAGACATGTGTCGGTAGGACACGGATGCCCCTATATTCCGCTGGTTGTCACAAAACTCTGCTGATGTCGGAAAAAATGCACCAAAATAACCAGGTGCACAAGTTCACATGCTGATGAATATGTTTCTAAAATGTTATCAGGCTAGCAGTTATACTTTTTGAGTTACACGCGACACAAATCCAAAAATGTCATTTTTTGCTAAAAAGAGGGTCATAACTCCACTAGTGGCGGAAAAAACTGACCAAAACACCCAGGTGCACAAGTTCACATACTGATTAATATGTTTATAAAGTTCCATCACTCTAGCAATAATTTTTTTTTGAGTTACATACGATGCAAGTTCATAAATGTCATTTTTCGCTAAAAAAGGGCCATAACTCCACTGATGTCTGAAAAAACTGCACCAAAATACCCAGGTGCACAAGTTCACATACTGATAAATATGTTTATAAAGTTCCATCACTCTAGCAATAATACTTCTTGAGTTACACGCGACACAAGTCCAAAAATGTAATTTTTTGCTTAAAAAAAGGGCCATAACTCTGCTGATGTCAGAAAAAACTGCACCAAAATACCCAGGTGCACAAGTTCACATGCAGATTAATATGTTTGTAAAGTTTCATCCCTCAGGCAGCAATACTTTTTGAGTTACGCACGACACAAGTCCAAAAATAACATTTTTTGCTAAAAAGGGGCCATAACTCCCCTGATGTCGGAAAAACTGCACCAAAATACCCAGGTGCACAAGCCCCAATGCCGATGAATGATGCTTATAAAGTTTCATCACTCTAGCAGTTATACTTTTTGAGTTATGCGCGACACAAAAATGCGACGGACGTACAGGCGGACAAGGGCAAATCTATATGCCCCCCCTCTAAAGTGGGGGCATAAAAATGGGAATATGTCTCGTTTTAATGTGTGTCAATATAATGCACCTATCAACATTTTGTCATAAAGTAATAAAGAAGAGTGCTAGGTAGTCAACCTTTTAATTTATATGTACAAAACTTGTGATTTTGATTTTCAGTAATATACAAAGAGTGCGGTATAGTTTACCTGTTCTAATTATATATACAAAACATGTGATTTTCAGTAATATGAAAACTGTGCAAGGCAGCCTACCTGTTCTTATTTATAGTTGCAAAACATGCAATTATAATTTTTGTTAAAATAAGAAGAGTGCAATGTGACCTGTTCTTCAACATGCACTTGATCTGAATTCAGATCTGGCAAACAGCTAAGAACCAAAAGAAAAATTATTCATTATAAGTATCTTTTTACTACATTCTTATCTCTCTCATACAAAAAACAGGCATTTTGAATTATGCTCGCTTGACACTGTAAGTACCATTTTGTAAATGAAAAAGCAATACTGCGATATACCTCTCATAAAACTTGTCTCAGATAGCTCAGTTTATCATCTATAATTCTGTATTCATGCTTTCTGCTCATGGTGTGCAATATTGACTTGCCAATCCAGCAATAAACAAAATGACCTTGACATCCCACTGTTGAAAAGATTACACAAAAGCTTCTGGAAAGATGGTTAACTATTAAAAGGCACACTGTGTGTGTTAGGCCAGAGATTTTTTATTTCTTGGTTCTCGGACATTTTTGGAAAAGTGTCCAGTTGGAGGAAGGAAAAAAATAAAAATAAAAAACAACAACACAGAATTGAGTAAATTAATGATTTGAATTTCACAAATGGAAATGTGCAGTGATATTAAAATCTTAATACTTTATTACTTACAACAAGAGCTGTCAGAGGACAGCGCGCTCGACTATTCGAAGTATTTCAGTCTGTACATATTTTGGATAGTGGAAGGGGCATACATTTGTTAAAATGCAAAACTTTCAAGAGAAGCCTTGTCTGGTTTACATATATAAATTTTTGGAACAAAAACTTTAACCACAATGTCTATGTAAAAAGTGGGCTAACTCTGTCAAAATACAAAACAGAGTGCTGGGTAATGGTGCCCCTGATACTAGAGTTGATGACAAAGCTTTGTAGTATTGAAGTTACAAAACTTTAACATATAAACTTTAACCAGAAAATCTATGTGAAAAAGGGGCATAACTCTGTCAAAATATAAAACAGAGTTATAGGGAATGTTGCCCTTGATACTGAAGTTGGTGACAAAGGTTAGTTCCAAGTTTCAAGTGAATAACTTATGTAGTTTTGAAGTACCCAACTTTTGAATATAAACTTTAACCAGAAAATCTATGTGAAAAAGGGGCATAACTATGTCAAAATACAAAATAGAGTTATGGGGAATGTTCCCCTGATACTGGAGTTGATGCCAAAGGTATATTCCAAATTTCAAGCCAATAGCTTTTGTAGTATTGAAGTTACAAAACTTTTGAATATAAACTTTAACCAGAAAACTTATGTGACAAAGGGGCATAACTCTTGTCAACATACAAAATAGAGTTATAGGGAATGTTGCCCCTATTACTGAAGTTGATGACAAAGGTTATTTCCAACTTTCAAGTGAATAACCTATGTAGCTTTGAAGTTATAAAACTTCTGAATATAAACTTTAACCAGAAAATCTAAGTGAAAAAGGGGCATAATTCTGTCAAAATACAAAACAGAGTGATGGGGATTGTTGCCGCTGATACTGAAGTTGATGACAAAGGTATATTCCAAGTTTCAAGTGAATTACTTATGTAGTTTTGAAGTTACAAGACTTTTGAATAAAAACTTTAACCAATTCAGACGCGGACGCGGACGCCGGGGGTAGTAGGATAGCTCACCTATTCTTCGAATAGTCAAACTAAAAATCATATTATGCAACATTAACTTAATCACTACATGATAACCATGACAATAATATTTTTTTTTGCATTTCGTGTAACAGGTTGAAACCCTTTCACAAGTTTATTTGTACGATATCGGTTGCATTCTAAAATTTTTTTGTGCTTTTTGGAAAAACTCAGGTCGGCGGATCCGAGAACCAAGAAATAAACAAGAAATGTCTTTAAAAAAGACAATCGGCGTTGAAATTAATATTGAGATGTCATTTAAAGATTACCTAAACAGACGGCCAAGATGATCGGTTACGTGACTTCTCAGATCCCAGATTATTTGGTCCCCACTAATATTAGGGGACTTATTGGACCCCAGATTTTTCGGACACTATAAGAAAACTTCTCGGACCCAAAAGTTAATTTGAGATAAATTTATAAATTTAAAAATTAAACAGAATTATAATTAATATCTATGGCGTGAATAAACCAATCATACAACTCCATGTTTCCACCAGTAATATGTATGAATAACCAAAATAATTTAGGTTAACATAATTGTTATCTGAATTTGTCAAGCCAATTTAACAAATTAACAATGTAAGAAAATAATTTCGGGAAAATTATTATGTATCAGACGAGTCTATATAGTTATTTATAGCACCGGTAATATACCATTCATGTTAGTTATCTAATATAATAAGGATTTGCGGTCAAATAAGCATGTACCCTGTGTATCCCAATTAAAAGCAATAGTCAGTGAACATTCAGCGATTTTTGAAATGTTAAGACTTTATTTTTTGATGATGCAAGCATAAAAATTCATTAGACTATGACGATTTTAAATTATATCAAAAGAAATATGATATATCAAGGGTTCCTGTGTATAATTAGTATTGCAAATTGTGTATTCATGATACGCGAATAACAATTCGACATATTCCGAATCTTCTTTCATAACATTTTATCTATAAAAAATGTAGCATCTTTTTACAGATTAAATAACATCTACTGGAGAAGTTGATAGAAAGATGCAATTATAAATAATCGTTAATAAATCGTACAAATTAACAGTAAGTTTATAATATAAATTCCACATTTATTGACATTTTTAGGTTTATGATTCTCTGAACGCTATTATTTATGCATGTACGAGTATATTAACACAGCTATACAGCCGTTGCTAGCTACGCGCGCTATTTTTAGAATGCCACTACTTTTTGTGGAATGCGATGAACTCGCTAGAATCAATGGCTATATGGAACGGCAAACCCTGTGAGTGAGATTTATGCATGGGAACATTGCACAATTGCTATTTATAGAGCGTAACGCTTATGTAAATGTAGGCTAAACAAAATAGTTATTTCGTTACGTGAATGAATATATCATTCTGTTTATGGCATACAATGAGAAAATACGTTCATAATTAGCCTCAGTTCTAGAGTATACGCGAGGATATGTTTATAACTTCATTTTAACCGCTTATGTAAACAATTATGTAAATATTTAATCCCCAAAAGTATGCAACAGTTATTGGTATACGTTAAACCATTGTTTAAAGTTTGCATTCCCTAAAATTAGACAATTTGCCCAATTCTATTGGCATTCAAGTTTCCCCACTGCATATTTATTGCAAGAAATCTAGGTCAAAAGTGATCTTAGACAGCTAGGCTGAAAAAATCTCAAAAAATCTGGCCTTATCTGATTGTGAAATGTTTACAGCAGCAGTGGAGTGCACAAAGTTTATGTAAAAATACTGCTCACCTACTAACCTTTTGAGCTCAGGGCAACATTTAGAGCACTGGGCACTGGTTGTAAACCAGTATTGGTCTGTTTAAGCAAATTATAAAACTTGAATCAGAATATTAGTTTTCTCAATTTGCATTTTAATTTAAACCTGGTGAAGGATATACATTTTTAAACCTGGCAAAAATAATACAAGCAAACTTGTGTTAAAGACATGCTACAAGTACTTAATGAGTAGGAAAACACATTCCAAGTTTATTTTCATGGTGGCTAAAAGTCATAAAGCTTTAAGTTGAAATTCTGACAGGAATAAAACAAGCAAATCTAGGGGCTATATCCACAAAGCTCCTATGGAAAATCTTGACTTAAAGTCTAACATAAGTGAAAATTTCAAAGAAAACTGAATTTGTGAATAACAATATTTTATATGTGAAATATGATACAATAGGAACCATGTGTCCATTTTTACAAGGTTAAAACAATTAAGAACAAAATAAACTGTTAAAGAATGAGCCAAAGACTTAAGAAATTTTATGATTTTAAGAAATTAACTGAACTTTTCATTAAGGAACTTTGTGGATATGGGCCAAGGTCTGTATCTATGTGACATGCACAGTTCATACTAATTTAGGGGTGGTAACAGCAACAGAGTAAATGATCAACAAATGGGCTGACTGCTGATAAACAGTCTGGCTGTCTAACATGGTGGTCCATAAACACACTGATTGACTAACATGCTGGTTCAACAGTGTAACTGATTACAGATAAGCAGATTGGTAGACTAACATGCTGGTTGAACAACAGACTAGCTGATAAGCAGATTGGTTGACTAACATGCCAGTTGAACAACAGAGTAAGTGATAAACCGATTGGCTGAGTAACATAGTAGTTGAACAACTGAGTAACTGATAAACAGACTGGTTGAGTAAAATGGTGGTTGAACAACAGAGTAACTGATAAACAAACTGGTTGAGTATAGTGGATGATAAACAGAGTAACTGATAAACAGATTGGTTGATGATGAATGGGTGATGAGTAAATGATAAACAGACCATTTAATAAAAACTGCAATGACATGTTTACATACAGTATTTGATTTTCATTAAATAATTTTTAACATGAAGAATGTTCGCAGACATGAGGAAAAGAGTGGACCGAATTAAAAAGTCGGTAACTTACTAACAGAGTTTCTCACGAAAAACAGGCAATTCTTTGGCAGCTGACGAGTAAACTTGACTTACAATCTTACAAATGACTTACAAATATGTATTTGGAACATCTATTTCGGTAGAGGACAGCTAATCAAGTCCAAGAGACAGCTAAAAAGCGAATAATTTAAAGACAGAAATAATCATTTTTACTCAGCGATGTACATTGCATCGTCTTTACCATGTGGTGGCTCTCCTGTATTTAAACTGAAAAAGAGCCATGAGACATTTTAGACGTTCCCATTGTTTCATCCAAAGATAACATCAAGGTCGTGGTACAAAGTATCTTTCAGGTCACAACCGTCACCTTGAGTCAACACAGAATAATATCATGTACATGCGAGACCTGAATCTCACCCAAGGTTGAATAATAATCCTTGATTTCGCAATTGCTAGCACACATGTTGCAAGTCTTTGTCTCTTCTTCTTTCAATCGTTTGCGTTTGCGTATGATCTTACATGTTCTATGTACAAAAAATAATTTAAATATGTGAAGCCTTTCATGAGTTATTGTCCATGTTTTTCTGGAATTTAAGTCAAATAGGGGGGCCATAACTGTGTCAAAATTTAGTGGTTTGTAACCAAAGTCGAACTTGACCTGTATTTTATGATGCTACACATGTGTACCAATAAATATTCAAATATGTCAAGTCATTGTTGAGTTATCGTCAGGAAACCATGTTTTTAGGGAATTTAAGTCAAATAAAGGGCCATAACTCTGTCAAAATTTAGTGGTATGTAACCAAAGTCGAACATGACCCGTATTTTATTATGCTACACATGTTTACCAAAAATTATCTGAATATGTCAAGCCTTTCTCGAGTTATCATCCAGAAACCATGTTTTTAGGGAATTTTAAGGTAAAAAGGGGCCATAACTCTGTCAAAATTTAGTGGTTTGTTTCCAACATCAAACTTGACCTGTATTATATGATGTTACACATGTGTACCAACAATTATTTGAATATGTCAAGCCTTTCTTGATTTATCATCCGGAAACCAAGAACCATCAGACAGACGGACCAACGGACCGACGAGCTCACTCCCATATACCCACCCTAAACTTTGTTTGAGGGGGTATAACTAGAAAGGACCTTATTGCTAGTCACACTTTATAACAACTAGAACCTTTTGCACTATGCCACAAACCCTCACTGGACCACTATTTCAGTGCAAGATACTACATTTTTGCAACAGCTTACTTTATAACCAAATTACCTTGAAAATTAACCTGTTTAATGCCGATTTATGGATGTCCTTCATCTGTGCCTTACATGGTGGTAATTGCTTTTGTTACATTTCTGTGACAGGTACTGTAGGACTACGCCTCAATATGGCAGATATCCACATGCGTATGTGACAAACCATCAGTGAGAACACTGACATCTCCTATGCTTCACAAAACACAAGACAACTACAAAAATTGTAACAACAAGAACAATAGATGACCCCTATGCTCAAAATTACCTGACAAAAAACTGTGGGCATGGTTAGAAATCGCCTATAAAACTCACTCATGATTTTTTGCGAGAGACTGTTATGTCAATTTGCAAAACGAAAAGAATATTGTCAGTAGGGATGATGAGCCTGTAATTGTGTCTGTACCCAAGATTTATTTCATTTCCTAACTTGCGAAGCATACACATTTATTTCATTTCCTAACTTGCCAAGCATACACATTTCTTTCATTTCCTAACTTGCCAAGCATACACATTTATTTATTTATTTCATTTCCTAACTTGCCAAGCATACACATTTATTTCATTTCCTAACTTGCCAAGCATACACATTTCTTTCATTTCCTAACTTGCCAAGCATACACATTTCTTTCATTTCCTAACTTGCCAAGCATACACATTTATTTCATTTCCTAACTTGCCAAGCATACACATTTATTTCATTTCCTAACTTGCCAAGCATACACATTTCTTTCATTTCCTAACTTGCCAAGCATACACATTTCTTTCATTTCCTAACTTGCCAAGCATACACATTTCTTTCATTTCCTAACATGCCAAGCATACACATTTATTTATTTATTTCATTTCCTAACTTGCCAAGCATACACATTTATTTATTTATTTCATTTCCTAACTTGCAAGCATACACATTTATTAAATTTCGCTCTAACATAACACCAGTTAGATTTACAACTGACCATGGATATTTTTTTAATTTGAGCAATTTTATTACTTTTTTCACTCACAAAATTGTGCAAACTCAGACAAAAATTAACTGCATTTTCTCGTGTTTTTTATTTCTTGCGTTTTGCGAATATTTAAGTCCAAATTCGATACCTGCTAAAAAACATGACAACTACAACAATACAAGCAACAAAACAACATCTTAGACAGTTAAACATGAAAGGCCCATGACAATAAATAAAAGTTCAGACAAACAACACTCATTGTCTGGACAAAGAAATCTTGGGACAGTTCAGCTATTTTATTTCAAGGCCAAGTTGCTCAAAACATTTAACATCCAAATTAGTTCAAGGCCGTTAAGAACAGTGTATACAAGGGAGCAAAATAACACTATGGACCTAGAAATATACTGTAAAAACCATTTTGTTTACGAGTAATTATCAATTGAAATTGATAAAATTATAAAGCGTTTGTAATGTTAAACGCTGGAATTATTTGGAGTGTTTCTGTTGTTTTCATTGAAACTGTTGACATCACACGGAACACTTACGTTAAGTAAATAAAGCCTGGTGAAATATAGAAGTCGGAATGGACTAGTGGTTATGGCGATAGCCTTTTGATCCGAAGGCCCCTAGTTCGAACCAGAGTTTGATTTTTTATATTTTTTTTCTAAATACTTTTCTCGTTATTATACTTGAACTTTTAGTTCCGAAGCTTAAATCTGTCTATACATTAAATTGCATACTTTAAAAAATGGGAAAACCTGTGAACAAGTCCCTTTAATGAAAATACAGTCATAGAAATTACCAATTCGGCCAAGAAAGCCCAAATTCTTATAATTATTATTACTTGGGAGTAAGAAAATGTTAGAGCCTGGCTCTATATCACTCAGAATCCGAGCTAGCCCGGTTCAACATTTACCAGTTCTTGTGCTAATTGCGACCTATGAAAATAAACTTGAAACAATATTTGGGGCGGGAAAACCGGGCTTAATGCAAGGGCGCAAAGTGTCGTCCCAGAGCTAATCCGTGACAGCACTTTCCGCTTACCGTGGATTTATGTTTAGAAGACTATTTTCGAAACCGAAAATACCGTAAAAGCTGAGTGTTGTCCTGGATTAGCCTGTGCTGATTGCACAGGCTAATCCGGGAAGACACTTTACGCACATGCATTAAGCCCGGTTTTCCCACAACACGCCTCATTTGGATTTACTTTAATAAATTGTTATACTGTGTCGGACAAATTTCAAAATGTTCAGGTAGCCCACCGGGCTACCAGAATAAACATTTGTTAGCCCAACATTTGTATGGCTCATTACTGATCAGATATAACTGCTAAGTGACAAGCAAAATAGCGTTATATTTATATTTATTTAGATAGAACACACAAATAACAAATCCATTTATTCAGATAGTCTATAGATACATACAGTCATACTAACAACAAAGGTATGTTGATGGTAATAATAGAATTATGAGTAATATTAATAACAATAATAAATATAAATAAATAAATGTGATAAGAATACTAGTTTGGAGGTGCCAGACTGAGGCTCATCAGGGGATCTCTTTTTTGCACTTGGTTCCTTAGATCCTGAAGAACGAACCAGAACGAGGTCCATTTTTGTACTTTTAAGCTATTTATAAATGTATTCTTCGAGTATTTACACTTTAAGCAAGACACATTTCTATTTAAGTTCACAAATTGTATTTTAAATCTAGTCACTTATAAACGCAAACACATCACTTTTAAAGCAAACACATCAGTAATATAACATTTACAAAAATACTAATAGTAATTAAGCATTCGAGGCAACTTATATATATGGCATTTTTATAAAATTTTAACAAGTTTTCTCACGTAAAACCAAACTGACCTTACTAATTAACAGTCGCTTCTTTAAAGACGTTCGCAACAATTTCCTTCATGTTTTTTCCAACGACAGATTTTCTTCAAAATTGGCGCAAACATGCATCAATGTATCCTAAAACTAAAACAGTCTTAAAAAATAGGGGTCACCGGCCTTTTTCCAGAAATATTGAATTTTGAATATGGTACCTGTCGAAGACCCTTTTTTAGTGTGTGTTACTTAGAATGTTGCGTAATATAAAGCGTTCATATTCAAACAAAGATTGAGATTTTTAAATGGATCTTTTTTTAAATGTTTTGTTTGGTAATATACAAGTGCAGTTTAATGATAAAACGGGCTTTACCTACAGTTATCATTTAATAAATGACTTTTAATGGACGCTTAACAAGGTTAATTATGCATTAAATATGCCTGTAAAAACATCAATAATTAATCAAATATGCGAATATCTTTGGTTCCAAACGACAGATTTTGGTAAAACTTCCCATACACACGCATCATTGTATACTGAAACTAAAACAGTCTTAAACAATAGGGGTCACCGGCCTTGTTCCGGAAATTTTGGGATTTGAATACGGTACCTGTCGAAGTCCATTTTTCAGTTTGGATTTTTTATCAATGTTTAAAGTATATAGGTGAGCTTTTTTTCAAACAAGGTTATGTTTCTTTCAACTGATGTTTTACATGTCTTGTTTGGCAATACACAAGTTTATTTTGGTAATAAAAAAACGCATTATCTACAATTACTGTTAAAATAATGAATTTGACTGGACATTGAAGTAGGTCAAATGGGTACTAATAATACCTTCTGAAACGTCATTTATTATGCATCAATATATTTTGTTCAACACGACAGATTTTCTTAAATTTTCGCACATGCATACTTTCACCAAAACATTAATAAAAAGAATGGGTCACCGATATTGGACTTTAAATAGGGTACCTGTGTTGCCTTTTTCATGTTTCGTGTTTACGTAAACAACACATCAATTGCCAAAAGAGAATAAAGATATTTTTATGGATCTTTTTTTAACTAATTTGTTTGGCAATACATTGTATACGTGTGTGTTTTTGATTATTTTAATGCTTTATGAACTTTTAACCATTGACTGGAACTTAATGACTTACACAGATTTATATTTATTGATTGAAATTAGTATATTGTAACCTAAATACAGTAAAGAAATAATGAAGCAAAAGGAGAAATTAACCCAATTATTTTCTTTTTGTTGTGAACGTCCTTAATCCATACATTAATTCTATGTGTGAAGTAATTATGTCGGTGTAAACTGCTTTCACACCACTTTAATTGATTTTCGCATGTTTCATTGTTGTTTATTTTCGGCTTCCTTAGTTAATTTACGACATCAAAAACGTTGTCGCAAACATGTCTTTACCTCAGAATTCCGAAAAGTGGAATGACGTCATAGCACATGTGTAAACTAACCAATCGTCTTTAATAACATTAATAGCAGACAACACTGAATGCTTCTGATTGGATGGTCATGATACAGCACTGCTGTTGACAATCGAAAGCGAGATTACCGTAAATGACTGATAACAATCGCTGATTATATAATTGATCGGATTATAAACAATACAGTGTGCAGTCACACTCTCAGGGTAATTAATTGCAAGGTTGTTTTGTCAATATACCGGGCTACCGATGATATAAATTTTAAGTAGCCCGACGGGCGTGTGCTTGGAGTTGTAGGTAGCCCGACTGTAATTTTCGGTAGCCCTCGAATCTGGGCTATGGATTTGTCGGACACTGTTATATTAATTTCTGCAAAATGCGTATTTAAAGCCAGACACTTCAATGATCTTATTGTGTGTCTTAGCATGTGTTTACGAAGGAATATAACCTATGTCAGGAACATTTTGTTTGCTAGATATTGTTCATAGGCGCTTGGTTGTTTACCAAATAAAAAATAATCCTATTCCCTATAGTATAAATATAAACAAGGTAGCTCAGTCGCCATTTTCTATCGTAACGGAAGTTGATTGAGACAGATTGACTGTTTATAAATTTAAGTAGTACCCGGTCCTAAATGCATGGGCTATGTAGATTTCAGGAACCAAATATGTAATTTTATACATTGACACCAGCCAATCGACTTCTGTTACGATAGAAAATGGCGAGTGACCTACCTTGTGCATTTATATATAGGAAAATTATTTTTTATTTGTTGAACAACCAAGCGCCTATGATACTGTTTACTGCAAAACACTGATCCTCCAAGCAAAACTGTTTATAAACACTAGTTTTATTTACTGACAAATATCGTGGCAATGCGGATTAAATCTGATTATTTACCGTTAACATTCTGCGAGCTGCACGATATTCTATATCAAACACGACGAACATTGGCTAGTTTTGTAGTGTTGCAAATGTAAACACCAAACTGAATTTTAAACAGTTCAAATACAATTTATTTTATGAAAATATGTAAACGTTTTTAGCTCAGAATGCATTTTCAATGTGTTTGTAATCTTAACATTTCACTTGTATATGTCTAGTTAAATGTGTACCACCTTGTTAGTGCCTTTAAAATCCATTAATATTAATTGTCTTTACTTCTGAAGTTAACAGGCTGTTAGCTTAATTGTAGATTAAAGTTTTGATAAGCAGAGTGCAGATATTTTCTTTGATAAAATGATTTTGCTATAAATCCAGATTGTGTACAGAACTGAAGTTAGAGGATGGTCACACAGCTTTCTATCTTTCCTTCAACTAATGGATATTTCAGACGGAGATTACAGTTAAGTAGAAACCAAATAATGTGCAAGCAACATGCATGATAAGCCATGATATCTAGAAATATCTCCATAGAATGCTTGATAATGGAATCATTTTAAATGCATTGTACACTACGTCTAGCGTGATTTCTGTCTAAAACACAGACCCACCGTGGACAATTTTTCGTCAGCGTGGAAAATCACCGCGATTAAAAGGTGGTTCCATCGCGATAGAATCGCGGTGATAGTGGGTGAGCACCGCGGGCGTTATCGGGAAATCAATCTCACGGTGGACCACTGCGGTCGCGGTGAAATACAGGTACATGTGAATGAACAAGTACAGTTCGATATTTCAGACCGTTTACTATTCGCAAAGTACAAATCGTCTTCTATTAACCTATACTTACCAATTAATATAATCACAGTTTGTTACTCAGTGGCAATCGTCCTATTATGAAAGAGCACGTGCATAGCTCCGCCTTTCGAACTTTTACAGAGAACAAAGGTGTTGGTTATGTCAATCAATGTTATAAAATCACGTTTTTAACCGACATGTTAATCAATTGTTTTGATAGTCATATTAAAAATGCAAAGATTTGTCATAGAAACGGACAACGAATTTGATGAGGTCTTTGTGATTTGACTGACGCATATTTTCATTTTCCCGTTTTGTCATAATGTTCCGTATTTTCCGAAAACCATGTTCTTGGTCGTACCTGAAATAAAACGTAAAATATTTTTTAAAAAGCTCAATGTGAAATTATGACTCGCTAAAATCACCGCGATCCACGGCGATTTCTTATCAACATTTTTTATCGAGACTGTCACCGCGGTCACCGCGATTCGCCACGGCGACATCACCGCGTTCCACAGTGTATCGCGGTGACTATAGTAGTGTGTCACGCTGGGCTGAATCACGGTGGTGCGTCGCAGAAGGCAGAAATCACGCTAGACGTAGTGTACTTTGGACTGTAGGTAGTCAGACATCACATGAGCAAATAACCTTCTTAACAGATACATTTAAAACAAATGATATTACAGTGGCTAAAATCTTTCTCCTTAGATAACTATAATTGTCACATGAGTGACGGATATACCCCACAATATGGCCTTGTCACAAACCTATGGCATCCATTCGAAAGAAATGGACAGAGAGAGAATGCTTTAATTTGTGAATGGTCAACAGTGTATTTGGAAAAATTTGATTTCAATAGGAGCCATAACTCTTGTCATCATTTAGTGGTTTGTAACCAAAGTTGAACTTAATCTGTATTTTAAGATGTTACACCCATGTACTAAAAATAATTTCAATATGTGAAGCCTTTCATGAGTTATTGTCCATGTTTTTCGGGAATTTAAGTCAAAACGGGGCCATAACTGTGTCAAAATTTAGTGGTTTGTAACCAAAGTCGAACTTGACTTGTATTTTATGATGCTACACATCTGTACCAATAATTATTTAAATATGTCAAGCCATTGTTGAGTTATGGACAGGAAACCATGTTTTTAGGGAATTCAAGTCAAATAAAGGGCCATAACTCTGTCAAAATTTAGTGGTTTGTAACCAAAGTTTAACTTGTATTTTATGATGCTACACATGTACACCAAGAATTATTTGAATATGTCAAGCCATTCTTAAGTTATCATCCGGAAATCATGTTTTAGGGAATTTTAAGTCGAAAAGGGGCCATAACTCTGTCAAAATTTTGTGGTTTGTAACCAACATCGAACTTGACCTGTGCTCTATGATGTCACACATGTGTACCAAAAATTATTTGCATATGTCAAGCCTTTCTCGAGTCATCATCCGGAAACCATGTTTTTAGGGAATTTTAAATCAAAAAGGGGCCATAACTCTGCCAAATTTAGTGGTTTGTAACCAACATCAAACTTGACCTGTATTCTATTATGTTACACATGTGTATCAAAAATTATTTGAAAATGTCAAGCCTTTCTTGAGTTATCATCTTGAAACCAAAAACCAACAGACGAGGGACCGACAAGCTCACTCCTATATACCCCCCATAAACTTGGTTTGTGGGGGTATAATAAACTAGATATAAATTCAATTAAAGTACATCATTTAATATGTTAAAGATATTGCATGGGACAGTAATAAAGTATCATTGCAGTCTCAAGGGAGTAATACATGTGGTGTTAGCCTTGCTGTGGGAACATGGGACAGTAATAAAGTATCATTGCAGTCTCAAGGGAGTAATACACATGGTGTTAGCCTTGCTGTGGGAACATGGGACAGTAATAAAGTATCATTGCAGTCTCAAGGGAGTAATACACGTGGTGTTAGCCTTGCTGTGGGAACATGGGACAGTAATAAAGTATCATTGCAGTCTCAAGGGAGTAATACATGTGGTGCTAGCCTTGCTGTGGGAAGATGGGACAGTAATAAAGTATCATTGCAGTCTCAAGGGAGTAATACATGTGGTGTTAGCCTTGCTGTGGGAAGATGGGACAGTAATAAAGTATCATTGCAGTCTCAAGGGAGTAATACATGTGGTGTTAGCCTTGCTGTGGGAACATGGGACAGTAATAAAGTATCATTGCAGTCTCAAGGGTGTAATACATGTGGTGTTAGCCTTGCTGTGGGAACATGGGACAGTAATAAAGTATCATTGCAGTCTCAAGGGAGTAATACATGTGGTGTTAGCCTTGCTGTGGGAACATGGGACAGTAATAAAGTATCATTGCAGTCTCAAGGGAGTAATACACGTGGTGTTAGCCTTGCTGTGGGAACATGGGACAGTAATAAAGTATCATTGCAGTCTCAAGGGAGTAATACACGTGGTGTTAGCCTTGCTGTGGGAACATGGGACAGTAATAAAGTATCATTGCAGTCTCAAGGGAGTAATACATGTGGTGTTAGCCTTGCTGTGGGAAGATGGGACAGTAATAAAGTATCATTGCAGTCTCAAGGGAGTAATACATGTGGTGCTAGCCTTGCTGTGGGAAGATGGGACAGTAATAAAGTATCATTGCAGTCTCAAGGGAGTAATACACGTGGTGTTAGCCTTGCTGTGGGAACATGGGACAGTAATAAAGTATCATTGCAGTCTAAAGGGAGTAATACATGTGGTGTTAGCCTTGCTGTGGGAACATGGGACAGTAATAAAGTATCATTGCAGTCTCAAGGGAGTAATACATGTGGTGCTAGCCTTGCTGTGGGAACATGGGACAGTAATAAAGTATCATTGCAGTCTCAAGGGAGTAATACATGTGGTGTTAGCCTTGCTGTGGGAACATGGGACAGTAATAAAGTATCATTGCAGTCTCAAGGGAGTAATACATGTGGTGTTAGCCTTGCTGTGGGAAGATGGGACAGTAATAAAGTATCATTGCAGTCTCAAGGGAGTAATACATGTGGTGTTAGCCTTGCTGTGGGAAGATGGGACAGTAATAAAGTATCATTGCAGTCTCAAGGGAGTAATACATGTGGTGTTAGCCTTGCTGTGGGAAGATCGCGAGTTCGATCCATACTCAGGGCAAACTGAACTCGTACTTTGTCACATGGACCGATTGATAGCATTTTTGAAGGTAGGGGTCAGCCAGTTTTTTAAAGTAACTAGTTCATGTCAGCAATTCCATCTATGTCAAAGATTACCTAAAGCTTCATGGAATATATATTAGAACATGCATGTTTACATTGATAACCAATAAGTGTAGAATATCTGAATACAATATATACATATCTTCCGAATGTGGGAGACAAATTTACATCCCCATCTTTACACACAACCACACATTACCCTCAACAATGAAGACAAGTTTCAAGAAAGTCTGTTGGTAACTGTAGGAGGAGTTGCATTCACAAGGAATTTTCCCTCTATATTCATTACAATAGCTCGATCTGTTACTGAGTAATTGAGAAGAAACCATTTTTCTATTTTTAGTAACGGTGACCTTGACCTTGATCCCACCCAACCCCTATGCAATCCCAAGCGATGTCTTGATAAAAGGTATCTATGTTTTAAGTGGAATTACAATAGCTCAATTCGTTCTCTAGTAATTCAGCGGAAACTGTTTTTTTATTTTTTGCAACGGTGACCTTGACAGTGACCCCATCCACCCCCTATGTAATCCCAAGCCAGGTCTCGACATCAGGTATCTATGGATTAAGCTTCATTAAAATATTTCAATTCGTTCTCAAGTTAGAGGGCTGAAACCAAAAGTTGACTCCGTCTGAAATTGAAAAAATAACAAAGGGCAATTACTCCAGAATTATGAAGTGCAGATTAACGGTTCTTGTGCACTGCACTTCTCCTCAATGAGATCTATCCACCTATGAAGTTTCAAGTTAATACCTCTTATAGTCTAAGAGTTATGCTCCAGGCAAAAACGAAGTATGAAAAATTAACAAAGGGCAATAACTCCAGAACCATGAAGTGTAGAGTAATGGTTCTTGTGCACTGCACTTCTCCTTAATGAGATCTATCCACCAAAGAAGTTTCAAATTAATAGCTGAAACGGTTTTGAAGTTATGAAAGAAAAACATGAAAAATGTGGACGGACAGACAGGGTGATAACTATAGGGCACCCGCAAAAAATTTGCGGGGCCGAAATGATCTTTCTCGAAGACACAGAGTACTGGTTCTACCCAAGAAACAGGCTCAGTCAGTTTGTTTGTTTGTTTGGACTTTCACTGTTTTTAACAGTATTTCAGTCATAACATGGCAGTCAGTTAACCTACTCACACTTTTCCTGGGCAAGCTTAGCCGATCTAAGCGGTTTACCAGTACAAAGTGCACATACCTATGTCAGTAACTGACAACTGCTCTACTTGAATCAGAGGTAGGGGGAGAATGGCTGTAGAAATAATTTCATGACCAATCCCCACACAAGTTATGTGGCCGAGCTGGAGTTCGAACTCACGATCCCCGGATTGACAGTCCAGCGCTCTACCAACTGAGCTAGCCGGGCCCCCCAGTCAGTGTCAGTGTCTCAGTATGTCTTAGGCTTTCGACAAATTCAAGATGAAATAAATATGATTAATCAACTATAACTTTAAAACTATAAAGCCAAGAATAAAATTTGGGGCTTTTTTCACCATTTTGGGAATATGACCTATACCCATGAAATTGGGAATTACAGCATCAATTCATCTAAAACTGGAAAACATCATAATTGTTTGATTAATAAAATTTTAATAATTACAGATAATCTACATAAAATAGAATGTTCTGAACAAAAACAAATCAGTAAATCAGTTATTACAACTTCGACAGTCTTTATTTCTACACTGAACATCTCTTATTTCCAAACATCTGAAAGTCAAACCATCAATTGGGAATTTGGGACTGGATTTGGGATAAAAGATACCTTTTTCCACTGGGAATATGACCCAATCACGGCTACAAAATTGGTAAAAAAATGCCCTGGAAATAATTTTTGCACATACAATCTGGAAGAAATAATCCGACTCTTACTGATAGAAAAACAACAACGCAATTCAAAAAAAAACTTGCTAGTAGACATGTCACATGCATTAAGCCCTTTTGATTTAAATCACATGTTTAAGGTGATTGATCAAACTCGCATGCCAATAATGTGTAATTTTCTGTGTTTTCTGATGAAAGCTTTTCAGCCAAACCCCAACTGTTAATAGCCAAATATTCAAATTTATAGCTATTGGCTCATTTGTGAAAAGGCACCAATTCATCAAATCAGCAAAAAAATATTCGCACATGGGCATTATTCACGAAGTTGTAAAATTTTAATCCTAAAGGAAATACACATTTTTTTTTACAAAATTTGATAGTGTACAAATTGACTTTTTAAATATATTGTGTATTTTTTATGTTTGTTAATTCAAAACTGTGGACTGTTATCATACAGCAGACATTTTAAAATGTTAACCCAAAGTTAAAGGCAACCAACACAATGCAAACGTTACAAGAGAAATGCGGAAACCGAATTAAAGCCGGATTTTTTATTTTGCCGTTGGTGGTACATGTAAAAGTCAATGTTGGTGAGGAAGTATGGAAGTTTTATGTCGATGATCTAAAATGTTAGCAGTTTGGTGAGACTATGCAAAAATGTGGTCTCAAATTAAAATGGGAAAAAAGTGTGGACTAGAGAGATGGCATTAAATTACTGACATAATATGTTTATTTCTATGCAATGTTGCATATTTGCATTAAAGTAAGTGTCCGTCAAAGGAACTTTTCTCCACTCCGCTGTCATTGTTTTGGAAAATAATGATCAAATGCAAGTTACTCATGGTTAAATGTGAAATTGAAAATGCAAGATTTAAGATATTGTTTTGACATTATTTTTTTATTTTAGAGCTCAGAACAAGTGTCAGCAATAAAAGACAGATGTAAACTAGAGCTATTACAGGAGTGAATACCCCCGAATGTGGCCTTGACCCAACTGCAAATAATAGAAGTATTAGCCTTATAAATAGCTCTGGCGGCTTGTGCAGTGAGGCGGAACCATTTGAATAAGTTTGGTAGAGGAACACCAAACGAACATTTGTGTAAAATTTATATTGGAAAATCTAGCCACAGGTTTAGAAGAAAATGTCATTTAGACATAAATCTATTTTGAGCTCTGGTGGCCATCATGTGCAGTGAAGCAGAACCATTTTCACAGGTTTGGTAGAGGACCATCCAAGGAACATTTCTGTAAAGTTTCATGAAGATTGACCAAGAACTTTTGAAAATATGACAGGAATACAAAACTTTTATGCAAATTGTTAACGACATCGTAAAGGCCGCCCAACCGACCGGTTTTCGCTCATCTATAAGCAGAGATTTTTCGTTGAAATCCGGCTAATAAAGCACCATAGACTAAATGTATGTATGTATAAGGCCTATTTCCATATGTCTGCATCTGTATCCAAATCCGTATCTGCATGAATTACCGTATGGACGCGCTTTTCCATGTATCCACATTTACCATCAAATATTTTAGTTTTGTTCTTATATCTAAAAAGTAAATATGTCTGAGTAAGAATTATTCAAACATTTAATATTATCGACTGCAGATATTTATGCAAATATGCAAAATACATTAACAAATGGTGGTTTGGGAACACATTTTTACCATTTATATCCATCAGCATCATCCATGATCTTCAAATGTTACTCGTAATTGTCGAGTTGTTATACTTAAACTAGGCTTATATATATTCGGATGTTCCTGCATAATCTCTGCTACTTTTGCAATAATTTATGTCTTAAACCCTTTCGTTCAACATGGTTAGTTACAAATAGTTAGATACTATGCCGTCCGCTTTGCAGATACGAACTGCGGACATATAAAAAAGGTTCAACCGTTTTTAATTAGTTCGATTTTTGTACAGATGCTGATTTATGCAATGCGGATACAGACATATGGAAAAGCGGCCTTAGTCATTTGGTGCGTAACTACTTTTGTTGAGTGTTTATGGACAAATTAATGGTGGCAGTCAAATGACTATTAGGACCAACTGATTCAGCTCAAAGCATTAGGATTTTTTGCAAATAGTTTTGGGTAGGGGAATTTAGATAAGAAGTAGACGAACACCTTATACAATGAAATTATGTGGTATGTAAGTAAGTTAACCATTTATCTATTAATCAACATGTTTTGGTGATGATTTTAACATTACCACCATCAATGCATGCCAATTCAAGTATGTTACAGTTGATTTTTATTGGCTAGTTTTCTGTCACAAAATGGTATTCTCACCATTGTAAATGGGTCTTTTTTTTACCCAACCAGTTACGAAGGCCACAAACCACTGATTTTATTCGGTATTCTGACTGACAAGAAAGTTACCCTGTGTCTAAAGTTTCTTCATCCACTAGCACTCCATCAGTGGCTTCATTCACTCGCAGAAACACGTACTTGTCTAGATTAGGCCGTGGTGCTGCAATGAAAAAGTGAGCATGTACTGGGATTTTTTTTATTCAAATCCTTTTAAGCATGATATTAAATAGATGTACCAAAATATTCTGCAAAATGCAACATTAATAGTTTATTAAGTCTTTACGCTAACCACAGCCCGACAGCTCGGGGCTAATGAAATGTAATGCGGGCTAGTAGAAATGTAGTAATGTATTAAGTCAGGCTAGTGGACATTTCACCTGTTTACTATCATTGCATAATGATTTGGGCTAGTGGATCAAAACAATTAATGTAAAGACTGTTTAGTTTTCATAAGTTTTGTCATTGTGTCACTGAAAAGAATTTAAATTTACCGTATGGCAAAAGTTGTAGTTTTTTCTGACAAAGCTTTACCATAAATTAAGATTATTATTAATCTGAGTGATTCAGACTATATTCTAACATGACACATGCAGAGTTTTCTATAGACAAAGAACAAAATTCACCGTTGTTAAGCTACCAATGAACAACCTGAAGTAATAGTTTCGAAACTGTAAAATATAGTTCCTATTGTAATTGCAGAACAAGTTGTCAGGTCATGTCAGAATAAAAAATTTTCGCGTTAGCATTGTTAAAGTAATAAGCATCAGAACTCCAAATCGTTGTTTGTTGGCCGATAAACAACTCTAAATAAAAAATTAATTCTTAAATTATACAAAAAGAAATGTAACACAATAACGGAAGGGAGACAATTTGTTGTAAATCATGATTTATCTTGTAAAGAGTTGTTTTTCAATGCTTCAAAATTTGCTGAAAATTTAATTAACAATGTTACGTATACTAAGTTAAACTGCAATTATAAATAGTTAAAAACAACAACAGAACACGAATATGGGTCAAACCAATGGATGTAATGTAATTAATATAGGGAAAGATAAAGAGCGAAACAGCTGGGTGCTGCCCCGGCTCCTTATTGGTTCCCCCCTGCTGCCCATTTGGGCTGGTCAACAAAGAAATGTTGAATATCTTCTGAGATTTAAATTATATTTTTGCAAAGATTAAATGACAAATGAATTGACTATGTTTAAAAAACATTATTCGAGGCATTCAACAGATAAAAACATTGAAATGACCAATGTTATTGTAAATGTCACTGTACATGTCCAGCTTTTCACCCCGCTCGTTTTGAGAATCTCAATCACCCTGCGCCTTTTCTGTTTGTTTGTTTGTTTGGATTTGTCGCCGTTTTTAACAGTATTTCAGTAAAATCACGGCGGTCAGTTGCCCTACTCACACTTTTCATGGGCAAGTTTAGCCGATCTAAGCGGGTTGCACATACTTATGCCAGAAACTGACAACTGCCCTACTTGAATCTGAGGCAGGGGGAGAATGGCCATAGAGACAAGAGATGTTTGTAAAACATGTATGCCCCCCGACTTGCAGCCAATTAATGAATATGTGCAATTGTTAATATGTAATCCCAAGCGAGGTCTCCATATATGGTATCTATGTATGAAGTTTCATTAAAATATCTCGATGCGTTCTTAAGTTATTGAGCGGAAACCGTTTTTCTATTTTTAGCAATATTGACCTTGACCCCATCCACCTCATATGAAATCCCAAGAGAGGTCTCAATATAAGGTATCTATGTATGAAGTTTCATTAAAATATCTTGATGCGTTCTCAAGTTATTGAGCGGAAACCGTTTTTCTATTTATAGCAACGGTGACCTTGACCCCACCCACCACATATGCAATCCCAAGCGAGGTCTCGATATAAGGTATCTATGTATGAAGTTATATTAAAATATCTCGATGTGTTATCAAGTTATTGAGCAGAAACCGTTTTTTCTATTTTTAATAACAATGACCTTGACCCCACCCACCCCATATGCGTCCCAAGCAAGGTCTCAATTTAAGGTGTCTATGTATGAAGTTTCATTAAAATATATCGATGCGTTGTCAAGTTATTGAGTGGAAACCGTTTTTCTATTTTTAGTAACGGTGACCTTGACCATGACCCCACCAACACCATATGCAATCCCAAGCGAGGTCTCAATTTAAGGTATCTAGGTATAAAGTTTCATTAAAATATCTCGATGCGTTCTCAAGTTATTGAAACCGTTTTTCTATTTTTAGCAACGGTGACCTTGACCTATGACCTGTTGACCTCAAAATCAATAGCCGTCTTCCGTTCCTACCAAGTAACCAGCATACCAACTTAAATGATCGTAGGTCAAAGCGTTCTCTAGATATCATGCAGAAACGAAATGGTCTATGGACAGACCGACCATCCGACCGACGGACAGGTGCAAAGCAATATACCCCCACTTCTGCGAAGGGGGGCATAATAATTTCATGACCAACCCCCACACAAGTTATGTGAACAGGCTGGGGAGCGAACTCACAAACCCCGGACTGACAATCCAGCACTCTACCAACTGAGCTAGCCGGACCCGGCACAAGTTATGTGGCCAGGCTGGGGATTGAACTCGCAAACACCGGACTAACAGTCTAGCGCTCTAGAAACTCATCTAGCTGGGCACAGCTGACTGTCGATCTTTCCCATGATAGGTCATACTCACCAGTCTGCTTGTTGTTGAGAGACTGCAGGTTCTGTGGCATGTGCCTCAGGGCCAGGTTCTGCAAGTGCCCCTCCATGTTGGACGAGTACCTGAAAATAGCCCGGTCACGTGTATGTGCCTGTATTCATTAGAGCACATTCAAAACAACTATATTTTGGGATTCACAGAGTTTTGGCGATAAAGTCTAAGGCAAGTGGACCTGCAGTATACCAGTGTATGCATGATTCACACTGCCAATCACCAAATTTGCTGATGACTACAAATTTGCATATTTGGCTAAAGAAAATTCTGTTTGGCTACAACATTTTCATTACAAAGACATGCACATTTATCAAAATAAACATGTTTTCAGTAAAAACAAGATTTTGTGTTGGTGCTGGATAGCCCATTTCTTAGTCCAAATTAGGTCAAGGTCAAAGTGAGGTTGGGTGATATGGGTGGATTGGGAACAGTAACAACTGTGTAAATATCAAAGTGTTGTAGAAAGCAGTGTTGGTGCTAGACAAAACGATAAAATCTAGTTAACAAGAAATGGCACTTTTATATTTATAAGTGCAAATTAGGTCAAGGTCAAAGTGAGGTTGGGTGATATGGGTGGATAGGGAATGGTCATAAGCAACAACTGTGTAAGTATCGAAGTGTTGTAGTACGCGGTATTGGTGCTAGACGAAACGGTAAAATCTACTTAACCTTGTCACGGACGGCAGGACGGACGGACAGGACAATCACTATATGCCTCGCGCTGGGGGCATAGAAATTAACTTAAGGCTTAGAAAAATGTCAACCAGGGGAAGCCCTGTGTATGGCACAAAATTTCTTACAAAGTGTACTATGTGTTACTTGACATCAGTCACAGGGATTTCAGAAGATATTGAAAACCAGGAGTAAAATGATCCCTGGCTTGAAATTTTGAGGGGTCAAAATGACAATTTCAGGGGGTCAAAATACTTAAATCACAGGAATTTTTTTTTTTTTTATTTGTTTATGCTCTGCAAATGGCTATTTGTGTTAAAAGAGGTTAAGAACTTGGAAAAAACCCTTAATGCTATACAAAATATTATTAACAAGTACTTGTAAAGTTCTTAAATAGAAAACAAGTGCATGGTGCAAGGCAGATGAGTCATTAAAATTTGCTCGCATCAAAAAGCAAGATTGTGCATCTATTGAAATTGCCGAGTCATCAGCTGTACGCGAACTTGCAGGGCTTTCATTAACTTTTGAAACCTAGAGATTCAACTTCCTGGCCTCTGATTTTGGAAGTTCTGCACATAATATTTGGAAGTTTTGACAGTATTGCGTGACTCAAATTTGTACATTAAACTTTCACAGCATATTCACTACTCTTTGTAAAGCTATTATTTTACTTCAGTCATGTTTTTCACTCTGTTTTTTTAGACCTATTGTAAGCTTTGAATTATAATCAGGACTTGAACTTCGGCAAAAATTTTGAAATTCCTGACACTTCTAAGTTATGGATTTTGGAAGTCTTAAGCCTTCTTTTTGACTTTTTGATACTTCCATGGCTGCAATTTTGGAAGTCCTGTGACAAAAACTGGGAGTAAATTACTCCCAAACTTCCCTTAATGCAAGCCCTGACACCTGGAGTGCATAATTTGTTGGCAGCACAAGCTTCCACTCAGCCTAACTCATTTTACATACGCTAAATTATTATGCTAACTGAAAATTCTCGCTACAACGAGTATTGTAAATATTTGTTTTGCTTGAGCTATTCTGTATGTGTATGGTCTTATGCAATAGGAAGATGAAAATGCTTACATATGATATTGCAGTGTTTAAAACAAAGGTGTGTAGATCTGAACATGACAATAAATTAAATAGCCCACAGACATTAGGAATTTCTGAAGGAGCTGTATGATTAGGGGCCCAGGACCCTTTCTAAGAGCCCTCTACATACTCTTTGGCAAAGGCAAACTCCTCTGGGGACAGTTTGGAGGGGTCGTCATCTTTCCTGTTAGCTTCCTCCTCCAGGATCTGTGCTGTGAACTTCTCAATCTGAACAAACAAGAGCTGTTTGTAAAACAGATTTGCCCCCTCTAGGTTAAAAGCAATCAACATTTTTTCAAGTTTGGTGAAGATCAGATAACAAGAGGACCATAAGACCCTAGGTTGCTCACCTGAGGGGCTAAGGAACTAAATTGTTCTGAGCAAGTTTCATGTTGATTGAGCAAGAAATGTGGCCTCTAGAGTGTTTTCAAGTTTTATAAAGTTTTCATGATTTTCAAAGGGCAATCATTTTCGAACTCGGCCGAGATATCATAACAACAAATGTTTTGAGCGAATTTCAATAAGATTGGGCCAAAAATGTGACTTCTAGAGTATTAACAACCTGTTTTTTAATTTGACCTTGTGACATAGTTTTTGGCCCCACATGTCCTAGATTTGAACTCGGCCGAGATATCATTGTGACAAATGTTCTGAGCAAGTTTCATGTTGATTGGGCAAAAAATGTTGCCTCTAGAATTAACAAGCTTTATAAAGTTTTCAATAAAACCATGTAAGGAAAACTGCCACAAACCCCCGGCAGCCATGTTTTGTAAACGCAGGGCAATCATTTTCAAACTCGGCCGAGATACATGTGTATCATAACAACAAATCTTTTGAGCAAATTCCAAACTGACTGGCCAAAAAATGTGACTTCTCGAGTGTTAACAAGCTTTTTCTTCAATTTGACCTAGTGACCTAGCACAACACATGACCCAGTTTCGAACTCGGCCGAGATATCATTGGGACAAATGTTCTGAGCAAGTTTCATGTTGATTGGGCAAAAAATGTGGTCTCTATAGTGGTAACAAGCTTAATAAAGTTTTCAATATAACCATATAAGGAAAACTGCCACGCCCCCTGGTGTCCATGTTTTTCAACGTAGGGCATTCATTTTAGAACTCGGCCGAGATATCAGTGGGACAAAATGTTCTGACCAAGTGTCATGAAGATTGAGCAATAAATGTGGCCTCTAGAGTGTTAAGATTCAGGGCCCTCAATCAGTTTTGGGGGAAGGGGCCCACCTCCCTCTGGAGGGGGAATTTTGACTGACCGGGGGAATATTTTAATATGGAAGTTTTTACAGATTAACTGATTTTAAAACTAACTCAACTCGAACAAACTCGGGTCTAATTTTCGTTTGGTAAAAACGTAATGTAATCTTTACAGCAAATGAAACTCTTATACATATAACTTTGATTATTTTTTAGCACAAAAAACATAGCTCAGAATCTACCGATGAAGCTTTACATTTGGACTAGGCTGTGGTATACATGTATCATTGCAGCTATACACGCGTCATTTCCACAAGATTTTCGTGATTTTGCCGGTGTTAATAAATAGTTTGCGCGTTTTTCTAGCCCAGCACGATTTTATAACGGATATATGAAACTAATATAATTCAATATGCAACACATATTTTTTTTTTTAAAGTAACTTGCAGTACCGCTTTTTAAATTATTAATTCATTTAGAAGACAGACAATGGAAATACACTACAACTCTATTATATCGCGATTCGCTGGGTCCATGGATCGCAATCCCGATATAACTTGTCAGGTCATTCATGTGCATATACTTGTAAACACATGCATATTTTCGCTATCTCAAAAAGTAAATGTCATTAAATTACCTTTTCATTGTTTTTAACATACATCATGTGTTATATCCATATGTAAAATATTCTATTTGTATATAAAAATATTATATAGTTCCTTGTAATTAATTTTGAATCAGTTATCACAACACATATACTGAATCGAAATGCAAAACACCTATCCGAATTTTTACTGTCCACACGTGATAAACACAAATTTTATTTACAGTTAAAATACACATGTATTTCATGAAAAGCCTTTGTTCGGCTAGAAAAGCGCGCGAAAATTATGATGACATGTACAACGTCCCATCATCCACATGGAAAACGTGTGTGTATTGATGGCCTTATAAAAACTTTGTAGTGCAGAGAACTGTGAGATCTTTACTTTTGAATACAAGTTTTGTAGCACATACCAACCAAATTTTTTTATCACCATCGATGTGCAGTTAACATTTCCTCTTAAACAAAAAAATACCTTTGCCGTATCGATATAAGCTGATGACGTCAAACTGTTTCACTTAGATGATGAACGGATCGGTTTATTGTTTGTCGCACATAACATGTGTCAATGAAATATTAGCGATGTAGAGATCTAGACCAAAACGGCTATACTGATGATGCGGACGATTATTGGCATCTTAACTAGGTTTTCTGTTAAATTATTTATTTTTTTTGCAGACCTCCAAGGGGAATTTTTCCATTTTTTAGGGGAAAAAACATTTTCAGGTGGGGGAATGGGGCCGATATTCAGCGGCAAAAACCCTAGATTGAGGGCCCTGAGATTTTTCTTCAATTTGACCTAGTGACTTAAGTTTTTGACCCCACATGACCCAGTTTCGAAATCGGTTGAGATGTCATTGAGACAAATGTTCCGAGCAAGTTTCATGAAGATTGGGCAATAAATGTGGCCTCTGGAGTGTTAACATGATTAATGTTGACGACAAACTACGGACGACGGACAAAAGGCGATCACAAAAGCTCAACGTTGTGCTCAGGTGAGCAAAAAACTGTTGGACTTAGAGAGCAGAATGTATTTTCTATAATCCTTCAGTGATTTATCTCTTTACATACCTTTTTCAGTCGACATCGCAAATAGCTGCTAAGTATGTACCGTATGCGATCAATCTGAAAACAGAAGAAACAAATTAATGGATTTCATTTTCATGGCTGAGTGATTTTCACTATTTTCTGGTAAAAAGACCCATTCCCATTGCCAAATATGGTTTATTTTTGCCAACTGGAATAAAGAAGTCTAAAGTGACAAAATCCTAAACACACTGGAAAATTGAATGAAAGTAGTAAATCATGAAAGTACTTGTACTGTTACAGATAAACACCAGTAAATAAATACCATATTCAACTAATATAACGCTACATTAACTAATTCATTTATTTTATAGCTTTCTTCAATGTTTCTTTTAGCATGACGCCAAATTCCAAATATTGTGAGTACCTGACCCTGTGCTAAAGAAGTCAATAAAAAAACGACGCTTACACTTACCTCCATACTGTGTAAGCTGACTTTAAAGTCTCCTTTCCTCGCTCGTTTGAAGTTCTCCTCCATTTCTGAGATCTGCTCCAGCATACATTCCACAAGCTCAGTCTTAGACTCCAGCAGCTCTGGGGCAAACTTCTCATTTAGCCAGGCCTGAAAAAGGTAAACAACAGTTCAAGTTTTAATGTTTTTCAGACCTTGCATAAGTCCCAAATCAGTGTTGTCGGGAATTCATAACATCGACGTTTTATGCTATTTGTCATGTGAAGTCACATGTACCGGCGACATCACTTCTGTTGTTGTTGTATAGAAGTTTATAACGCATATTAAAAGGTTGAACCAAACACATCGCTTCATCTTTTCTTACCACTATAAGATCATGCGCAACATTTTGTACGTCGGTGAGGCTAGCATTCTGATGTATAGCCAGATTCAAGAGTCCCAGAAGGTCTGCCATTTAAGTATGTCCCGTCCAAGAGTCGGTAAGTTGAGCTTCGGCAGGCGATAAAACTGAGACAAGTTCGATGAAAGACTCAAAGTGGGAGTTGGCGCGGTATCAACATGTGCACTACGTGCCGTATCAAACATGCGGGTATCTCGTGGTGCACATATTGCTAATGGCTCCTGCGTACTTGGATTCGATCTGTGGTCCTCTCTGAATACTTCTAACTTTATCTCAAGGTTCAATATGTTTCATAGGTCTGAAGCATCTCAGTCTCCATTGTACTAACATCTACCTTTTGATTCAGTAATTCTGAAGTGTTCACCTTTTCATTGGATGGGGATGGGGCCCAGGACCTAAAGATTTCTGCAACAAACTTACTAAAGGGGAACAGTAAGTAGCGGTGTAGTTCAACTGTACAAAAATGCAGGTAATTGATACACAATCGGAATTGTGTATCGGAACTGAATGCATGTAGTAGGTACTTTATGGGAATATGTAATTTATTAAAGATGGTATGTACAATCTTATCAAATTTTCTTAAAAAATATTAAAGTAAACTAAAACGGATAAAAAATGGATGAATAACAAACTGAAATAAGTTTCGAAGAACTGATACTTGAAAATCCTCTAAATTAGAGCTTTACACAGTTAAAATCCTATTTGTCTTCCAGTCGAAAACTCATTCATGTACATTAGACATGTACAATATTGGGAAATCCCCAATATTTGTTGCGTGTTGACTTATGGTAGTACAACTGTAATCATTTCCCGCATTTTTTTCTAAGATCGGCCGATATCGGTGACTGTCAGAAAGTTTCGTTACCCAGTTCGTAATATACCCGTTTGGTTCCGATTCTTGTCCAACACATGATATTTTTAATATAAGTACATTCTTTTATATAATAACATTATTTTATACATGTTAGTATCATATATATATACTTCTAACGAAATGCAAACAGATAAATATTTAGACATAATGAAAAACTGATAGAAATCGAAACAGAAATTCACATATTTTTCGTGGTATAAGCAAAAACAACTGTCAAACGAAAATTATAAATACGAGCAAAAAGGGAATGCTTACTAAAAGAAAATCGGTGCCATCATATGATGAACCAGTTTGAATCTTGATAATAAGGAGATGATCCACATGTAAGTATAACACGAAAGTGAAAGTGTATTTTTATTCTGAAATTTCTGAATATATTGTCAATAAAATCAGAACGTAATTCACTAGAGGATGATGCGATGCTTTTCATTTCAATGCTTGAATTACGAAATTGAATTGCTTAAATGTACAATTAATATATAAGTAATATTATTTACATGTATTTGTGTTTGTCCATATTTCTATATATACTTACAGTATACATGTAAGTAAATGAACATATAAGTCATGAAGTACATGTATGATCTGTCAGTCCCTTAGTTTTGAAGCCTCAAGACACTTTAATAGTTGAGTACTTATACTTAATATGTGTGCCATTTTGCTTATGAATGTGTGCACCAGTGTTTCTTCATGATCAGCATACTAATAAGGATCCATTCAGTAATTACACAGTTTTGACATTAATTTTACCTAACACTGAAAAGTATGGCTTACTAGGTTGGGTTGCACATATACTGGAAAGTTTTGTATGCATATTGTTAAATATGTAGTGGAAAACAATCAGTTATTGATTTGCAGCTGAAGGACGAGAATTGCCACAAATCACTCGGAATGCTTCCCTGGGGGTCAAACCTGGTGCTCAACACAGTACACGTTTTTCTGACTGTGACAGTTGGTGAAGATGCAGTCTAAATTACCAGCATACACAGTCTCAATTACCAGCATAAACATTGTTGACATGAAGATGATTGGAAATGAAGATAATATATAAAGACACTTATTGTTGATGTAATTGTGTTGTCTAAGAGCTGAAAACGTTGCAGGGTGTGTGTGGCATTTTGTGTACCTCTAGGGAACTGAATTTTGAACAAAGGTTTGTTTAACTGAAATAATAACATTTAATTATTAATATATTTAGTTTAACTGGTATAAATGGTGTATTAAACTTAAAATGCATAATTTATGTCACATTTGATAATTATTGTTGTGGAATTGCCTAAATATAGCTGTCTATTTTTTTAAGGGGTAAAAAAGTTTTTGAAAAAGTACATGGTAAATTTGTTTTTAACTTCATTTTAGTCGAATATATGTCATTGATGAAAAATAAATAAAAAGATTAATGTGAAAAAAACAAACCAGTCCAGGAAAACTAAAATCTTTAAGACAACAGATTATTTTGTCTGTTCTGTCAGCTTCAAGTTTATGCTGAGCTTCCATAGAAAATTGATAAATATCTTCTTTAACGCCTTATGTTGCCTTATTTTATAATCTTCAATCATTACTTGTATAAAAGACACCAATATTTTGGATATATTTGCAACTATAATTGAGTTATGATTTTGTTTTCATCCATAGGGTAAATGAATTTTGATGGGAAATAGAAAAAGTGGTTGTCCTGAACATTTTCCCCAAAAAAATTTGGCATGGAAAGCCACCTTCAAAATTTGTAATAAGATCAGTGATGTAATACAGATAATGGAAATATTTAAAATTAGGTTTGGAATATTGCCCATTACAGTTATACTACCTTAAGATCTGTGCAGATTTGTTCATATGACACATGGACACGTTTTATGTTTCTTCCAGAAATACGACTAAACTTGTCGGTATCGGCATAGCTCTTGGAATAAATTTGCCGTTATGAAGAAGTTTGTTTAAAAAAAAACAAAGACATATGAAATATGGTTAGGGCTTCCGCTGCCTATCGCAATTGTCGCCAAATGCGAAAGTATTTGAAAAGTGGCGACAAGATCTTTCAATTTGCGAAAACTAGTGGCGAAAACTTATTTTTATTAATTTTTGGTAAACAAATGGCGTAAGCGACTCGACATAAATAAACCGGAAACATGTGTCTCTGTGCGCGCATCACAGACTTGTTACTAGCACATGCATTCCTTAGCTGCAGTCAGTCACCATGTAATTCGCCCCCCCCCCCAGGCAGAGTTTTATCGCTCAGAAAAATCTTCATTATCCAATTAAAACACAGTGTTATTACAACTTGCCAATGAAGTGAACGATCGACCAATCGGCGTGAAATACATGTATGCACACATAAGTAAGTGTAAACAGGCGTCCCTTTAAAGCGTGTGCAGCTATCCCCGACCATAAAACGTAAACACAATTGACTTACGCGTTTTCGTTGTTCATGATGATATCCAAATTTAGTTTAATTCCTAAACAAGGCACGGTTTTAAATTACTTTCCTGTAAAATTTGGTAGAATATGGTTCCAAATCAGATAACGACTTTAAATTTTCACATAACACATTCTTATATCCAAAATCTCGTAAACACATTTTTGTATGTCATGTAAAACCTTTGTTGTGATAGAAAAGCGCGCGGATGTTATGTTGACACAAACGACGTCACGTTCTACGCATGGAAAGCGTGCGTGTATCGGCCATGCGCTTGTACTGAATATAGACATATGCTCTGCGAATAAATACGTTGTAGTGAAAGAACGTTTAAATTGTTTGTTCAGATTAGGCATTACACGAGGCTTAAAGGATCAGTATTGACTGTTGTAAGCGATCGAGTGTGCTTTGTATCAACAGTGTGATACTAGATAATTGATCAGGCGATTAACAAGTATGGCTTCAGTGGCTGATTTCAGTTTGACATCGATGTTACAAACAATGTCGGTGGTGATTAAAGTAAGTTAATTAAGCAGCAATTTAATAATTTTAATTAATTATCGGTATTACCGACAAAGATATAAAAAATTGTTAATAATTATAATTTATAACAATTAAAATGACCGCCAAATAAAAAGCGTAATAAATTGTTACAAATACAATTATTTTATCTATTGACTGAACAGCATATGGAATGGCTACAAATTGGCTCTTATTTTTTGAAAATGGCGACAGATTTTTGAAAATGGCAAAACTGGTGGCGAAAGATTATTTTTGTCCAGTGAGAGCCCTGATGGTTCTAACTGATAACTGATTGTTGTTTTTATTTAAACTTTTCTAAATCATATTATGCGTTTACAAGTTTTAATTTAAACTTTCCTCAATCATATTATGCGTTGACAAGTTTTTATTTAAACTTTCCTCAATCATATGCGTTTACAAGTTTAGCATAACTTATTAGCGCTCTGTAAATATTGAGCTACTTTTTATATGGGCAATATTTTTGGAGCACATAACCGGGGAAGGACCATTTCTGTGGTGGAAAGTTTTCCTTCTTTGTCTATATTGTTCCGACAGGATTTTGATCGCAACTTTCACATCCCCAAATTAGATAGTTATTGTGAACGGATTGCAATAAAAGTTACATACCTGGGCAGATAATCCATTCCTAATTAATGTGTCATAAATATTTGTATAATGACACTTCATTTCAGATGCATTAACAATTTAACCCTTTCCCCCATACATATCTCATCAGATATGCTACTACAGGTCTATACTAATCCTACTGCACTAATGACTCTATATATAGCTGATAAGCCTGACTATACCATCTCCATATGGTTATTGGATAAAATCTCAAGTATTACACCTGTCTCATTTAGGCTTCATTTTCAGATATTTCCTTTCATTTGACATTATTTGTGTAAATATAAATCTTGTAGATAAATAAATTATATTTCCAACCATATAAATTTTAATTTTGTATTGTATCAGACACCTGAGAAGTAAGTCAACAAAACAAACAAGAAAGATTTTTTTAAGTAAAAAGTATTCATTCAATGTTTTATTGCAAAAACACATACATTTTTAAAACATTTATGTAAGAAAATCAGTATTAAAAAAATGACCATATATATCAAATGATATAACACAATATCACCAGTATTTACACACAACAAATAATATCCAAACCAAACAAATGATATCACTATTTACAAACAAAAGCTATACATAATATTCTGTAGATGGTGATTGTTTTTATTAATAATTTAATTTTATGTTACATGAAAATCAAAATATAAAAATCAAAAATTTAAATACCCTGTTGACAGGCACGACATAAACAGCCTTTTTGATATTCAAAGATCATTATTATGACACATGAACGAAAAAACGAAATTATAAAGTATCATTTCAAGTATCAGTAATGTTCATCGTCATGAAACACTGATCACAGGTTGTGATACGGATTACCTGTTGAAACACCCATCACGGCACAGGTGGACTCCGCAAGTAGCACAGCCGTACTTGATCTCCTTCCGCTGCTTCAGGTACCGGGTGTGATACTTGCAGGTCTTCGTCTTGGCCGACAGTCGAGACATGTCCCCCCATGTTGGCTTGGGCCACCAGGCCGTCTCTGCCTCTGTTTTCTGGTGCTGCCGTGTCTCTTGCAGAAGCCGCCAGACAGTTCTCGGACGAGATCAAGTCGGAAATCAAGGTGTGTGAACCGCTTCTTGCCGACCTTCCTGTGGGACGTCAACTTGTAGAGGATGAAGGCGTTCACGATGCAGCAGTTGAGGAGAAACCAGAAGAGGTAGCGCCAGTACTTTTTCGAACAGCGACCGACATCGTACTTGGCCCGGTGCTGGTCATGAAGGTCGACACCGCCCATGAACTTGTTGTAGACGTGCACACTGTGTGGCTGCTGAAGGTGCAGAATGTTGGCCCCCGATCGTCTCTGCGCAGGCAAAATAACGGTCAGGTCACTCAGCAAGGACAAGTGATGGACCAATCGCTCGTCCTTCCACACAGTGGCAGTCAGGTTGGTGTCGCCCTTCTGCATGATCTTGAAGTCCCCGCGCTGTCGTACCTCTGCTGGTTTCTTCAGCTGGCTCAGAAAGCCCTTGCTGTTAACTCGGACAGTCCCACAGGCGTACAGGCCCGTCTCCAGAAGCTTCTTCATAAGAGGTATAAAGGTGAAGACATGGTGCACCAGTTTCATGACCACGTTGTGACCAAGCCCATGTTTAGTCTGGTTGTTCTGTCGTCCCAGGTATACCTCAAAACGGACAAGAAACGCTGTTCTGGCATCGCAGAGCATCCACACCTTGATTCCCCTCTTGATTGGCCTGACAGGCATATACTGGCGAAAGCCGAGACGACCGGTGAAGGCAATCATGGCTTCATCGACGGAGACCTCCTTGTTCAGAGTGTAGAGCGCCTGGAAGGTGGTGCCTACACTCTCCATGACTGGTCACACCTTGAAGAGAGGTTCATATCCTGGCTGTCCCCGTCCTGGTTCAGTCGCCCGGTCCGCAACATGGAAATATTGGAGAATCTTCTGGAACCGGTTGCAGGTCATGGTTTTCGAGACTCAAACATTTCCGATGAAGGGGTTGCTGGACCAGAACATATCAGCCGAGGGGAGCGTGCAAATACCCATCAGGATGTTGACGGCCAGGAATGCCCGCATCTCTTCTTCAGTGGTGTCCTGCCAACGCGTGTCCATAGGGGTGTCCGGATGTGCCATCTTCCACGCGAAGTAGCTGTTCGTGTATGCCACAATGGACCGTAGCAGCTGCGGAGAGAACAGCAGCCAAAACAAGTCGATTGGGGATGCTGTGTCCGAGTCGAACCCATCTGGCAGGCGTGCCCCAGGCTGCTCAGTGAATTCTTCAAACTGAAACAACAAAAAAAGAAATAGATTCAGAGTTCTCGGTAACGTGTAATTCGGCGTATTTGGACGCATACTTTTATGAAAAGGACGCCATAAATCTCGGTATTAGATTCTAGAACGTAACCCTTTTCTCTGGCGTACGCATATTTTCCCAAGACAAAGAACACCTACACGGCAATAAACACATCCCCCTTCTGCACAAGTGTGTCAATTATCGATAAAATCAAGACACAGGCGGAGTCAGCTTAACTACAGCTAACCAGTCAGCCAATAAGAACGAGTATGCAAATGAATGTTGTCGATAGAAATTTTATCACGCCTTTAATCTAGTAAAGGTGTAAGTGATTTGTAACACTTTCCTGTTAGGTATGCGTTATGTTATGTGCGTGTAATTATTACCCACGTTTTTAATAAATTGCTACAAATTTAAAAAAGGCAATATAATTTTGATTTATGCAAAATGAACAGTTTACAAATTATAAATTATAAGAATTAAGATGAATCTGTGTAACTTGACAATTTTCGTACACAGATCGCGTCAAGCGTGCGTCTTCATTTGTTAAAAAAACTACTAGTGTTTATTAATAAAATAGCTATTAAAAATCATCACTGTACACAAATTATTTGCAAACACTTTGGCTGAGGCAACATTTGAATGAAAATTAGCGACAGTTTATAGTATTTGTCAAAAGTGAAAGTAAATAAATGTCGGCGTCCTTTTCTTTTTGTTCCAATTTATAAAAAATGTTGAGTTGTTCCTTTTGAATGAATAAAGTCCTATTTAATTGTTTAATTGCAGGTAGTTAATAAACAGTTGGTTTAAATAAGAATTTTTGAAACAAAGTATTGTTGTTGTAATTGTGTTTATAAGTGGGTGGGGTTGGGGTCTGTTTTTTGACAATTAGATACTGGGACGCTAACTTTTCAAAGGAAGGAGTCCTGGACTCCATGTTTTGAAAGCCTAGCGAGAACTCTGAGATTATTATTACATTATTCAAGATATATTTGGCAATATGTTTGGCATATATATACTTGACTAATGAAACAAATTTGAAAGCATAACTTTTATTACATTATTTAGGTCAATACAGAAGAGAATACCATTGTCATTTGTCACATAAAATTTGTGTTTTATGTACCATATTGTTTTTGTTTTTTTATTCTGTTACTCTCACATTTACTAATTTTACAATGCCTTTTATCTCCTCTATAGGCAACAAACACATTTTGAAATGTGCTTTTTTCCGTAATTACATTATGCTATATTATATGTTTATCATATATATTTGTGTAAAAACGCACCCTCAAAGGACTGAAGTTATCTGTCCATTCGTCATCAACAACCTTCTTAGCAGGAATGTTATCATCATCATAATCAGACAAATCCCCGACTTCAATATCGGATGCAGAGAAACCAGAAAACTCAGACTCATCAGATTCACTATCAAACAAATGATCTAAGTGATCAGCCATGATAATGTACAAAAAAAACTTTATAGAGAAATAATACAAGTGTAGATCGTAGAAATATAATTATAAGCATATGACTATGCAGTTAAAATTGCAGTGAAAAAACGCATATTGTAATCTCGAATTTATACCATGACAATTAGCGACGAATCTTTTGATGTGTCAGCATTTCTTCTAATTCCAGACGGGTTCGAATCTTGATCAGGACGCCATGCGGTTTTCAGATCATAATCTCAAGTGTTACTTGTTATTTGGGGGCACGTGCGCTACTGAAGTTAATGTTTTATGACCCAAGACAAGCACAAGTCCAAGACGTGTATATAATACACCCCAAGTGTTGATAAGCAGGTGTCAGCTGTCAAAACAATAGTTCAGTATGTCAGTACACAGCCTGCACAATTAAATCACGTAATCAGGTCATGAAACAAGATTTATGAAAATAATCTACATTACTGTCTGTTCAATGCAAGTAAGAATCATAAACATAGACGATAGATCTGACAATTTAAATACATGCAAATGCAGCGTTATTTACACAGAAATTCGTAATTCCCTCTATTTTCAGAACACGGTTTATACCAAATTTCCAAGTAATTAAAAATAAACTATACTAGATTGGTCGCTATTTTAAAATATTACCTTTCTCCGATGCACGCACATCGCAATACATGATTTACGCATGTTCAATGGGAATACACCCGTCTCGATAGGACGTCAATTACAGCAAATCTTTAAATAGAAACATATCCCAAAATTTTATACTTCCGAAAAATGGCGAACGACTGTGTTTATGTAATCTTTAAACACATTTATCACCAATATTGGCCAGATTTCAGGGCCAACAATCTACGATTTTTGCCGCCGAATATCGGCCCCATTCCCCCACCTGAAAAGTATGGATTTTCCCCTAAAAAATGGAAATATCCCCCCTTGGAGGTCTTCAAAAAAAATTAAAACATTTACAGAAAACCTAGTTAAGATGCCAATAATCGTCCACATCATAAGTATAGCCGTTTTGGTCTAGATCTCTACATTGCAAATATTTCATTGACACATGTTATGTGCGATAAACAATAAACCGATCCGTTCAACATCAAAGTGAAACAGTTTGATGTCATCAGCTTATATCGCGCGTGCCACCCATGACAACGTCCTTTCACTGCTGTCGTTTTAATTAGCAGCCGAATTACACGCTGTCCACGTGGAGGGTGTACCTGTATATCATAAATCAATACTGACCTATCTGAACGACAATAACGTTATCGATACGGCAAAAGCATTGTTTTGTTTAAGAGGAAATGTTAACTGCACATCAATGGCGATAAAAAAAAATTGGTTGGTATGCGCTACAAAACTTTTATTCAAAAGAAAAGAACTCACAGTTCTATCAAAAGTTCACAATCAAAAGTTATATTTACAGGAGTTTCATTTGCTGTAAAGATTACATAACGTTTTTACCAAACGACAATTAGACACCAGTTTGTTCGGGTTGAGTTAGTTTTCAAATCAGTTAATCTGTAAAAACTTCCATATTAAAATATTCCCCCGGTCAGTCAAAATTCCCCCTCCAGATGGCGGTGGGCCCCTTACCCGAAACTGATTGAAGGCCCTGGATTTTGCTTTTAAAACTGGTAGTCGTGAATATACGGGATAATCGGGGAATCGATAGTCTGGAAAAGTTGTATGTATCCAGTAATCGATACGGTCGAGATTATACGTATGTATTGGGGAATCGATACGGTCGGGATTATACGTATCTATGGGGGAAAGGGTTAAACCAACACACCTTTGCATTTTAAAATAACTCTTGATAACCGCCGCTGTGTACCACAGTGTTCATTTTTATCTATAAATCTGATAACTCAGGGCATTGCTTCATTTCTATTGGTCAGTTTGATTCTATTAATCAAGTTGAAGGTATACACATGGCAAAATAATGGCGGTCTGAACAGAAATGTAGTAGATGAACGCGCAGGTTTAAATCGGAATTTATGCATTTCCTAGTTGTAAATAATAGGAATTGATGAAAATTTAAACTTTCAGGTTTCCACCACATAAATTAAAGGTCCTTCGCAGATAAGACCTTCCAACGAATTTAGCCCTATATAAATAGTAACACTAAATTATTTTGCACGTCTTATAAATAAGACAGTGACAATTTATGCTACACTAAAGTGTGCATTCTACAAATGCTTAAAATAACCAGCTTAGCATTACATATGCTCGACTTACATTTTCTAAACCATATGCTACTGGGGTTCTATTGTGGTGTTGATCTTTGGTACCAACGTATGACACTAGCCACTACCATAATAAACAGCTAGAACTGCCGGTGAAATGAATAAAAAAACAAGTGCTAAAACGATTAAAGGCACCTCTTCTAGTTTTTGAAAAACATCAGCCGCTGTCATCGCCTCTGTCTCCTCTTCGCTTTCATTTTCCAAACTGTCCAATGCATCCATATTTGTAAAAATATTTATGTTTGATCAAAACATTTGATTATGAACGGTTTACTTTTTCCCGCCAATTGTCTAATTGGAACAAGTATGATTTAGAAAAATCGCAATATGGAGAGATTCTAAACACCGTATACTTTGGTAATTAGAGACGGGAGTATATCGTAACTGTCAGTGATACGATGTCGGCAAACATAAAACCACGATTGTGAAGATTTTATAAAGAACCAACACGTATTTAACATTATTTTATTATTCAACGTATTCAGCATTGTATGATACACCCGGCTGCTGATTACGCTTCTCTCCATCTATCGAATGGAGAGTAACGTAATGAATTGATCGTGGGTGTCCGACAAGGAGTATTCAGTAATTCATTGATATTACAATTTATAATATATTATCATTCATCGCAATCTGAATATATGCCGTTCGTATAATAGGGATTTCAGTAGATTTTCAAAACCAGGGTAAATTGCCCCTAGCTTATAATTGTAGGGGTCAACATAAAAATTATAAGGGGTCAAAATGCTGAAGTCATAGGAATTTTGTTTCTGCATAATGTTAAATGCTTTGCAAATGGTAATTTGTTTTCATAAAGTTTAAGAACTTAAATACTTTGCAAGAAAACACCATAAATATGATTTAAAAAAATAAATAATAATTTTCATGTGCTTTTAAAATCTGGCAAATCAAAATAACAATGCAAGGCAGATGAATTGTTCGATTCAAAAATGTGCAAATTGCATTTTGCTTGCATCAAAAAGCAGGATTCTGCATTAACTGAAACCACTGTATAATATTTTTTTTAATTAATTCTATCACCTCTCTGCGTAGTATATTTACGTTAACATATTTAGTTAAATAAGGTTTTAATCAACAAAAACACATATTATTTATTTAAGAACGTTTATCGACGTTTCGGCGTACGCCTTTTTCAAGACAATAAATTCAAACAAAATATAGCGGACTTTACGTCAAATGAAACAAGGCTTTGACACTATTGCAAGCAATACAGGAGTCCCCTACCGGTGAAAACCCGTACTAATTAAACATTGTGCAAGACCGTCAAATTGCCGTTTATCTGTATATGTACAAAGTTTCATACTCAACTCCCATTTGTCACTGCAGTATTAAGTTGGGCCACAACAAATTGATCAGTTGTTCTACGGATTTTGTCAAAAAAAAATTGGAGCGAGCGAGCGAAATAAAAATAAAAATATTTTTTTCCATTTTCGATAAAATCGGAGGCGAGCGAAAAGCGCAAAATAAAGAAAATCCTATCTTGCCCATAGTGTTTAAAAATTACTCCCAAACGCCATCATAACTTGATATCTTGTCAATAATTTCTTCTTCGTCTGCTCTGTTCCATAAATTGTTGTCAAAATCAATATATATGTAATAAACTAAGCAACTAATTTCTGCATTTAGAAAAATGCATTTAGAAAAATGTTCATGACATTCTACATGTACTAACAATAATACTAAACAAAATAGCGATGTTCATATACATTTTTCAAATTTTTCAAATCCTCTGCAAAGAAAGGTAACCCTACTTAGCAATTAAATTTTCCAGTGAAGACAGACAGTAAAACTGGGAATACCATGTATCTACATATGCACATATATGTCTGTATTTATTCATATATACATGTAGATCATTATTATATTGTTAGGCAAATAAACATTTTTTACATGGAGATATAACGTCAAATACAATCTATACAAATTAAGCATTCACTTAATAAATATTATAATTATATTATTTACAATTTAATTACAACATCACCTTTGAAAATTAATAGATGAAGTACAAGGTCCTTGTAATTTAAATAACACATCTGGCACTTCCATGCTTTTACTTTAAAAACAGAACTGTACTGTGCGTGAACAGCGTTCAAGACCAATCTTCAGTTTATTGAAATCGTTGTTTGATCTTTGATGGTTTGCTCACTGAAAAACAATAACAACAGACAATTTTAATACAACAATTGTAAGTAAATAATTAAAAGAAATCATGTTATACCAGTGCTTGAGTGCTTGTAACAATATTAATGTGTTACAAATTTTATAACATTAGATTCTATTTTGTGACAAAGTGTTAATTCCAGTCATCTGTCTTTAATAATTAATAAACAGATATATGATAAAAAAAAATAATCCTAAACTAGGTGATAATACATAGTCTAATATAGTTACCTAAATGCCTGTTGGTTGTACAGCGAATAAATCAGTCAGTATTCTTGTGTTGTGATTATACACGTTATTCGAGTACTGTATGTTACTTAAGATAGCATTTAGTAAGTACATATTTGACAGTAAACCTTCAGCATTTGGCAATAATCAATTGACTTGTGGCAATTAGCAAATCGCAATTGTCAATTAGCAATTGTCATTTAGCAATTGCCAATTGTCATTTAGCAATTAGAATGGCACACCGGCCTTCAATACATTGCCCTCTGATTACGAAGTCACACAGATATGGAAATCCGTCCGTGGAAACTGTTTTTGTAAACATCTTCTATAATGATTACTGGTAATGTTCAACAAGTTGATTATTAAGTCTGTGGCATTACGCATAATAAAATGAATACTCAGCCTGTTCAACCGTGAGGATGTGTATAGGTAAGTTTGATACGAGCTCAAAGGTTATTATTTATAAGTTTCTAACCGAGTCATAGTTATCTGGGATCGTACTTTTTGGTTCTTCAAACCAAAGATGCATCAATATGTTTGTTAATAGATCTCTGTTCAAACTGACTGACACGTGTCCATTAGAATTGAAATGTACTTACAATGCTTTCGATGCAAACAAAGAATAGAATTAGCCGTCTAACACAAAATAAGGATGGTGCGTCAACCCCGTAGTACGTATTCGTAAACTTCTGGTCGGTCAAATCTCGTCAGGTGTGTGCGCCATTAACAACATTCGCTCCAGTTCTTTAGTATTTTTAACCAAATTTTTCAAAGAAAAATTTCGGTTACTAGATTGGTGTATGTCGTTGGGCGGGCGGGCAGGACTAGCACTTTTCGTTTCCGCTCTCAAACTCGAGAACGGATTGAGCTATTGTAATGAAACTTCATACATAGATACCTTATAGCGAGACCTCGCTTGGGATTGCATATGGGGTGGGGTCAAGGTCAAGGTCGCTGTTATTAAAAATAGATAAACGGTCAAGAACTTGAGAACGCAATGAGATATTTGAATGAAACGTTATACATAGATACCTTGTATCAAGACCTCGCTTGGCATATGGGGTAGGTGGGATCAAGGTCAAGGTCACTGTTACCCAAAATAGAAAAACGGTTTCCGCTCAATAACGTGAGAAGGCATTGAGATATTTTAATGAAACTTAATACATAAATACCTTTCATCGAGACCTTGCTTGGGATCGCATACGGGGTGGGTGGGTTCAAGGTCAAGGTCACTGTTACTAAAAATAGAAAAACGGTTTCCACTCAATAACTTGAGAACGCATTGAGATATTTTAATGAAACTTCATACAAAGATATATTATATCAAGACCTCGCTTGGGATTGCGTATTGGGTTGGTTGCGGTCAAGATCAAGGTCAATGTTACTAAAAATAGAAACACGGTTTCCGCTCAATATCTTGAGAACGCATTAAGATATTTTTAATTAAACTTAATACAAAGATACCTTTCATCGAGACCTTGCTTGGGATTGCATATGGGGTGAGTGGGGTCAAGGTCAATACCACTGTTACTTAAAATAGAAAAACGGTTTCTACTCAATAACTTGAAAATGCATTTAGATATTTTAATGAAACTTCATACAAAGATACCTTATATCAAGACCTCGCTTGGAATTGCATATGGGCTGGGTGGCGTCAAGGTCACCGTAACTAAAAATAGAAAAACGGTTTCCGCTCAATAACTTGCGAACACATTGAGATATTTTGGTGAAAGTTCATACATAGATACCTTATATCGAGACCTCGCTTGGGATTACGTATAGATGGGTGGGGTCAATGTCGAGGTCACCGTTACTTAAAAAAAACAGTTACCGCTCAATAGCTTGAAAACACATTGAGATATTATAATGAAACTTCATAAATATATATCGTATATCTAGACATCGCTTGGGATTGCATATGGCGTGGGTGGGCTCACGGTCATGGTCAGCATTACTAAAAAGAGACAAACAGTTTCCGCTCAATAGCTTGAGAAGACATTTAGATATTTTAATGAAACTTCATATGTAGATACCTTATATCTAGACTTCGCTTAGGATTGCGTATGTGGTCGGTGGAGTCAAGGTCAAGGTCACCATTACTTTTATTTTTGTGCTGACTTTAATGCATTTCGATCGAAAAAGTTGGTTTTCATGGAATTTCCACGTTTCTTGTTTTTATATTTTGAATAATACCCGTTAGTTAGTTCGTTTAATATGTGTATTTTTTATTTACATTAATTGGTACACAATTTTTGCAAACGGACTTGTTCACAGATTTTCGCTTTTTTGAAGTATGCCATTAAATGTCTTAACTTGACAGATTTAAGCATCGGAACTAATAAGTTCAACTATAAAAGTATTAAGAATTTTTTTTTATTTGGTCCCACCGGGGTTCGAACCCAGGATCTCTGGATTAAAAGACTATTGCTTTAACCACTCGGCCATTTCGACTTGTCCGCATCATGCTGCATTATATACTTAATGTTAATGTTCCACGTGTTGCCAAATGTTTCAACGAAAACAATAGAAACACTCCAAATTTTTCCATCGTTCCAAACGCTTTATAATTTGATCAATTTCAGCTGATGATTACTCATGAACGAAACGGTTTTTACATTATATTTCTAGGTCCGTAGTGTTATTTTGCTCCCTTGTATTCACTGTTCTTTTATTTTTGGAATCGGTGACAAAAAGTTGAAAAATTGTCGATTCGTCAATGTGTGAACAGGTTCCTTTAAGTCGATTAATGATTTTAACTAAAAACGTCTTCCAGATACCACCAGAGGCGAGTAATGTGCGGTCGATCATTGCGCAGACGGTGGGTGGGGTAGACGGAAAGCTGTACATATGCACAACCCGGAATAAATCGGAAATGTCTATTCTATACGGTTTCCTTTAAACTGTGTACACCTCTTTCCTTGCTTACGCAAATTACCACTTTTATATCGATTGTCACTGTAAGCAGTCAATGTTTATCGATAGTCACATAAAAGAGTATATTATTAAAAGTAATCAATAATGACCTCGAGATGAAATTTAAATAAAATTCTCAGAAATCTCCAACCACGATTATTAGTTTTTCCTTCATTAAATAAACAACAACAAACCGCACAAAATAGACATCACTGAGTTGAAACAAGTGAATATTTCTTAAGCGATTGCAAATTATATACAGAGAATAATAGATACATACATTATGTCAAGAATCTTTAGAAAATCTACTGTGTGACACATCGGTCTTATTAATATTTTTTGCGTTGTTAGCAATGTTTCTTATACACAACGAGTTGTCTTTTCTTCTATAAACAACGTTTGACGTATTTAACGCGTACACCACACGCACATGTACAGGTATTGCTTTGATTTTCAAATTTTTTGATAGTATACTAGGGTATCAAAGGGAAATGGCACAGAAATTAACTTGACAAAGAACTTTATAAACTCTCTCGGAAATTTTGATCCTGGCATGTATATTGAGAGTTATAATTAAACAAACATATATTATATTACTAGAAAAATAATCATTTTACAGAGTCCATGTTATTTTCTTCTGCGAGTTCCACCATTTTAATTTACGCCACGTGATCTGCATTCTATACATAGAGTGTGACGTCACTGCGTTAGTCGGGAAGCGACACCTGATGCACACAATGTGTGATCTGACTATGCCTATGGTTATGTAGAAGTTGGTGCCGACAGGCTATGCTCGGAAGCAATTAAATCTCTGTGCATTCTTTCAGAGACCCAGGACTCTGTTATTTGACCGAGATTTGTCATGAATCCGTTAAGCTTCACAAACACTCCATAAGCTCGTCTATAATTATCTATGGTACATTTATGTTTGCTTAAAGGTACTTGTTCACTGATTTTCGCATTTTTGAAGTATGTCATTAAATGTTTAAAATTTACAGATTTAAGCATCGGAACTAAAAAGCTCAAGTATAATAACAAAAACATTATTTAGCAAAAAAAAAAAAGAAAACAAAAAAATGGTCCCACCGGGGTTCGAAGCCGGGACCGCCGGATTACAAGGCTATCGCCTTAACAACTCGGCCATTCCGACTTCTATCATTCTCACTCATTATTTACTTTATGTAAGTGTTCCACGTGCTGTCAACAGTTTGAACGAAAACAACAAAAACACTTCAAATTTTTTCATCGTTTAGCGTTACAAACGCTTTATAATATTATCAATTTCAACTGATGATTACTCATATTCGTAACGGTATTTACAGTATATTTCTAGGTCCGTAGTGTTATTTTGTTCCCTTGTATACACTGTCTTTTTATTTTGGGAATCGGTGACAAAAAGTTGAAAAATTGTCAATTCGTTCTATCTGTGAACAGGTCCCTATAAAGTAGGTTAGCACGCATGAATACAGGATTTGGAGTTAGAGTGGTCGAAAAAGTTGGAACCTACCATACGATACGTGTCAAAACTATACATTTTGCAAACAATTACATTTTACCTGCGTGATATATTTATGCGTTTTGTTGAGATTTTAGACGTGTACTAACCTTCATCGCCAGATACCCCAATAAGCAATTTTTGGCTGGCATTTATGTAAGCGTCTTATCAACAACGGACCTAAAAACCAATGGACAATGGAGCATATACAAGTGTTCGGTGTAAATTTTTTTCAAAATCCAGGTCATGCGACGCATGCTATTTTCTCTACTTTAGATGTTTTGCCTCAGTCAACAGCCTAAACAGAATTCGTCTTCTGTCTCTTGCGCTTATGCTGTTTGACACAGCTTAAAATATAATTTCCTGTTTTTTCCCAATTAAACAATAAACTCCTCTCTAGCTTTATAATTGTTTACGGATTAATTTCCAGTCACATGATCGGGCATTTGGCAATAAATCCCAGTGCAGATGATAAACAAATAACAAGTAAAATTACCTTGATGACGTATTTATTAATTAATAAAATTAACAATCCATTTAGGCCGACCAAAACCGCTTGATGACCAAATTTAGAAAATCAATATTTACATGTAGATTAATTGATAAACCAATAGAAAATTAAAATAAGTATATACAGGTATGTAGAGCCGCATGAGTTGCAGCATAAACAGGCGCGTATTGCACAACATCCCCCGGAAGTTTGGACGAATTTAAAGGGCATCTCCACTACACGCCCGACCCTGCGTCCCATCACGAGCGTCCATCTAACCCAGGTCGGGGCATCGCATGCACAGCAATGGGCAGGTTGCGTGTGTATTGCCCTGGCCTTGCCAGCTGGACAGACCTCGCTCCGGTCCGCAGGGCGGCCGTGTGGCATCAGCTCCCCACCCACCAAACTGCCTTGGGAATACGTGACCTATTTATTTATCAAGGGATTTGAAAAGAGTGTTTTAATGTGCCCCAACCCACCAAACTAACTGCCTTGGAATGCATGGACTATTTTTGTGAAAAGTGTACTGTAAGAATGCAAGCGCGGAATACTGATTTGAAGTGTGGCGCTTTTAAAAAAAAAAAAGGAATGAATAACCAATATAACATTTTAGAAAACGGTGTTGGTCGGCACGAACCCGTCGTTGAACTGACGACGGGAAGGCTAGGGGTGTCTTTTGGACCCTGAGCGCCCCGGGAGGCGGGCCGGAGCGGAGCGGCATCTGAAACACAATACACATGGTGCGTGTAAATAACACATACGTTTTGTACAACAGTAGTCATCGTTGAATACCCACGTTCGACCCATTCCGCTCCTCTCCATTCATCGATGGAGTGTAATGGGATGATTAGTCGTGGGTATCCGGCGATGATCAGTAGTATAGAGGTTTTAGACATATGCATTGCATCAATGTTTCGTTATACCAAGAGAATGTAGTGACTGTCACTATGTCACCTCTATGAAATGCGACATATCGTGCATTGTGGCTTTCAAGGGACGATATTACATACACAACATAATTTACGAATAGTTTCCTATGTAGATCTACCTGATGTACCTTGAAATGTTTAGGTTTGTTGACAATTCTTGATCAGAACTAAAATTTAATTTATATTTATAACATAATGGCCATTGTTTTACCTTTCATGAAGAATTTTTAGATTCTCCTTCCGTCGGCAGGAGGAACCGCTTCCCGAGCCGCCCGCTTAGTGGCTCTCTTGCGGGCGCGTCTTTCTGCCTTCTTTCGGGCCTCAATAGCTGCCAGCGTTTGCCTCACTTC
>CM051034.1:11932760-11997760 GCA_027627225.1 Congeria kusceri
CATATGGCTCATGAATATAAAATATCAACATGATTTTTTAAATGATATTGTAAATATGTTATGAAATGTCTACAATTAAAAAAATGCATATCGCTTACAATAGTCACCCGTAGTAAAACACAGTCTAACTTACCAATTATAACCAGAACACATGCTTTCTACAAATAACCACCTAGTAAATTGGAGTATTTCTTAATACTAGATGTCTGTCGATCCCGTTGAAAAGCAAGCAACTTATATTGTAATTATTTCAAAATCGCATTTTCTAACAAGCAAATCTTCTGCTTTGACATCTAAGTGTGACATTGACCTTTGAGCTAGGGACGGAGATCTTTTGTGTGGCACGCCGTCTCCATATGGTAAACATTTTTGGCAATACTTTAAAATTCCCTTATGAATAAAGAATTACCAGCCCATACAAGCTGTATTATACCCAGGTTTGACATTTGACCTGTAAGTGTGACCTTGACATTTGAGCTAGGGACATTGGTTTTGCATGCGACACGCCGTCTCCATGTGAACATTTGTGGCAAGTTATTTTAAAATTTCCTGATTTATGTTGAATATACAGTCCGGACAAGCTGTATTATTCCCGTATTTGACCAATGACCTCCAAGTTTGACCTTGACCTATGAGCTAGGGACACAGGTCTTGCGTACAAAACGCCGTCTACACATGGTGAACATTTGTGGAAGTTATTTTAAAATTCCCTGATGAATGATATAGTAACAGTCCTTACAAGCTGTATTTTACCCAAATTTGTCCTTTGACCTACAAGTGTGACTGTGACCTTTGAGCTAGGGACACAGGTCTTGCGCACCACACGCCGTCTCCACATGGTGAACATGTGTGGCAGATATTTAATATATCCCTCATAAATGTGAAATTACCATCCGAAAAAACTGTATTATGTCCATATATTACCTTTGACCAGCAGGTATGACCTTGACTTTGAGCTAGGACAAAGGTCTTGCGCGCGACACGCCATCTCTATATGGTGAACATTTGTGGCAAGTTATTTTAAAATTCCACGATGGATGATGAAGTTACAGTCCGGAAAAGCTGTATTATGCCTATATTTGATCTTTGACCTCTAAGTGTGACCTTGACCTTTGAGCTACGGACACAAGTCTTGCGCGCGACACACATTCTCCACCTGCTGAACATTTGCGGCAAGTTATTTTAAAATTCCCTGATAAATGTGAAATTACAGTCCAGACAAACCGTTTTATGCCCATATTTGACCTTTGACCTCCAAGTGTGACCTTGACCGTTGAGCTAGCGACACGGAACTTGCGCGCGACACGCCGTCTCCAAATGAACATTTGTGGCAAGTTATTTTAAAATTTCCTGATGAGTGATGAAGTTACAGTCCGGACAAGCTGTATTATGCCCGTATTTGACATTTGACCTCGAAGTGTGACCTTGACCTTTGAGGAAGAGACACAGGTCTTGCGCGTGACACGCCGTCTCTACAAGTTGAACATTTGTGGCAAGTTATTTTGAAATTGCCAGATGAATGATGAAGTTAAAGTCCGGTGAAGATCGAACAGATCCACGCACGCACGGATGTACGGATGCACGCACGCACAGACGCACTCACGCACATACACAGAACCGCCATTGTGACAACTAAGTCGAGCTGACCGCAAGCGGGCTGGACAAAAATGATCAGAAGACACATCGAGCACACAACACTTTTAAACATTGCCTCATTATTATTATTATTATTATTATTATTATTATTATACATGTATTATTATTATTATTTGCATTACTATTTGCATTATTATTATTATTATTATTTGCATTATTATTTGCATTATTATTATTATTACTTTTTGCATTATTATTATTACAATGATAATAATAATAATAATAATGCAAATAATAATAATAATAATAATTATTATTATTATTATTTGCATTATTATTATTATTATTATTATTATTATTATTATTATTATTATTATGTCACAACGAAAGATTTTTATGCAAGCTATTTGAGCCGAACTTTTATCACGCCAAAATAACTGCTGAAACGCATTAATTAAGTGGTCATATTCCACGACACCCATGAACCATATTAGTATTTCAAGGCATTACGGAGAATGTTTCGCATACAAGTTAATACTAATTTAATAGCGAACTCAGTTTTGAGTTAAAAGTTCGAAGTACAGTCGCCTTTAAAATTCACGTGACGCGCAATATCTCAAAAAAAAGGTATGAACAAGATCTTTTGCAATTTTTTTATCTTGACGATTGATCCTTAGTTGATGCAATTACTGACAGCGAGTAAAAAGCAGTTCCTGTGGTAAATACTCCCAAATAACCGTTCTAAAGCCGGTTGCCTGCAGTCAATAGTCTAAAAATAAATTTCAAACTATCCATTATAAAAAGTGATTTAGATCTAATTACATACAGAGTTGAGTAATTTTTTACGGCCAGCTTTAATGTCATGTGGTGCTTTCAAAGGTAAACAATATACTCACAGTGTAGTGTTAGTAAATCAAATGAACGTACTACCAGATGTTGAGACTGCGTACATCATCGATAACACAAATGGCTATGATATTTTAGCTAGTGCGTAGTAAAAAAAATATCTAGAAAAACTCAAGACGAGAAAAAATAAAACAGGCAATTTTCTTTTGTTTTGCAATGACAACTCATGACAATGTTATTCATTCTCCAGTTTGTTTTCTTGGACATATTGCCATAAACTTCATCAATCACTTGATTCATCTGAAACTTTGAAAATACATACGAAGTAAAATGTCCGAATATTACTTTAACGAGTCTAAATTTTGTATGTGAGCAGTTTATGTAGGCAAAATATATGACTTTATCGAACAGGTGTGCAAATCAATTTTGTACAGCGTTTTGCACTGTCTTATTTAGTTCATGTTTTCTTTGTCAAAACTACGCTACAGCAGCTGCTTTCATGGATTTTCGTTAATACAAACTGCAATTATGTTCTAATCGCAAGACAACTGGTAGGGTACTTCACGTGAGCTATGTTGATTTTCACGAAGTAATTTGAACGCTTACTGTGATTTACGTGAACGCTTATTGCAATTTATTGTGAGTGATTTCTGCTGCCTTTACTCGTTAGGAATGTATTCATTTAATATTGTTTCATTTTGCTATTATCCTGCTAGCAGTTAGATCGTTTTCAGTCATACAGTAAAACTGAACCTGTCAACAATATGAGAATGATCTACTAGTATGTAATTTATAATGCCTTGGAATACATGTAAGTTGATTCCCGTTGCCAAAGAAAACAGCTAAAATTATATATTAGTATCTGTTCTTCAAGTAATGGAATTGGACGAGTGATTAAAGGGGGTTAATGGTTTTGTAAGACCGTTCGTCCTCTGTAAATATAATTAGTCTGTATTTTTAAATTGCTTGCTTTATGGTGATTTACGTAATGTTCTATGATGTTTTTAAGCTTGTCTTTTTTGTGTTTGCCGTAAGTACATGTGTACTCTTCCATTTTACTTGCAAAAAGGTTATTAATGAAATAACAATTCAATGCTATCAAATACCGTCTCTGGAAATCATTGTAAGTTGTTTGTTTCATTGTAAAGTGAACATACTAGCTAACCTTTTAGTTATATAAACTGTCCATACAAAAGCCGTGTGTTTAGTAAAATCTTGGTTTTGTTTCTCTCCTAGATTTTTACACGCAATGTCAGCTGTGGTAAAAAGTCAGAAAATGTATTAAGATGCAAAGTATATTAAATGTACGAATTGTAAGTTGATGAATATCCTAAAATGATGACATTTATGGACACCGAAATGTGTGGACAGGTGTATCACTACAATCGTAATGGGATTCGGTAGTACTTTCATTTGGTTTCTCCACTGTGAAATGACTTTGTGTAGTGAACTAAATATTTGATAAATTTGTAAATGCGTCTTAAGACATGTTTCTTGGACTGTTGCCTTCCATATTTATTGAGAGGCTCTGAATTGCCTTACTTCATATGTAATAACCTTTTCTTTATGTTATATTACATGCACAATCATAAGTTTAATTTTACTTCAAACCCTAGTTCCAATTATCGTTTTCTTCTTACCATGTACATGTACGTACACTCAACAAAAGTTACAACGCACCAAATGGAATAATGTGAAATTGTTGTATTTTCTTTATTAATAGGAATTTCAGCTTGAGATGTCAGCTATGATTATTTGAGTTATACATGCATGTGTTCCTACCAAAATAATGGAAACAATACGAAATTATTTCGAGGTTACAATGGCGCAGCTAGAATTCGTATAAATAAAGAAAACTTCTATTTGGAGCGTTATACCTTTGTTGAGTGTACATCGATTTTGCGATGGCGAAGGACAAGCAGTCATTTATTACGGTATGTAAATGACCACCTTCAGGACACGTAAATACCATTATGCTACGCCTTGAAGGCGGTGATTATAAAACTGTCTTGAACATGTTCTTAAAGCTTTGAGAAATCGTATAGTATCATAATTTCTTTGAAATCACACGCGATTGGATCTCAGATAATACTGTTGAAGTAACTGATAGGTGCTTTGGACTGATAGCAAAATACATTTATTTTGTTATATTTACAATCTAATATTTTGTTAAATGTTATTTATCAAAGCCGTGCAATGTTCGGTATTAAATCATGGATGATGGCAATTGCTATCGCGGGCGTCATAGACATTGCGGAATGCCTTACAGAAAACTTTGATGAGAATCACATAGGTTTTATGCAAGGTATTATTACACATTTCATTAAAAACATTAGAATTAACATTAAAATTTGCAGTAAAAATAGCATAAAATATCATAGACAATTAGTTGTAAAATTCGTTATACAATTACAAAATGAATGTTTAATAATAATCAATTCTAGCTAAAACTATTACGATTTAATATATAAAATCAAACATATACTCATATAAAACTTAGATATTGTAAAAGCAATTTGTACATATTATATGCAAAATTTCAACGCACTTTTAAAACAAGGGTTACATTTGTTGACATGTTGTTTGCTATTAAATCTAGATCTAGTTATTTTCACTACAGATGTAACAAAGTTATGTCTGTGTGTTATTTTGATAGTAATATATTTATTTGCTTATTACTCTATATAAAATACGTAGTTGTATTTTGGTTTGAATGGATAGGCTAAGATAATACTATAGCATTATGTTTACACATTATGTAAATAGTATTTCGTTTATATTGCTTATTATTGTCTATTTATTTTGTAATTGTATTTTGGTTTGGAATGGTAAGGCTTAAATTATACTTATAAATTATCGGAGTACATGGGAATTTATTACAGTTTGTATTGCTATAACAGTTGTGTATTAGTCTTAATTTGAAAACTGTATAACTGGCACAAAGTCAATAATCGAAATGTACAACCCGAGGCTGATCAGTTACCATTGCCTACATTTTAGTGATTAATGTTGCAGTTTATGTCATGCTGCGTGGAGTGATTATCATTTATGAAGTTGGAAAAAGAGTGTTCTTATACACTCTCATTTAAATGACGGCTCTTAGCTTGACTAATGTTTCTTTTATTTCTGATTATCCGGTACACAAATTGGAACTTGTACGAAACAAAGTGCAACGAATTAAAGCCATTATGTATACGTTGTAACACAGGCAAATGCGATTCGGTACTGTTTTTATTTGTAGGTCTACACCCAAATTAAAATACTATGACTTTGTATAATGGATTAATGAATTGAGTGATATTGTATTTGCAGCACATCACCCAGACCGAATGGTACAGTTTGTCTTTTATAACATCAGCCGGTCATGGAATGACGCAAGGAAAACATGTATGGAGATTGGCGGAGACCTTGCCATGTTCCAGGACAAGAGGGATGTCCATATTGTCACCAACATGTTCAACAAACACAATATAACCATGTAAGTGAACAACACTAAATTGCATTATATTACGTTTGAAGTGGATAGTTTTAAAGTAATTTATGTATTGTCCCCGGGAAGTCTAAGGAGCGGTCGAACTCGTATGGCATTGAAGGAAAAACAACACGTGGGTTAGGATCGAAAAGGGCATTTATATAAAATGCCATAAAATAACCAATACATTGTACATGTATATACATAACAATTGTAATATTCAATGAAAACACAAGGTTTTCCACAAATGACATAATGGGCGGACAAAAACCGCCAAAGTCATTAATTGTATCCCATCATCATGCGTGAATTGACGAAATAAACCCCCATGGAATAAACTTTGCTTTATTTCAACACTGTGGTGATAAAGCAAACACGCGCAGTATAATGACGTCATCTTGTTGATTTTCGTGACGTCATTTTATGTTTTTCGTAATATTGAGTGTGTTTTATTTCGTTTATTTTCAAACTAAAGACAGAAAATGGTGGGATAAGTATAATACTAGGTAAGTGTTAAATAAAGGTAAGTTTGTTTGCGCGGCATGAAAACGTGAACCACTCGCCAAGGCTTGTTGTTCAGGTTTTCTAAGCCTCGCTAAATAAACATATCTTTATTCAACACTAACCTAGTATTCTCCACAGGTACTTGTAACAATAATGTTTTAATGTTCCATACGTTTATACAGTATAATAAGAGAAAGGTAAACAACGCCCATTTTACAGTCACCTCACAATGTCTTGGTACAGTTCACTAAAACCACCAATTCCCCCGATTTCCTCTCGCTGATCGTCGCAGGACAGATTCTACTTGTAGAAAACACTTTTTATTTCGTAAAAATCGGTCAACTGGCTCGGAAATGATGAAAAGTTTCACCAAAATCAACGTATTTTTCGACCATGTCGAATTGGACGTCCACACAGTTGAATGCACAAATCATAGTTTCTGGTAGATTTCAGCATATATATTGAGTAGATCTAGTAAACTTCTTGGGTATTCATAAGACTCCACCATTGTCTTTAAATCCACAAAGTAATTTCCTTCAAAATGAAATGGCTGCCAAAGTGAAAGTTAAGCACAGCTATATAGTGAATTTATGGAATTTAAGTAGTTGTTTACGTATTTTGAAGGAACATGCGGCTTGACTTAATCTTTACAATATACACATGGCAATAAAATGCATGACCATCAGATGCAGCAACGGTTGGTAAAAGAAAACAGTTTTATACACATGGTACTGTATATAAAGCAGAGAACAAGCATTGTGCCTACGTAATAGAGTTACAGATTCAGAATAGCAGAAGTAACACCGAATTATGGACACATCAGAGTATAAACTGATTTAAACCAAGATCACCACACTAAAGCAGTCAAGTTTAATCAAGCCAATTCGAAACCTGGTTTATGATTACAGCGCATTTGAACGTCTTCGAACTATGATTGTATGCCAATAGAATATTTGAGAACAATCCATGGATTTAAAATATGATTCTTGTATATGATAAACACAATTCTTAAGTATTAATCAAACATGCGTCAAAATATAAAATAAAACATTCTTAAGTAACAAAATATTAGTCAAACCTTCAGTTTTCATTAATGATTGAATTGCGCCATTTCATATTTTATGCAGACCAGATGAATACTGGGTCGGACTTTGTTACAATCCTTACAACATACCAGTCTGGGTAGAAGTGTGCCAGGAAGGAACTCAGAAATCTCTGGAGAATTACGACCTTTCACAGAACAACTCCTTTGGCTATAAGAAATGCTTCATTCACCAACCCAAGTCATTCCACCGAGGGAGAAGAGAGGACTGCGCCAGGAAAATGTCTTTTATGTGCCAACGTTATTTGGGTACTACATTAAATAATACAATATTTAATATATAATAATTATTATATATCTTGACTTGACTTAGCCATGTTTTACTGCAGATAATTCATTGTAATAACTTTTTGTAACGTCAGTACACATCTACGATGGCGATGAACGAGCGTGTCTTTATGTTTTTGTTATTCAATGTTGGGTACCATCATTTGTACTGAAAAAGGTTACCAACACATTAGATGTTTACTGATACTTGTGTCTTTTGTCAAAAACAAGTTTTTTTATGAAATACCCCGAAGAAAACAACCACTACATAAGTTTAGGAACCCAGACTTCTGAAATTAATTTTACGGATATAATGATTGAGAGTTTTCGTAATAAAATTGATGTTTGAAAACAACGTAAAAACAAAACCAAAACAAAACAAACACAACTGCTTAATTATCTATTTCTAATATCAATGCCAACGAGGTACAGTATTTGATGTGTACTAACAACGTCCACATATCTATGGCACCTGTAAAATGCCAGTATTGCTCACATAAACTGTTTAAAATGACAAACCCTTTTACTACAGCATCCAACTATGTTGCTTAGGCTAACTGAGAGAGAATATAATAATTTATCCTGATATAACAACTATTTTAGGTTTTCCTTGATTTTTTTTAAAGACGCATCTGTATTCATTTGTTTTCTGTATACAATTTATTAATATTTCAGCTAAATTTGTATTCATTTTAAATGCTGATATAATTATGAAAACTGTTTACATTTGCGAAAGTAGGTATGCATCAAACATTTAAATAAGCACTTGTTCAGCTACAATGTTAGTACAATAAGACATATTTTGAGTATACGTTTTTTTCAAACATTCGTCGTTTTGAGGGAAATGAAATTGAATTAATTAACACGATGGTAATTTTAGAAAAGGTTTATATGTTTTCTAATACTTACTCTATTGAACAAAGTTTTTCTTGTGATTTGAAAAGATTGATCGATGCTCAGATTTGCGTGTAGAAAAGGTACAAGGTTACTTGTTGCGACCATCATAGAAAGAGCTACATAAAACACATTAACAATATTTCAATGATCGGCTCATAGCTTTTGGTCTGTGAATGTGCCAGAAAACAATTAAGAACAATTTATAAATCGATCGGAATATTCTTAGAAAACATCATTTGTCAGAGAAGATCTTATCTAAACAATATGTACATTTTCTGAGTAAATGGGTTCTTACAATACGTTCTTAGTAGATGTGCTCTTAGAAAACCGCCGTTTTCTGGGTACAACAAGTGCATTCAATTAACGTCACAATGGACTTCTTCGTATTAAAAGAATGTTTTTCAGAAAGTGGATACAAAGAGAATTCTTAAGAAATAGACAGTCTACGGCATTCGTTATTTTTAAAGCATCAACTTTCTGTATTTCAAATACTCGTATACACTCCCGGGTCATTGTCATACTCACAGAAAAGCATGCAATGTTCGCTGCAGGGTGCTTTTTATGTCGCCTGACTAGGCGACATACAGAGGTTACTTATGTCGGCGGAGTCCCCTTTCGCTTGTCCGGAGCATAACTCTTATACTATTAAAGCTATCAATATGAAACTTCATAGGTAGATAGATCTAATTGAGGGGAAGTGCAGTGCACAAGAACCGTTACTCTGCACCTCATACTTTTGGAGTTATTGCCCTTTGTTTATTTTGATACTTAACTTTTGTCCGGAGCATAACTCTAAGACTATGAAAGCTATCAACTGGAAACTTCATAGTAGAAAGATTTTATTAAGGAGAAGTGCAGTGCACAAGAACCGTTATTCTGCACCTCATACTTTCGCAGTTATTGCCCTTTGTAAATTTTTATACTTACGTTTGTGTCGCATTTTTGGTTTTAATAAGTCTTTTCTTTGCAATTAGCCAGAGTGCAGTGCTTTTGAAGATTTCATTAAATCTGTTAAGAAAATTTTGAACAATAACGTTAAATGCTTTATCATTTGGATTCGCTTAAGCTATCCGGCGTCAGGCGACACATCCGACTCGCGGAGTTCTAGTTTTGGTACCGATAAAGATAAAACAAGAATCCCTTCTACAGATACACTGTATAGTAATTATAACATTAAATGCGAGTTGATCTTTTATATGAACGCTTCCGCCATTTGGGTTTGGGTAAGGTCCCTTTTTAAAGCACATTTTAGTAAAAAAATATTTTTAGTTGATAACAATCAAAAGAGAGATGATGTGTATGTTTGAATTGTTTCGCGCACTATATTTTCACTATAATTTTCCCAGTGAACACGAATGCCTATATTGTGACTTATTGTAACATGTGTTATAAAGTCAAAATGGTAATTTAAAGTTTAAAATAACCACAAAGTGCAAATTCATATACATTAAACCATTGACCTAACAAATAAAATCAAAACTAAATAAAATGTTTTTCACAGAATACTTTATTAGACAAATTGTATAAAAAGTGTTTTGAAAGCAATTCCCTCGCAGAGGAAGAACAATATTTCTATTATAAAGCATTGCTGTTCTGAGCTAATGCGTTTATAGTTTTCATATTTAAGTCCAATGAACTTATAATTTAATACATAGGCGACTGGCAGTTCTGTATGTCATCTTTCTCCTGAATGCCATTCTCTTGTGTGGTCAAACATTTGTCGTTCGCAAACGACGTGTTATTATTTTCAACAAAACAACAACAACAACAACAAAAACAACACTCACGCAAAATATGTTTTAGTTCATATAGTACCAAATAAAAATAGTTTCAAATACTTTAATCATGCAAAATTGGCAAATGTAGAAATATTGTTTTTTAAATGATTTTCTGGACAACTTGTGTCCATGTGTTTGTGTTTTATAGATTGGTCTTTTACTGTTGATAAAGTTTAGTAAGAAAGTTTCACTAAAGTTTCACTAAAGTTTCACTTATTTATTTATTACACAATTCTTACTGTCTGTAGCATCGTTGTCTATATTCCAGCGGAAGAGTGCGCTATTGATTGGACCTATATTTGGACGTTAGTGGCGGTACTACATTGGGGTTCAGAAAAACAATGCCTAGAAACGTGCAAGCAGAAAGATGACTGCACCGGTAGGATTATATTCACTACAAAAGTAGGCTTTACTAAGGTGCATTTCTCTTATAAAACTGAATCACCCGAGCATTATAAAACCATAAAACAAGAAACGTGGAAATTCCACGAAAACCAAATTTTTTCAATGTAATGCATTAAAGTCAACACACTTTTTTTGTAGTAATGGTAACCTGGACCTTGACCCTATACACAATCCCAAGCGAGGTCTAGATATAAGGTATCTACATATGAAGTTTCATTATAATATCTCAATGTCTTCTCAAGCTATTGAGCGGAAACTGTTTGTCTGTTTTTAGTAATGGTAGCCTTGACCTTGACCCCACCTACCCCATAGGCAATCCCAAGCGAGCTTTCAATATAAGGTATCTATGTATAAAAGTTATTGAGAGGAAACAGCAATTCCATGCAAGGTATCGATATAAGTTATATATGTATTAAGTTTAATTAAAATATCTCAAGGCGTTCTCAAGTTATTGAGAGGAAACCATTTTTCTTTTTTTAGCTACAGTGACCTTGACCTTGAGGCCACCCACCCCATATGCAATCCCTAGCGAGGTCTCGATTTAAGGTATATCTGTATAAAGTTTCATAAAAATATCTAAATTTATTGAACGGAAACCGTTTATCTATTTTTAGTAACAGTGACCTTGACCGTGACCCAACCCGCCCCATGTGCAATCCCATGCGAGGTCTCGATATAAGGTATCTATGAAGTTTCATTAACATATCTCAATGCGTTCTCGAGTTAGAGAGCGGAAACGAAAAGTGCTACGCCCGCCCGAAGACCGCCCGCCCGACATACGCCAATCTAATAACCGACATTTTTCTTCGAAAAGTTTGGTTGACAAGATTAAATTCGATAGTATTTTATATTTTCGGTATATATTAGGTTATACTAGATTATACGAGGTTACTGTTCAATAAAGATAAGTTTATTTAGCGAGGCTTATAAAACCTGAACCACGAGTCTTGGAGAGTGGTTCACGTCTGCGTGCCGAGCAAATAAACTTATCTGTATTCAACACTTACATAGTATTCTATTTACTCCATCATTTTCTGTCTTTATTTTGAAATAAACGAAAGAAAACAAACTAAATATTACGAAAAACATACAATAACGTCATCAAAATCAACAAGATGACGTCATTGGACTGCGCGTGTTTGCTTTATTCCACAGTGTTGAAATAAAGCAAAGTTTATCCCACCACTGATGAAATAAAATAGATGATTCAAGAATTATTCTTCGGCAGCCACCGTCGACTCAGATTGTTAAATCCAATCCCGACAGTACGTTTTTCGAGATAGAACAATTTATATAGAAAAGTGGTTTTCATTAAAAAAAATGCTCCAACTGCGCAATGATTTAAATAATATAGTTTTAACTTAAAAAATTTGCAAACGTTACTTAAGAAATGATTCTTGATTTAGCGTTGTTTATCCGCTAATAAACAGCTATTTGGAGTTCTGATGCGTAGGAATTAAACGACGAGGGCGTTAGTCCGAGTTATTTATTATAATCGCACCAGAACGACGAAACGTTGTTTATCCGATAAACAACGTTAAATCGTGGATTATTTTGATTCTAACATGATCAGTACATGTTTGCAATTACAATGGAAACTACATTTTACTAAGCAACGTTCGAACACGCGTCACCGCTGTTTCCAGAGACGTCGTTCACTGATATATAATATATTGATAGTGACGTCACTTTCATTGAAATCTGAAATTATGAGGTCAGAATTAGAACTGTTTGTTGCGTTGTTTATTGGTGGTATTACAACGGTTATTTTGTTTTTTGTTTATATAAAAATCTGGACGTGTCATGTTAAAATGTAGCGTAGTACTACTTGCTTTTTCTTCTTGTAAGATGACACATATACTTCCTATTAAATAAATTCGAGACGACACGTTTGGGTTTAAAACAACCCTCAGATCTAGTATTTTGACATATTTATACACGTGTTTGCTTATCAAATTATTGAGATTTGCATAGTAGTATATGTATTATTTTTAATATAATTACCGGGTATTCGGAGGAACTACAAAATACTTTGCCACAAACGCCCTTAGTATAAAACATAGGGTGTATTATCCAGTTTGAACTAGTAAATGGACTGTTAATTGCACAGATGGTGGCACAATGCAGCATTACACAATGACATGCCTACTGTATTATTGTATATGATATACATCCCCGTAAATAATTATACCCCCCCCCCCCCAAAAAAAAAAGAAAAAAGAAAAGACAAATTGTATTTGTTACAGATGCCGCATACGTATATCCTACTTGCAACATGTACAATAGTTATTACTCATCTCCAAATGTACGTTATTTGGCTAAGCAGTGTATAAAAGGTAAGTAATAATGCATCACTCCAGTTAACAAGCTATTCAGTGCTAACTAACATGAACATGTGGGGCTAACAAGCTATTCAGTGCTAACTAACATGAACATGTGGGGCTAACAAGCTCTTCAGTGCTAACTAACATGAACATGTGGGGCTAACAAGCTATTCAGTGCTAACTAACATGAACATGTGGGGCTAACAAGCTATTCAGTGCTAACTAACATGAACTTGTGGGGCTAACAAGCTATTCAGTGCTAACTAACATGAACATGTAGGGCTAACAAGCTATTCAGTGCTAACTAACATGAACATGTGGGGCATATTAGACTCATAATGCATCACTCCAATTAACAAGCTATTCAGTGCTAACTAACATGAACATGTAGGGCTAACAAGCTATTCAGTGCTAACTAACATGAACATGTGGGGCATATTAGGCTCATAATACATCACTCCAATTAACAAGCTATTCAGTGCTAACTAACATGAACATGTAGGGCTAACAAGCTATTCAGTGCTAACTAACATGAACATGTGGGGCTAACAAGCTATTCAGTGCTAACTAACATGAACATGTGGGGCTAACAAGCTATTCAGTGCTAACTAACATGAACATGTAGGGCTAACAAGCTATTCAGTGCTAACTAACATGAACATGTGGGGGCTAACAAGCTATTCAGTGCTAACTAACATGAACATGTAGGGCTAACAAGCTATTCAGTGCTAACTAACATGAACATGTAGGGCTAACAACCTATTCAGTGCTAACTAACATGAACATGTGGGGCTAACAAGCTATTCAGTGCTAACTAACATGAACATGTAGGGCTAACAAGCTATTCAGTGCTAACTAACATGAACATGTAGGGCTAACAAGCTATTCAGTGCTAACTAACATGAACATGTGGGGCTAACAAGCTATTCAGTGCTAACTAACATGAACATGTGGGGCTAACAAGCTATTCAGTGCCAACTAACATGAACATGTGGGGCTAACAAGCTATTCAGTGCTAACTAACATGAACATGTAGGGCTAACAAGCTATTCAGTGCTAACTAACATATTAGGCTCATGCATATGTATGGTGGCACACTTCTGCATAAAATAATCAGTTACTTTTACAAACGTTCGCGAAAACTTTAAAATCTTGCGGTAGACGCTTTGGCTGTTTTCGTGAAAATAGTATAATTACATGTATGGTTATCGAGAAAAAAGTCAAAGAAGTGGCCAATACGGCACGAGATCATTGGATTTTCTTTCGCAAACTATTGTAAATTATCGCAAAGCTTTTAAGAGTTTCATGAAACATGTAACTTTTCTGGCACGATAGTTATATTTTTTATCGCGAATGTCGTCGAACGTTCAAGAAAATATTAAGCCTTTTGCTAAAAGTATTACGATTTTTTAAACGGTTATTGCTATTTGTGATATTTACTGTTTAAAAACTCTTTATTTTTCCGATGGCTTGATATTTACTTTCAGTGTCGGTAAACATGATACATTACAATTACACAGATGAAGCGAATTCATCTGAACCGAACACAACATGCAATTCAGGTTTGTAGATATAATTACCGTAGCTAAAGAAACTCCAGCGAACAGTTTATATAGTACTGACTAGACAACCCCGTATCGAAAGTCAGCCAGAGTCGCAACATATTTATGTCACGCTATCAATCCATAATTTTGCGATTTCTGGAGGAAATCACTACATATACAGGTAAGTCAATATAAACTTTTGACTTGTGACGTATTTTTAGAATCGAAATTGTCAAATGCATCGAATAATACCTGAAAGTAACTCTGATCAGCACACAGTGTACAATTACGCCGCCATTGTTGTTTTATCAAGTGACTACGATAGTTGCGTTCTCAAATTGTAAACATGGCTTTCGTTTTCCTAATGCATTATTTGTGTTCAATTACTCATGTCTGACCAGCAAACAATTGTTTTAATATTGATATAAGTGATGTTAAATATATTAATCTTTTACAAGGTTATTAACATTATATAGTGTGTTCACCAAAACAATCACCATTGAAGAATAACTCCAGGAAATGTCATTTTCCTTTCAGGCTGTGTTTGAAAACAGTCACAGCACATGTTCTGTTACTAACTAGATGTAAAATTTCTCCATCAAATAATGCTGCCTATTCGGTTCAGTAGTGCATTTCAAAGTCGTGTTGCGCAGTTTTGTGTGTGACTGTTGATAAACTGGCAAACTTCTTAAGACTTGCTGGTAGACTTTGCTATGGGGATTGCTTCATAACTTTATGTCGCGCAAAGTAAAAAAAATATATAAAAGCGACATTGTAAGTTATGGAAGCCAGAACTATAATTACCGATATGTTACATCAATTTTGATTGACCGTATTAAAATATTTAAGACCATACTAACTATTTTTATAACATATTTAGTTTGAGAACACTAAACTAGAATTTCCTCTTAAGTTTACCGTTGTTACTATCGCATTAACAAATGCATCATTGTTTCAGACCAAGCGGTTGTGAATTCATCCACTGCAAGTACAATGACTACTGCACCGAATTACACCGAAACTACAATGTCATTATGCCAGTGTCCCAATTTAACAGAACCGGAGTACATGACGTCAGTGTCAACAGTTTCGATCGTTTCAACCATTTCAACCGTTTCAACAACAACAGTGTACCAAACCCGAATGCCTACCCCTTCTAGCACCTTTTTGACACCACCGTCTTATACCTGTCCCAGCGCATTACCAGGTCTGAACATCACAGCGGTAAAGGCGTCGGCCATTGCAAAACAACTAGAAGAAAACCTAACTGTTAACGCAAAAGAAACCTCGGCATATATCAGAAGTTTGACCAGCGCCAATGACGACAGAAAATCTTCAGCCGTTATGGGATGGGTAGGAATTTTATGCGTTACCTTACCGCTGGCACTGTTGCTTCTCTCGGATTGCACTGTGATGTTTAAGCATGCCAGACAGAGCATGCGCGGTGGTGACATTACCGAGCCTTCAACTACGGCAACACAAAGTAAGCAAACTGCAATTCCATTAGAAGAAATGAACAGAAATTAATACTAATAGGATTGATTGCTTATATGGTCATTAAGAAACCTTTCGCGAAGGATATTATTAAGGTAGAAGAACAAAGACTGTTTATTTCATCTCGCATCACGAAGGACGGTTGTCACAATACGGCGAATCCAGTTTTTTTGACTCATAAACCTAGCGAAGCAGACTTTTTGACCCAGTAAGATGTTTTGTCATTTTAACTTGAAATCGTGTTCGTAATAACAAAACTGGGTAATAAAAGTGGGTACGGTTCTGTTGCTAAGAGACCAGAGTCTTGCCAAATAAAAACTCGCGTTAATGTGGTGAGACACAGATATACTAATTGAAGTTTAACTGTAGTTTACAACGAAAAGTTGGCAATGTTCAAAATAGGAACATAAAGACCTTCCACAGTGCGCTCAAACTCAATGTGAAACAAAACATGAATTTATTATTGAACTATGTTTGGTATTGCTCTGTTTCGGTGAAATTTAGTTGTATGCATTTTGTTTTTGTATGGAACTTCATACACTGATTTTGCATATGTTTATGCCCCCACTAGGGTGGGGGGGGCATCTAGATTTGCCCTTGTCCGTCGCGTCCGTCCCGTCCGTCCGTAGGATTTTTGGCGCGTAACTCGAAAAGTATAACTGCTAAAGTGATGAAACTTTATAAACGTATTCATCAGCATCGGGGCTTGTGCATTAAGTTTTTTTGGTGCAGTTTTTTTTGCAACATCAGCGGAGTTATGCACTCTTTTTTAAGCCAAAACTGACATTTTGGGACTTGTGTCGCGTGTTACTCGAAAACTATAACTGCTTGAGTGATGAAACTTTGTAAACGTATTCATCAGCATCGGGGCTTGTGCACCTCGGTTTTTTGGTGCTGTTTTTTTCCGACATCAGCGGAGTTATGCAACCTTTCTTTAAACCAAAACTAGAACAGCTAGAGTGATGAAACGTTATAAACATATTCATCGGCTCGGCATGGGGGGGGGGGGGGGGCTTGTGCATCTGGGTATCTTGGTGCAGTTTTTTCCGACATCAGTGGAGTTATGGCCCTTTTTTTAGCAAAAAATAACAATTTTGGACATGTGTCGCGTGTAATTAGAAAACTATAACTGCTAGAGTGATGAAACTTCACAAACATATTCATCAGCATGTGAACTTGTGCACCTGGGTATTTTGGTGTAAGTTGTTCCAATATCAGTAAAGTTTTGTCACAACTAGCGGAATGTGGGGGCATCCGTGTCCTACGGACACATGTTTAGTTCTATGTATATTTACTGCGTTATTAGGTATCTGTGTTTTCTTCTTGTGCATGTTGTTTATGTTCTGTGTCTGTGACTTTGTCGTGTGTGTCGTGTTCTATTTTGTGTTGTATTTTCCATTGGTAACTAACCTTAAATAAAGGTTTGTAGGGCCATATTTTTCACAAATCTTAGTTTTCACATCTGTGAAAAAATAGGATCTCATTCTTCACAGATATGAACATTAAGATCATTCTTCACACATCGCCGTCTTATTCTTTACATTCTTCACACATCGCCGTCTTATTCTTTACATTCTTCACACATCGCCGTCTTATTCTTTACATTCTTCACACATCGCCGTCTTATTCTTTACATTCTTCACACATCGCCGTCTTATTCTTTATATTCTTCACACATCGCCGTCTTATTCTTTATATTCTTCACACATCGCCGTCTTATTCTTTACATTCTTCACACATCGCCGTCTTATTCTTTACATTCTTCACACATCGCCGTCTTATTCTTTACATTCTTCACACATCGCCGTCTTATTCTTTACATTCTTCACACATCGCCGTCTTATTCTTTACATTCTTCACACATCGCCGTCTTATTCTTTACATTCTTCACACATCGCCGTCTTATTCTTTACATTCTTCACACATCGCCGTCTTATTCTTTATATTCTTCACACATCGCCGTCTTATTCTTTACATTCTTCACACATCGCCGTCTTATTCTTTACATTCTTCACACATCGCCGTCTTATTCTTTATATTCTTCACACATCGCCGTCTTATTCTTTACATTCTTCACACTTCGCCGTCTTATTCTTTACATTCTTCACACATCGCCGTCTTATTCTTTACATTCTTCACACATCGCCGTCTTATTCTTTATATTCTTCACACATCGCCGTCTTATTCTTTACATTCTTCACACTTCGCCGTCTTATTCTTTACATTTTGTGAAGTTTGTGATCGCATCCAGTTTGATATGCAATGAAACCATGTGATCCTCACGCATACCCCATTTTTTGGCCATTCGCATTGTTCACACTTTAAATGTGACAAATGAGATCATATTCTTCACAGGTGTGTAAAAAATATTATTTATGAAAAATATGATCCTACATAGGTAATTGAGTTATTAAAAGCAGTAATCTCATCATTGATGCAACTGGAATATCATAATATGTTGCCTTAAATATATATGTAGGATTGTTTAATGTATTTTTTATTCAATTGTAAATGTACAATAATATACTAGACTATTCTTGTAATTCTTTTATGTTTTGCCGAACAAATCTGATTTTCAAAAAAATACTATACGTGTGTTGTTTTGTTTTGTTTATAAGTAAATTAAAGCACATTGAGTTGTATTTGATGTCTGTTATAAATAGTGTTGTTCCATTTCATAATAATGTGTTGTGTATCTATTTTATTTATTCACACGTCTGAATGTTTTGGATTAATGTACTAATAGCTGTAAGAATGTACTTCTGTTTAAAACTATTTTATCTTGATATTATTTTGAATTGTGAATGTTTTCATATTAAGTGGTAAATAAATGTGTCATTGAGTTACGATTTGTGGTAGGGTAATCTTGCCGTAGCATTACTGAATATCAGTGTATCTAAATGACGCTTTTCTTTCTACCTTCATATAGTTGCCAATATACAAATCTTATGTACGTATGCCCAAACTTGTATGCGCTATGTTGGTTGTGCAACGTTCAATAGTCTCCTTGTACAATGTGCTTTGGTGTTGTGTTAGCTGATTTAATTATTCCTTTAATAATTCCCTTTCTATATGCGGGAATGTCTTTTATTTGTATAGGTATGAACGTATAAATGGATTTCAAAGTGTCTAATTATTTATTTTTTTTGCCTTAATTATAATTATTTATAATTGTATACCAGGATACGAATCTTAAGTCCAAACTTTCACGCAGCGTAGAATCCATTCTCGTTGACAAATTAGTTTCGGTCTTTTGTAAACTGTTTTAATTGTGCATTTCATGGTTCCATTTCAATACATGTAAATGTGTATTCTAAATGTTCGATAAAAATATTATGTGAATATGTAAAAAGAACGCATAAACTGACGTTTTATATTATATTTCTATTAAATATCGTTTCGAATTCAAAATACGTGGACTTGTTAATGGAAAATATATGTTCTTGACAATATAAACGTTGCTGCTCTGTTGGCCATGTTATTCATGTGTTATTCGAATTGGTGCCGAAAATCTTCGAACTCTATGCTATAAAATGTCGTTATACAACGACACAATGTCTTGTTTTGACCACATTTAACCTTGCAATGTTCTTGCTAGTGCATCTTTTGTAGGCATACACGTATTTGTATAAAGAAATCGAGGACGTTTTACATTTATGATTGGTGATTCAAGATGTCAATTACTGATGAATACACATTGCGTCACATATGAAAGTGTATAATAAAATTAAGTAGTCAATAGCCATGTATAACAATAAGAAAACGGTAAGTTTGCTACCACAGGGTCAGTTATTTCTCCCAATGTTACGCGCTTTGGAGCACAAACGGTCACATGGAAATGTTTTCATTTTGTGAATTAGTACTCCATTGTCCGGCCTATTTCTCAGCAAGCACTGGCAGGATGTAAAGAAGAACTTATGGGAAGCTTCTGCACCAATAATTAGATGTGCATGTTATTATGAAGTTCCTCATAAGTGAGTTTTTATTAGAGGTAATGCCCTTCAAGTTAGCCGCCAATAGTATACTACTCAAAAGTCCTGAGCAGCCACCTGATATTTTCAGTATTCTACACCGAACGCATTATTCATTTTTTTTAAGTTTTCAATGACAACTAAGAACACTAATGTTTTTCATAATTTGTAATACATTTAATTCATATCGTATTACACAAACACTGTACACACATGTATAATTTCAAATTGATATAATAAACAGTTTTAAAGTTATATCCATTATTGCAGGGGCGGTTTAGGACTTTTGTGTAGTGTATTATGCACCATGCTTGTCCAACCCAAACCAAAGAAAACTCTTAGCAAATTACATTTAATATACTAGTACTATACCAGTAAAGTACTATTTTGTCATTTACTGCAGTCATTTATTTGTCTTTCGTATAATGAAGGACTAGTAAGTGACTTTTCATGTCTGTAAACTGATAGTCATTTACTGGTCATTCACTGTGCCAGTATATTACTTGTCATTTACTCAAGTTGCAAAATGAAAACTAGTATTGTTCTGATCAACTGTTGAACTTTGCATTCGTTTATCAGTAATTTAGAAGTCTTGCACTGGAAACAAACCCTTGGTATAGGTCATTTAGTAGTACAGCATTCAACATATGATTTTACGTAGTCATTCAGAAATCAATGGTTGAACTTCAATTTCTTTATACTCCAGATGTAAGCATTTACCAGTCTTTTACTGCATTCTTCACACTCTGATAAGCACTGACCACCACATGTGGCTTTCAGATGTTTGTCTGCTAGGGAATGAAGAATCTGCTTATCTATTGGTTAACCACTAAACATTCTTCCCTGATTGGAATTGGAGAAAAACTAATGGTTTGTAATTTTATCTCTATATTTAAATTTCTATTTTTATCATTTTATCATAATTATATTTGTTCTTACTGCAATGTTTTTAGTGTGTGGTTACCAAAATTAAATGGATACTGAAACTACTGTATGCTTTGTTTAAGTTCACATAATGGACAATGCAGTAAAAAATTGTTTCAGGATCTTCCAGAACCATAGGGATTTATTTTAAAATGGCTAAACAAATTCGCTTTTATATAAATTGTATTACATTATGTATCTTCATAAAAACTTTTAATCTAATAACACCAGAAGGATTGAATGGATAATATTATTGACGTGATCTGTGAAGTTACATTGGACGATATCATTTCCTGATTTGGTTCATTCAAACACATGAAGTTTATCTCTGATTTTAAAACAAGAGCAGTGTTTAGCAACTCATCTACTTAAATTGTAGTTATATAATAACCCTTATTTACTGAACTCCATTACTGGTCTTTACTGTTGTCAGTTACAAGTAATTCACTTTTAGTTAAGACATATTTTTCCATTTATCGTTTTTTATAGGCCAATAAACAACCATTTTGGGGTTTTAATGGGTAGTTATTAAACCACCTTGTTAGCCCGAATGGTTTAATAGCCACGCATCAGACTGACAAACAACGATAATGCAATAATATTTTTTTTTGATCTAACATGATCTGACAAATATTTTTGCACTCAGAATCGGTACTAATGTTTGCGTTGTCTCTTTTGTAGTTTGACAATGATAATTTTGTTCTTTGTCTGTAGAAAAGTCAGTGAGTATCATGTTAGATAGTCAATTACTTGTCACTTACTGTAGTCAATTACTTGTCATTTAATGAGTAATTTACTCGTCATTTACTGAGTAATTTACCTATCATTTACTGAGTAATTTACTTGTCATTTACTGAGTAATTTACTTGTCATTTAATGAGTAATTTACCTAACATTTACTGAGTAATTTACTTGTCATTTACTGAGTAATTTACTCGTCATTTACTGAGTAATTTACTCGTCATTTACTGAGTAATGTACTCGTCATTTACTGAGTAATTTACTCGTCCTTTACTAAGTAATTTACTTGTCATTTACTGAGTAATTTACTTGTCATTTACTGAGTAATTTACCTATCATTTACTGAGTAATTTACTTGTCATTTACTGAGTAATTTACGTGTCATTTACTGAGTAATTTACTCGTCCCTACTGAGTAATATCCTCGTCATTTACTGAGTAATTTACTGGTCATTTACTGAGTAATTTACTTGTTATTTACTGAGTAATTTACTAGTCATTTATTGAGTAATTTACTTGTCATTTACTGAGTAATTTACGTATCATTTACTGAGTAATTTACTTGTCATTTACTGAGTAATTTACTTGTCATTTACTGAGTAATAAACTCGTCATTTACTGAGTAAAATTTAATTGTTATTTACTGAGTAATATACTCGTTATTTACTGAGTAATATACTCGTCATTTACTGATTAATTTACTCGTCATTTACTGAGTAATTTACTCCTTTTTTACTGAGTAATTTACCTGTCATTTACTGAGTAATATACTCGTCATTTACAGAGTAATATACTCGTCATTTACTGAGTAATATACTCGTCATTTTCTTAGTAATTTACTTGTCATTTACTGAGTAATATACTCGTCATTTACTGACAAATTTACTTGTTATTTACTGAGTAATTTACTTTTTATTTACTGAGTAATTTATTCGTCATTTACTGAGTAATTTACTCGTCATTTACTGAGTAATTTACTCGTCATTTACTGAGTAATTTACTCGTCATTTACTGAGTAATTTACTCGTCATTTACTGAGTAATTTACTCGTCATTTACTGAGTAATTTACGTATCATTTACTGAGTAATTTACGTATCATTTGCTGAGTAATTTACTTGTCATTTACTGAGTAATTTACTTGTCATTTACTGAGTAATTTACCTATCATTTACTGAGTAATTTACTTGTCATTTACTGAGTAGTTTACTTGTCATTTACTGAGTAATTTACCTATCATTTACTGAGTAATTTACTTGTCATTTACTGAGTAATTTACTTGTCATTTACTGAGTAATTTACTTGTCATTTTCTTATTTCCATTTTTTTAAATAGTACTTCTCTTGTCATTTACTCGGTCATTTACTTGCCTCATTTGCATGTTTGGAAAGCTATTCTCAGCAACCACTCTAGATGAAATTAAATGAATCAAAACTTTATGAGAAGCTTTAGTTATAGGTGAAGATAAGGACATTATCAAACCATTTCATCTCGATAATTTGTAGGGAGTTATGGCCTTCGATTTTTTGTGTCTGTAGTATATAATGTACAATGCTTGTCCTAGCTATCTCTCAGCAACCACTGATATACTAGTATTGAGAAATGGCAACCACTGATATACTAGTATTGAGAAATGGCAACCACTGATATACTAGTATTGAGAAATGGCAACCACTGATATACTAGTATTGAGAAATGGCAACCACTGATATACTAGTATTGAGAAATGGCAACCACTGATACACTAGTATTGAGAAATGGCAACCACTGATACACTAGTATTGAGAAATGGCAACCACTGATATAATAGTATTGAGAAATGGCAACCACTGATATACTAGTATTGAGAAATGGCAACCACTGATATAATAGTATTGAGAAATGGCAACCACTGATATACTAGTATTGAGAAATGGCAACCACTGATACACTAGTATTGAGAAATGGCAACCACTGATACACTAGTATTGAGAAATGGCAACCACTGATATACTAGTATTGAGAAATGGCAACCACTGATACACTAGTATTGAGAAATGGCAACCACTGATACACTAGTATTGAGAAATGGCAACCACTGATATACTAGTATTGAGAAATGGCAACCACTGATACACTAGTATTGAGAAATGGCAACCACTGATATAATAGTATTGAGAAATGGCAACCACTGATACACTAGTATTGAGAAATGGCAACCACTGATACACTAGTATTGAGAAATGGCAACCACTGATACACTAGTATTGAGAAATGGCAACCACTGATATAATAGTATTGAGAAATGGCAACCACTGATATACTAGTATTGAGAAATGGCAACCACTGATATACTAGTATTGAGAAATGGCAACCACTGATACACTAGTATTGAGAAATGGCAACCACTGATATACTAGTATTGAGAAATGGCAACCACTGATACACTAGTATTGAGAAATGGCAACCACTGATATAATAGTATTGAGAAATGGCAACCACTGATACACTAGTATTGAGAAATGGCAACCACTGATACACTAGTATTGAGAAATGGCAACCACTGATATAATAGTATTGAGAAATGGCAACCACTGATATACTAGTATTGAGAAATGGCAACCACTGATATACTAGTATTGAGAAATGGCAACCACTGATATACTAGTATTGAGAAATGGCAACCACTGATATACTAGTATTGAGAAATGGCAACCACTGATATACTAGTATTGAGAAATGGCAACCACTGATATACTAGTATTGAGAAATGGCAACCACTGATATACTAGTATTGAGAAATGGCAACCACTGATATACTCTTATTGAGAAATGGCAACCACTGATATACTAGTATTGAGAAATGGCAACCACTGATATACTAGTGTTGAGAAATGGCAACCACTGATATACTAGTATTGAGAAATGGCAACCGCTGATATACTAGTATCGAGAAATGGCAACCACTGATATACTAGTATTGAGAAATGGCAACCACTGATGTACTAGTATTGAGAAATGGCAACGACTGATGTACTAGTATTGAGAAATGGCAACCACTGATGTACTAGTATTGAGAAATGGCAACCACTGATATACTAGTATTGAGAAATGGCAACCACTGATGTACTAGTATTGAGAAATGGCAACCACTGATATATTAGTATTGAGAAATGGCAACCACTGATATACTAGTATTGAGAAATGGCAACCACTGATATATTAGTATTGAGAAATGGCAACCACTGATATACTAGTATTGAGAAATGTATTTTAACTCAGTGTCCGAGTGTTCAGCCTCGAAAATTGTTCACAGAGGTATAGGTCATTAAGTGTTGCTGATATAGGAGTAATACCGTGTACGTCATGGTTATTTTTCAATCATTGTATGGAATTGAATGATACCTCATTTGAGAGCTTAAATAGTAAGGACGAGATGACCGTATTAATACTCAAAGAAGTCTCACAGTTTCTTTTTACACTTTTGCATCATCTGCAATTTGGTATGGTATGTTTGTTGCATGAGATAAAAATACAGATTTGACAACTGATTTAGTTTTGCAGTTCTATGGATGTTCGTTTCGAAAAGAAAAATGCCTTCTCATTTTCATCAAATGACAAAGTGAGCTATTAAAGGGCATCCATAAGTTGCACTTATATCCTTACCAATGGTGAGTTCACCAACCGTTCACAGAGGCACCGAGCTTAAACTATGCCACGACATACCGTAACTGTCAAGTTTAAAAAAAAATTAACATCAAAATTAGATTAGTGAAAGGTTAACATTCATGGAATTTCTATAAATCAAATAATTTAAGTTTCTTGTCGTTGTATTAATAAACAAAGCGTAGTGTTTAAACTTTAAAGAAAATGGGTTTTTGTTCAGTAGAGGTTAAGTGAGTATTTGCCCTTTATCGCCAAAGGCAACAAAATATATACACACAATGTAATACAGATTTACAAATATACAATATTTTTGCTTACTAATTTATTAGAAAATAATGAAAAGATATGCACCAAACGAAAAAGGTTCAGCAGGTATATTACATTATCTGTTACGGGGCTTTTTGGTGGTTTGTGATATGTAAAATATATTGAAACTCAGCATTTCAAAAGGGGCACCACAATTAACCAGTAGACAAACATAGATCGATCCACCTTTCTGTTTGTCCAAGGTTTTTTGTCCAAAGATTTGAAGTTAATCAAGTGGATTATACAACCACATGCTATTATTTACCTCTGAAATATAAACCAATAATTGGTCAACTCAATGAATTGACAAGTATCTACTGGTCACTTGCTTCCAAAATAATAAGTAAACAACCTGGAATTACACAGACACCACAATAACTTACAAAAATGCAGCAAAGAAACCAGAACGTAACAAACTGTTATACTAGAGATAGTTAGATAAACATGTATTATGTCATACAAATTTGACTTCAGATGCACCTGTAGTAGATTGGACAAAAATTGTCTTCTTCTAGAAGAAAGCATTATTTTTGTAGAAATATTAAATATATTTTTATTTGTTACGAGGCAATACTAATTGTTTTACACAACATTGCATGACAGCAAAAGACATATGAAGTGTAATAAATGTTTATATTAAGCTAACACATGTGTTACTTATATGTATTAATTACATAGCCCCTGATAAATATGGGAGATGTGAAATTGTTGAAATACGTTTTGGAAGCTATTAAAACTAGTACCGTCAGAAGTTACTTTAACCATGGTTGTATATATAAGGAATGCACAGGTACCAATACATTACCACAGGTACACGTGTACTGGTGTGCTACACGCGTATTAGCGTTACAGTCCGATACATGTCATAAGCAGTAACGGTACTGACGTACTCATGCCTCATGCAGGTAATACACGTGTAGCGTTTACTTATTCGATACATGTCATATGCGGTAGCGGTACTAACGTACTCATGCAGGTAATACACGTGTAACGTTTACTGATTCGATACAGCTCATAAGCAGTAACAGTACTAACGTACTAATGCAGGTAATACACGTGTAGCGTTAACTTATTCGATACATGTCATAAGCAGTAACGGTACTAACGTACTCATGCAGGTAAAACACGTGTAGCGTTTACTGAAACGATACATGTCATTAGCAGTAACGGTACTAACGTACTCATGTGTCATGCAGATAATTCACGTGTAGCGTTAACTTATTCGATATGATACATGTCATAAGCAATTACTGTGTAAAACCATCATATTCATATACTAATGTGCACAATATTTGTACACATCAATATATTGCAGTCTTTAACATACAGGCGAAAGAAGTGTTTAAGTTTAAAGAGGTGTTTAAGTTTTACAGCACACAATCTACTGGTACTGGCGTGCTACCCGTGTAGTAGCGTTTACCGAGCATATACCAGATATAAACTGTGTAGTACCAGTAGATTCAAATAATAATGTGCTTATTATTTGAACTTATATATATTAAGCAGTCCTCGTCATATACAATAACTTAATACATAACAGATGCTAATTTATATGCATCAGAATACAGGCGCACTACCCGGGTGGAGCGTTGCCCGATCCGATACCCGTCAGTTGTAACTCTATCATTCCAAATACAGGCAGACACTACGTTATGTACTAAATAACTGAAGACACCAATATAATACAGTCTTGAAACCTGTACAATTTTATTTCAGAACGTTTTTGCATTTTTAAAAATATTTGTATTAAATGGTTAACTAACATATAACTCAGTTACCCCAGAACTGGGCCCGTATTCACTAACATATAACTCAGTTACCCCAGAACTGGGCCCGTATTCACTACCATATAACTCAGTTACCCCAGAACGGGGCCCGTATTCACTAACATATAACTCAGTTACCCCAGAACTGGGCCCGTATTCACTAACATATAACTCAGTTACCCCAGAACTGGGCCCGTATTCACTAACATATGACTCAGTTACCCCAGAACTGGGCCCGTATTCACTACCCCAGAACTGGGCCCGTATTCACTAACATATAACTCAGTTACCCCAGAACTGGGCCCGTATTCACTAACATATGACTCAGTTACCCCAGAACTGGGCCCGTATTCACTAACATATAACTCAGTTACCCCAGAACTGGGCCCGTATTCACTACCATATAACTCAGTTACCCCAGAACTGGGCCCGTATTCACTAACATATAACTCATTTACCCCAGAACTGGGCCCGTATTCACTAACATATAACTCAGTTACCCCAGAACTGGGCCCGTATTCACTACCATATAACTCAGTTACCCCAGAACTGGGCCCGTATTCACTAACCCATTCTTAGACTTAAGGCTTAAGGATAGACTTAGACTCAAGAAAAATAATTGTGCGTTTGCAAATAATCTGGGTACCAATCAATGACACTTATGTCATTCCTAAATCTTTCTAAATGAAGAAAGCTACCGTAAGTATTTTAGCTTACCAAGTAAAATTCAAATTAACAGCGTTTTTAGAATAATGTAGTTTCAACAATATTCTTTATTCTTAAGTTTTAAGTCTAAGAATGGGTTGGTGAAAACGGGACCAAATTTGCTAGAACTAGTAAATTGTATGTATGGTTTACGCAACCTGATACCCAAGTTCTCGAGTACTAGTACTTGCATATGTGGTTTATGCAACCAGATACCCAAGTTCTCGAGTACAAGTATATTGTATGTATGGTTTACGGAGCCAGATACCCAAGTTCTCGAGTACTAGTATATTGTATGTATGGTTTACGCAACCATATACCCAAGTTCTCGAGTACTAGTAATTGTATGTATGGTTTACGCAACCAGATACCCAAGTTCTCGAGTACTAGTAATTGTATGTATGGTTTACGCAACCAGATACCCAAGTTCTCGAGTACTAGTACTTGTATGTATGGTTTACGCAACCTGATACCCAAGTTCTCGAGTATTAGTAATTGTATGTATGGTTTACGCAACCAGATACCCAAGTTCTCGATTACTAGTACTTGTATGTATATGGTTTTCGCAACCAGATACCTATGTTCTTGAGCACTAGTACTTGTATATATATGGTTTTCGCAACTATATACCTAAGTTCGCGAGTACTAGTACTTGTATGTATGGTTTACGCAACCAGATACCCAAGTTCTCGAGTACTAGTACTTGTATGTATGGTTTACGCACCCAGATACCAAAGCTCTCGAGCACTAGTACTTGTATGTATGATTTACGCAACCAGATACCAAAGTTCTCGAGCACTAGTCCCTGCCCTACAACAGGGTCAGTGTCTTGATTCTGATGTGAAGATTAATTATAGGATACTTGTACTTCATTGACAGTTTTATGTGTCATGGCCATTGAGTTCAGGCACCTTTTATAAACAGTTCATGTTATATTGAAACGCATTTCTGGACATTACTAAAGCTTGTGAGTGTTAAAAAAAAGGCATTGTGTTTGTACAAAGGCATAAGACAAAAACACAAAAGTAAAAATAACGAGCAGCGTAGTGTGCTTTTAATCTGTTTTAAAACGAAGGTACTTAAAGCACAGAGCAATTACCTTTAGACACAAATACAGAACATAAGCTGCGTAAATATGTACCTAGTTACCTAAAAACGCCGTCTCGGAAAAAATGGCAATAATAAAACCTCGACTTAATTAACATTCCATTTCATAAGCCCACTCATGTGAAACAAACCAAGCAGTAAAGGAATATCCGAAGATCGTCATTTAGCAATCGATAAGTTCGTGATTCTAAGAAATATGCCCTTTAATGCTAAGGTTATTGCACAGTGCCCCATTTATTCTGCATTATTTAAGAACAGTATTAAGGCATCAGCTACAATGTTCGTTTCGAGTCGACAGAAGTGGACATGGATTAATAAAATATACTTTATTTCTTGAAAACTAAGTTTGGACACATATTTCATGTGAATGGAAATCATAATGGACATATGTACTTTCAACGCATGGATGTTTTTGACGGTTTTCTGCCTAGTAAACGGTAAACATAGCCTTTACACCGTATATAACGTAACTTTTACGTAAATAATGTGTGCATATGAGGAAATATTGAAACCTAAAATTTGTAATTCTAAATCTTGAAGTAGTCACGTATGATCTTTTGCTGTTTGATAATTATAAACTAAGATTGTTGTTAGCAGCAAGTTTATGACGGTATTGTTACCGAAAGGTAACAAACGTATTATATATGTGAAGAAGATTACATAACCACATGTATACAACTTAAGTTTTCTAATAAAGAAATTACCAGTTACTGAACTTAATAAGACATTCGTCTTCAATCCGAAATGTTTTCGAAGATTACTGAACTTAATAAGACATTTGTCTTCAATCCGAAATGTATTTGAAGATTACTGGACGTTTTGTCTTGTAGTTGTGGCAAACTCACCAGACCGAATTCATATTCACAGAACATAAATTGATCTGATGTTCGAAAATATATTTTGTAAATATCATGCGCAATATTTTTTGACCAATTTTGTTATTAGGTGTGGTTAAATATTATTGCATTGAAAGCTATATTGGATACATGCTCCAGAAACGAAGCAAATAATGCATCAAACGTATTTCGTTTAAACCTATTTATTTTAGCTCTATTGCATCGAAAGCCTAAGGCTTATTGAGACACGCTCGAGTCCGTTTCCTGAGTAGAACCAGTACTTGATGTATTTGGGGGAGATCTTGTGAACGCTGCCAGAGTGGGGATCGAAACCGGGACCTCCCTTTCGCTAGGCGGACACCAATATATAGAGCTTCTTAAATTAACTTCATTTAATTTATGTGGATATATAATCGAATTGAAACTAAACATAAAGTAATAATATATGGTCTTGATATTTTTTTAGGACTTTACGATCACCAAAGGATCGAGTACATTTACTACGAACCTAAATTATCGTGGAACGATGCCAGAAGGATATGCATGGAAGTAGGTGCAGTCCTCGCAATGTTTCCTTCGACGGCCGATGTAGTATGTGTGGCAGGAATTATTTAAAAAGCGTTGGACTCAGTTGCAGCAACGTAAGTACCAGCAAATTCAAATGATGGTGGGTGTATATGGGACATCCTAGGCTATAGGTGGCGTGAATGATTGAGAAAGAACTGTACTTAGTTGCAACGATAGCGGGGTATGTTGTAAATGACGAAGTATGTAAATGGGCATCTGAAAATACAGGCATCAAGCTAAAGTATTGAACACGGTTGCAGCAACTTGAGTTTGTTCAAATGAAGGGACTTCGGAATATATATATATACGTATTAATTAGAAAGTATAATAAACAAACAGGCACTGTTGGAGCTAGATGATAATGTTGAGGTGTTAGGGAGGTATAACAGACATCTGGGAATACAAACATAAATAAGAAAACATCAAAAAGAATACATAGGAAATCTATGCACACTGTTGGAGCTAGATGAAAGTGTTGAAATGATGGGGGTGTATAAAAGACCTTTGAGATTACGAACATATTTTGTTGGAAGATCAACTAATTGGCCGATATATTACACATTTTAAATTGCCAAACCTTTTTTGCAGTTTGTTTGCAGGAAGAGCGACTAAACGGCTTATATTTTTACTGATTTAAATTGCAATAAAAACACATTTGTGACAAGAAGAGATACCTCTTTGCATATATTTTAATACCTGAAATTGCCAAATTGCCATTTGAGTTATAAAAATGTCCAAACCCTTTTTGCAGGAAGAGCGATTACTGGGTGGGACTCTACGCGATGGACGGAGTTGCTAAGTGGGTGAACGACTGCGCACCAGCTCCGATGAGCGCATTAGAGAATTATGACACTGCTCCGATGAACAAGAAAGATTGCTACTTTCACCGACCAAGCGTTCAGCACAAAGGGAAAAGAGCCAACTGTTCTCACGCCAATTCATTTTTATGCCAGCTAATTATGGTATTTTTTTAATGGTTAATTGATTCTACAGATCTTCCCTGTTTTTATTAAGTTAATGTGTGATGTACCGTTTGACGTTCGTTTTAGTTATTATTAAGGTATCGTTTGGAGTCCTTGACAATTATTGATCAAACAATTTGAAGTTGTGTAGTGGGTCAACTGGTGTGGACACAAATCAATGAACAATATTAATTAACCTGCAAATGTTGTTTAACAGCTTAAAGAGGTCGCAAAAGATGTCACTTCGTTCGTCCGCATGCTTCGTATCATTATTCTGCTCGCAGATCTTCTACAAAAATGCACATGGTTGTATCTAAATTCTATATTTATATCTCGCCCAAAATAGTTCATAATCACTCATAAACTTAAAACGGACCTAATCTAAAATGTTAGCCAAATAAAAGGCAAAACACTAACATGTAATAAAACGCAACTTTTTAATTGATCAACATTTAAAGTGAAGTTTTCTGATAAGGATGGACCATTGTTCAGAACATGGGACTGATGAGCTAAAATGGTCCAGTATGGTCAAGTATTTGTTCTCTTAAAAATCCTCAATACACTTTTATTAAATAATATTCATGAAACATTTTATACGCGCACAGGTGCAAAAAAATAATTTAAATAATTCCTGATAGTGATAAGAAGCTACTTAGCCAGAACCTTCAGTAGTATTTTACCATAACATATGTTATTAACTAGTATACGGACATAGATCGCTCCGCCTTTCTGTTTGTCAAAGGTTGTTTGTTATTGACTAGTATACGGACATAGATCGCTCCGCCTTTCTGTTTGTCAAAGGTTGTTTGTTATTAACTAGTATACGGACATAGATCGCTCCGCCTTTCTGTTTGTGAAAGGTTGTTTGTTATTAACTAGTATACGGACATAGATCGCTCCGCCTTTCTGTTTGTCAAAGGTTGTTTGTTATTAACTAGTATACGGACATAGATCGATCCGCCTTTCTGTTTGTCAAAGGTTGTTTGTTATTAACTAGTATACGGACATAGATCGCTCCGCCTTTCTGTTTGTCAAAGGTTGTTTGTTATTAACTAGTATACGGACATAGATCGCTCCGCCTTTTTGTTTGTCAAAGGTTGTTTGTTATTAACTAGTATACGGACATAGATCGCTCCGCCTTTCTGTTTGTCAAAGGTTGTTTGTTATTAACTAGTATACGGACATAGATCGATCCGCCTTTCTGTTTGTCAAAGGTTGTTTGTTATTAACTAGTATACGGACATAGATCGCTCCGCCTTTCTGTTTGTCAAAGGTTGTTTGTTATTAACTAGTATACGGACATAGATCGCTCCGCCTTTCTGTTTGTCAAAGGTTGTTTGTTATTAACTAGTATACGAACATAGATCGCTCCGCCTTTCTGTTTGTCAAAGGTTGTTTGTTATTAACTAGTATACGAACATAGATCGCTCCGCCTTTCTGTTTGTCAAAGGTTGTTTGTTATTAACTAGTATACGAACATAGATCGCTCCGCCTTTCTGTTTGTCAAAGGTTGTTTGTCCGAGGATTTGAAGTAAATCGATTGGAGTATGCAACCACGTGCTATTATTTACCACTGAAATATAAACCCATAGTTGGTCAACTCAACCTTGATTGACAAGTATCTACTGGTCAAATCCCAATAATGTATTGAAAGTCGTAAGTAATCGATACAATTCATTACTTATGATTAGTGTTATTCCTTTTAATAATTACCAAAAATAGTATCAAAAAGAATGTCATTAGTAATCAATTCTAGATAACATTCAATGATGCAATTACTTTATATTAATATATTACTAAAATAGTATCCAAACATGTCATCAGTTAAAGATAAAATTGAAAGATGTTAATGCTCTACATTATCAAAAATAAAACACATTTTATGACATTTAATGTAATTTCATAATACACGTATCATCAAATCAAATGAAAAAATGACTTAAAGAGACTATGTCAACGAAAAATTGGCTTCCTATTGCACTATAAATTATATCATTTGATGGAAATGCGCTTTACTAAGACATGTGCATTAAATAAATAAAAAATAATATGATACACAATAAGGTTTTTGATTAAAAAAAAACAAATTATCTGAAAACTCTGAAAACTAAAACCCAGATTGGGTATCGAACTCACGACTTAGGAGCCATACGAAGAAATGACAGTAGACAGCGCTTTAACCAACTGCGCTATTATGCTTGGTAAAGAGTTGTGTGTAAACTACGGTTATACAAAATGCTCACCATACTGACATCAAAATGTAAACAGGAAAAGGGTCAAATAAACAAAAGCCATAATATAAATTGATTTTAATCTCAGAATGCGTACAATCTTTTCCATTATATATACTCTGTTTTAACCGTTTTTATATGCCAAAATGAATATCTAATTTCATATTTTTTAAAGAAATTGCCCCCTTGAGGCCCTTTTCGCTGACATAGTCCCTTTAATATTTATATAACTGGACGTTGAATGTCATGAATCGTGAGCTACAAATTAAATTAAATGAAATAATGTTCATCGCCTTGATATTTTAGATGACAACTGTACACTTGGCTGCACAAACATTGGCAAATCTATTATCGTGAACATGTCCGCTTCAGCTGAACTGTGCATGGAACATTGCTTGAACGACAGCAACTGTGTTGGTTGGTATATTTTTTTCAAAGAATGAAATGACATTTGCGTGTTTTAGCAACAACAAATACGAAGACCACCACCACAGCAGCACATCAATTAAGACCATGTTAACGCATTAAGTTTGGTGCGTATTGTCCTATGTTGTAGAGGCAATTGGCCACTTGCCTTAAATAAAGGACCAGCGGATGGTAACAAGGGTTTCTCTCCTGGTGTTGTCTCTGGAGTTTCATTATTCTTATATTTAATAATAACATTATTTTGCATGTATAAATAATAACTGTATGTATGTGAGAGTACACACGGATGCACACATACATTTAAATATATTATGTGCTAAAGGATTTTACAAAAGAAATACAATAAGCAAATTTGATATTGTTCTTTCCATGTTTGCAGATGCTCTGTTTATAAGACCATCAACGTGTTATACGTTCCGTGATAACATCGAATCTAATGAAGTTGCCCAATTATCCAACCAATGCCAAACAGGTGATGTATGCTGTTACTTTAATATTATTATAATATTACTATATTTAAACTATACAGCGTTCACATTGTATTATGTTAGACCGCTTTTGCAGACAATGTCTCGTCAGTAATTGCAGTACAGTCGAAACGCGATACTACGAATACTCACGGGAGACACTTATTTGTTCGTAATATCGCGTTTTTCGTAGTATCGCATCTTTCGGAAATTACGGTAATAACGTAATTATTTTTACATTGCGTGCTAATTTGCGTCATGTGTTTGCGTTTATGAACATTAGCACACTTGATTTATAAAAGTAATTGCATTTGACATTACAAGTGTGTATGTATTGCATTATAAATAAAAAAAAGTATAAAATCAATCCAGGCACAGTAATGCATTTCGGAGTGACATATGCGAAAGTCATTTAGTCAAACGCAATTCTCGCACATCATCATTTAGAGTGGCGTAAATGTGTTAACAGCTATCTTTGTCCACGGTGTAAACAAAATGGCTAGGTGTCTACTTGACAATATGATTCGTAGTATCGCGTTAACATTTCAATACAAACATTATGACGGGACCGGAAAATGTGTTCGTAGTAACGCATCTTTCGTAGTATCGCGAATTCGTAGTATTGCATCTTTTTGTAGTTAAACGTATACGGAAAACGGACGGGACCGAATGCCTTATTCGTAGAAGACCTATCCGGTCATTTCGTAGTATCGCGATTCGCAGTATCGCGTTTCGACTGTAATTGCCAGTGACAGCTATTAACCGGTTTTGGCAACTATTCCAATCCCAATCCACCATTTTGAAAAAGTGTTATATTTTATTATCTCTAAGATTGTTCAGTGGAAGTAAGTCTCGTGTCCAAAGGGATTCACTGTATGTGCATTATGTATTATTATCATATATTTATTCTGCATTTACAGTTTCCGTCAATTGCACTCGAGCTGCTTACATTTCTTTTTTGTAATAATATCTTCCAACTACATCACTCAAATAACTCATACTTCCGCACTGATATCACAGTGCATTGACATCCATATACAAAGGGGTAAACTACATGTTTATTCTGTAATTACTTTGTATTATGTATTTACAGCTACAGACAATTGCACTCAAATTATTAATATCTCTGCATTGTAATTACTGTTGCTCTCAGATGCATTCGAATTACTGCCATTTTTGCAACTCTGTATAACAAATTGGGATCAACAGTCAAAAGTCCCCAATTTATCAACAGATCTACATTTTGTATTGCCGTTTGCAGGTCAGTTGAACTCAGATAACAAACATCAATGTATTCTGTATTGACTGCTGAAGTTACATGCAAATATTATATACGTATCTGTATTATTTAATGACAGTTACAGTTAATTGCACTCAGATCACAAACGTCAGGGTATTCCATATTGGCCGTGGTAGTTAATTAGATTCAGAACACGATCGAACATCATCTGTATTCAGTATTGGCCGTTGCAGTCATCTGCACTAAGAACACGAAAATCCCTGTATTCTGTATTGACCGTTGCAGTCAATTGCACTCGGATAACAAACATTTATGTAATTGACCGTTGAATTTCTTTTTTCACCGGGATCATGGCAACTGCAATCGAATCACAAACAGCTATAACGTATTGCCCTCTGCAGTCAATTCCACTCGAAACACAAGCACCTCTGTATTCTGTATTGACAGTAAAAGTCAATTCTACTCAGATCACAAACATCTCTGCAGTCTATTTTGACTTTTGCAGTCAACTGCACTCAATTCACAGAAGTCTCTATAGCCTGTATTGACATCTGCACTCAAATGCGCTCAGGTGAAAACATGTCAGTACTCTGTATTGACCGTTGCAATTAACTGTACTCGAATTACAAACAGCTTGGTAGTCTGTATTGACCTCTCCAGTTGATTGTACTCAGATAACAAAGAAACATATATGTATTTAGTATAGACCTTTGCAGTCAATTACACTCAAATCACAAACAAACATTTCTGTATTCAGTATTAACCGTTGTAGTCAATTGCACTCATATCACAAACATCTCCGTATTGAGCATAAACCGTTGTAGTCAATTGCACTCAGATCACAAACATCGCTGTTTACTGTATTGACCGTTGCATTCAATTGTACTCAGATCACAAATATCGCTGCATTCTGCTTTGACTGTTGCAGTTAATCGCACTCGAATCATAAACGTATCTGTATTCTTTATTGCACGCACTCAGATCACAAACAGTTCTGCATTCTGTATTTAATGATACATGTATATCATATTATTGGCCCATTTTATAATATATTTGAACAATATATCATGGCATGAAAATAACATAAATTATAATATAGACAGCAACGGATTAGACAACAGAAATATAACATGCGTTCTTCCCCTGAATATATCGAGGGCTGAATGCAAAACTAGTGTATCTGATATAAAAATGTTCAGCACATACACCAGTTTCACATTCACCCCTCGATATGAATTATAGATACCGTAATTGCTGTTGTGAGACTCTTAATCCTGTGAAGTAATTATTTTCCGAGGCTCTTAACCTAAAACACTTTGTAAAATAGATATTTTGGACACTGTTTTCGACAAAGGCAAAACGAGAACGTTTGACAAACGACCCATCAAAATTGCACAACGTAATTAAATTGTCGATTTCTAATTGCCAATCAGGTGTCCGAGTTCTGTATTTTATGGATCAAGTAAAACTGGTTTATTCAGGAGTGTTTAGTTACTACAGTGTACACGCATGCACACAGAATTTATAACTGAATATCTTCCAGTTCCAGATTCAAGCATTCCGATATTGCCATCGACTCCGATTATTCCGTCAGCTGTCACGTCTTCGTCGATAGCCGACTGTCAGTGTTCTGACTTCTACCGTACTCATAGCCCCAACAACAACGGTCTTTACCTGCGCTCCGTCATCGTCATCAGGCGTTAATGCCTCTTCTATAACATCGAGTCCAACATTAATTCCCTCAAACGCTCCGTCATCATCATCAACCGTATTTACCTCTCCTTCGTTATCGAGTTCAATGTCACCAAGCTCATCGTCAATGTCAGCAACTTTGTATGCAAGCTCTTTAGCACCGACTCCAGCCTTAATGTCGTCATCGCAGTTGCCATTTAAATGTCCATCGTTGCCGACAAACTAAACTTCAAACAACAGTCTCTCCGTCGCGTCGGTTCTTGCAAAAGAATTCCAACAAAACTTAACCATCGTTGCGAAGAAAACGTCTGCGTACGACCGTACTCTGGTTTGCGCACACGATCACAGGCGATCGTCGGCGTTTTTCGGATGGGTAGGTGTTCTAAGCGTAACAATCTCTTTCAGTTTGATTATTCTCTCAGACGCAAAATTAATCTTCTGGCAAATTAAAAGGAACTTGCGTCGTTGTTACGTCAAGAGTTCGAAACGGCAAACAAGCATTCACGAAATGCAAAGCGTTCCCAGAGCAAGCATATACGAAAACTGAAATGTTTTTGTTTTTATGTTGTGTTGATCTTTTTTCGTATAAACGTTTTAGTAAATTATTTTATTAAAGAGAAAATAAAACAGTTTTGTATCTTTTATTAGAATTTTCGTTTTATTATTATGCATGTCAAAACTAAACAAATGACTTACATTAAAACACAAACACAATCTTATACATGATTGTATAACAAACGCATATCTGTCATATTTATGACACAAATCGTTAAATCAAAATTCGCCTACGGGTGCTGGACGCTCGACTTTCTCGTATTTGATAGTACCCTGGCGTGTACTTGGTAGTACCCGGGGTTGTAAATAATAGTTGCACAAAACCCTAGATACTTAAAATATGTTTTCCCAATATAACTGTTTATTTCACCTACATAAAACTGACAATAGCACATTCATTTCATAAATACATGTACATATCAAGAAAATATTATATGCATAGAACATGAGATCCTGACATCTACAAGCGATACTTATAATATTAAAGTTAAAATAAGTAAGTTCATATTTAAAGTATAAAGAAAAGGGCTTCAACTAATGTAAAACTACAAATGATTTTGCACGTTTAAGTGAGCTGTTTTCGCAGCCGGAATGGACCAGCAAAATACAGCTAGAATTGTCACATTTGTGATGCATATACCCCACAATATGGCCTTGTCACAAAACTATGGCTTTCATTCGAAAGAAATGGACAGAAAGAGAATGCTTTAATTTGTGAATGGTCAACAGTGTATTTGGAAAAAAACTAATTTCATTAGGAGCCATTACTCTGTCAACATTTAGTGGTTTGTAACCAAAGTTGAATCTGATCTGTATTTTATGATGTTACACCTATGTACCAAAAATAATTTAAATATGTGAAGCCTTTCAGGAGTTATTGTCCATGTTTTTCGGGAAGTTTAGTCAAAAAGGGGCCATAACCGAGTCAAAATTTAGTGGTTTGTAGCCAAAGTCGAACTTGACCTGTATTTTATGATGCTTCACATGTGTACCAATAATTATATAAATATGTCAAGCCATTGTTGAGTTATCGTCAGGAAACCATGTTTTTAGGGAATTTAAGTCAAATAAAGGGCCATAACTCTATCAAAATGTTGTGGTTTGTAACCAAAGTCGAACCTGACCCATATTTTATGATGCTACACATGTAAACAAAGAATTATTTGAATATGTCAAGCCATTCTTGAGTTATCGTCCGGAAATCATGTTTTTAGAGAATTTTAAGTCGAAAAGGGGCCATAAGTCTGTCAAAATTTAGTGGTTTGTAACCAACATCGAACTTGCCCTGTATTCTATGATGTTACACATGTGTACCAAAAATTATTTGAATATGTCAAGCCTTTCTTGAGTAATCATCCGGAAACCAAAAACCAACAGACCGACAAGCTCTCTCCTATATACCCACCCTAAACTTCGCGTGTGGGGGTATTTTTATTCAGAGTTCATGAATCAATAACCATTTAAAATAGTTCATGTAGTTTAATTATTTTAAATTTTAATATAATTAAAATTCTAGGGGGACATAATTGCTTTTTTAACATATTTAATAAAATATAATGATACAATATAGTGTATATAAAATATATGAATATGAATTAATATAAAATTGCTAATGGGGGTAAGTAGTTGCTAATAAAGTAACTGGTTGCCAAGGAAGTCACAAGTTGCTAAAGAAGTCATGGGTCGCTAAGGAAATCAAGCGGTGCTAGGGAAAGTCACTGATTACTAAGGAAGTAACCCCTTTGACAAGGGGTTGTAAGTTATTGCCAAGGAAGACACTGGTTGCCAAGGAAGTTACTAAGGAAGCAATGTGTTACTAAGGAAGCTGTATGTTGAGATTCAAGTCAATACCTCTAAATTGAGACATTGAGAAATTTCACTTACAGCAAAAAATCTAAGTTGAAAAAAGAGCAATAACTCCACCAAAATCCTTGAAATTGTTACTTTATCTTGTCTAACGAATGGGTTTATCACTGTGATCAAGTATTTTGAGTTTCAAGTCAATACCTCTTTTAGATATTGTGCAATTTGACCTTAAGTGAAAGTTCCTCAAACAAAATTCTTTATAGAGTTACCTCGTCTTGTTTACAAAATAAGTTCATCATTGTGATCAAGTACATTGAGTTTCAAGTCCATACTTTATATAAGTATTGAGAAATTTGCCTAAAGAGAACATTGCAAGTTTAAAAAAGGGTAACTCGAAAAAAACTTTGAGTTACCTGCTCTTGTCTGCAGAATGGGGCTCACCACCATAAACAAGTATATTGAGTTTCAATTTAATATCTTTGATAGTTATTGAACAAAAAATTATTTACCAAGAAAAATCGACAAATATATTGCAAGTCCAAACAAGGACAGATAACTCTTGAAATACAAATCACAGGGTTACCTGCCTTGTAATTGATTAGCCTTTTGATAGTGAACAAGTATTGAAAGTTTCAATTCGATACCTTTGATAGTTTTTGATAAATGGACTCTAACATTTAAAAAACTTCACTAACGCACATGCAGACGCCACAGCGACGACAATAGCTAGACTTTTTTCCTTCGATTAGTCAAGCTAAAAACAAAGTTCAATATTTAATATATATCTTGAAAACTGTGTGCGACTAACAGCTAACTGGTTAACTGTTAAGTGTATTCAATTATTAGACAACAATAATTATGTATCATCTACAACACTGGGATTCACACAAAACTTTATTTTCACCATAATTCAAAATAAAGTTATTAATTAAAGTGATCACTTTTTGGCACAAAAATACAGAAGAAATACAGGACAAACTTCTATACCCTAATAACCACACTTGGGGTATACGACAAAGCAGTTCATGTGCTATTATATTTTGCTGGAACATTGTACTCCTGAAATCTGTACATATGTACAACGCTTGTGGATGTTGGCAAAACACATGACAAAAATAACGAGTACAGCGCTTTTCTAGGATAGAAGATCATAATTTAAGCACTTTTAGTTTGCCCTTTTAACATTTTCGAAAGGTTCGACTGTAATTATTGCTAATATGTAAACTGTTCAAGTTGCCTGTTGTGTTTTGTTACAGACTTCTTCTGACTCAGTACTCATTCAACCAAACATTTTAACCACTCTTAAGTGCTTGACACTGTCCTTGACACTGTTATTTGGAGGCATATAAAACCACTACTTTTGAATCTGAAACTGTGCAAGTTTGGTTAAAATTTGATAAAAAGTGAAGTCTCTATCGTAAAAACGAACAAATTGATGACGGAATACGGATGACGGACGCTCGAAGACGGATACTTGATGACGGACAACGCAGGAGAGGTCCCCTATACCAATAGCTCACCAAGCACTTTTTACTCATGTGAGCTAAAAATAGTAAGCACTTATGAAGCCAAAATGAGCATTTGTTAATGCATTTTTAAATAACATAGGTGTAATAATGTAAGCATTTTTAAGCCCTCTCAAAGTCTCTCAATACCTTCTAAGCACTTTTCAGTTCTAAGCACTTTTTAAGGAGCAGCTTGAAATTCAAGCACTTTCATGAACCCTGAAGAACAGTTAAAATCGGCAAATAATAACTTTTAAGATCTTCTATGAACAGTTGTATCAGTATAATCAACATGTTTGGTCATGCATGTACATGTAAGGCCATCGGAAACATCAACACAAATAAATAATAAAATTCCACACATTTTGAAGATTGTAACAAACAATTTTACTTTTTCAATCTAAATTGGACCCAGTAGACTTCTCATTAATTACATCTAATACGAAATTAATTTCATATCGAAAAAATGTCAACACAAAGAATTACTGCCTGTTACAAAATCCACTTTGAATGCAGATGACCAACTTACCACATAAAATATCATCCAACAGTGTTAATGAAGCGTAAAGAATTAACTTAAAATCTCAATATTGTTTGGGTACTGGTTACTTTTTCTCTTTCGATTTTGAATTATATGCCTTTAAAATGAAAAACATAAACCATTATCAAGTCCATATCAACAAAATATTATACACATTTCTTTTAGTAAAAGTGTGTACAGTGTACACATGATAATAAACAAAAACATTAATGCTATCATTATATTTAACAATACTGATACAAAATTCAACCAAAACTTTGTAAATACTTTTGACACAGCCCAATATGCTATCTTCATCCATTCAACAATAATCTGAAATTCAATCCTGAAACATTTTCACCAGGCTTCAGAGGAACATATAAGGATTTTGCCAGTATGAGCATTACACCATCATTTTAAAATAATTTAGTACTGAATAATTTAATCGCGTACTTGTTACACTACACCATTTACATTATTTGATTGTTGAAAACAAACAAATTCAGGTTATGCCTAACATGCATGAAAGATGTGATCATTTGAACACACTCATTGAAATGCTTGCATTGAACACTCATATTTTCACTATATGACTATCAGTTAAACATCTACCAATCTTTACGCAATCTGTTTGGCATTTTTTGAGTAATCAGGATATGAAATGAGTTTTGTCACTCATTAAATTTGTAATTTATTTAGTAAATGTTGTTTTAGAATTGGGTAATTACGCAAATACACACCTTATCTGTTACTCTGTGGCACCAAGACTACAAAAATGAGGCGTGTCGTGGGAAACTGGGCTTAATGCATGTGCCTAAAGTGTAGTCCCGGATCAGCCTGTGCAGTCCGCTCAGGCTAATCCGGGACGACACTTTCCCCGTTTATGGTATTTTATGTTTTGAGGTAGTCTCTTCTGAACATAAATCTACTGAAGGTGGAAAGTGCTGTTCCGGATTAGTCTTTGAAGACTGCAAAGGCTAATCCGGGATTACACTTTAAGCACCTGCATTACGTTCGGTTTTCCCACAACAAGCCTCAAATATTCTCAGACTCAAATGGAGTTCTAAAATAAAATTGCAATTCAAAGCCAAGAGGCAATATGCAATAAGCAATTTCATTCGTCAATCATAGTACAAACACTACGTTTGAGTTTGTGAACTTTCACAATCATAGCGCCAGCTCAACATTCCAAACAAGCAAACAGACTCGAGCATGAAATATCCGTGCATGTCTATGTCAAGTTATGTTAAGTAAGTTGTACCGTAGAATGCTTTAAATTCGCAAGAACGAATTTTCGCGTTTTTGTCCCAAAATGATCCTTTTTTTAATTCGCATGTTCTTGAATTCGCATCATCGTCATGACGGAAACATAATGCTTATGTTATTGTACCAAGTGGTTACTAGTAGTAGCGTGTCAGTTGCCAGTATGTCGATAATTGCTTTTATGCGAGTGTATTTGTTACAACTAAGCGTTAAAAACGACAACGCACAGTAATAATAGGCTGTTTTCACACATTTCCCAACCTATGCCATTGATATAAACTGCTTATAATAACATTATTGGACTTATTACCATACGGTACATTACGAGGTGAAAATAGCATATTTTCGGATGTGTAACATTCGGACAAACACATTTATTCGCGCTGGTTTTGAATTCGCGAGGAAATGAAATCGCCAATATTAGCGAAAATAAAACCCACGCGAATAAAACCAGCTCTACAGTATATCAATGACATCTGTTCAAAGTTAAGAATCAGTGGTAAATTGTGTACAAAAACGTCATACTGGACACAGTTGCTGAATATAATTAACTTATATTATGATGTTAAAGATTAATATGGTTGAAATGCAACGATACAGCAGGAACAAAAACTCCGTTCAGAACTAAAGTTGCAGTAGTTGACAACGGGTCCAGTAGAAGCACTTTTTTGCTCTGATCCCCTGGACTAGGACCTCATTTTGTAATCTTGAACCTGATTGGTTTCTACAAAAAAAACTTCATGCATTTTGTAACAAAAGGTATTCCTTCATTGTAGTTGGCAGTGGCAATTGCGGAATTTTCATAAGTCTTCGCGGACCCATTTGTAGCCTAATAACACACCGACAATAATGCTGAAGCGTCCGTGGTCCACGCACCATGTCACGATACCAACTAATCTTCGCCTGCTGGTTCTCCGACCACTGTCGTGCCAACACGACGTGCTGTTGTCGTAAGTCTTGGAAATCCTCGTGGGGAACGTTGGCCCCCATTCCGAATCCCACCCCACCACCCTGAAGTCCCCCTTGCATCAAAAACGGCATAGGACTCACGATATTCAACCCCAGTTCCTCGAAAGTCGGTAAATACACCGTGCATCGTGCTATAGCGCTCAGTATCGTGCAGTCTTTGTGGCGACCCTCTAACTCGCTGATGAGGACTTTGTCGCCGCGCTTGTTCTTGATGTTGCAGTCGGCACCGTAGGCTAACAGCAGAGCGGCTAGTTCTGGGCGCCGGGCTTGCGACATGGCATCGTTGAAGCATGCGTAGTGCAGTGGCGAGTATAAATCTGGATAAGATCAAATATGTTTAATATTGTTTAAACAAGAGCTGTTTGTGAAACAGTTATGCCCCCTCTAGGTTAAAAGCAATCTATCAAAATATCAAATTTGGTAAAGATTGCATGAAAACTGTTGGACATAGAAACTGCTTAAAAGGCCAATTGTAGATAAATCACAGGCCATAACTGCATAGTCCCTGGGGCGATTTGGTTGATCATCAAATATTATGCCCTCAAAGATTTTCATCAAGTTTGGTGAAGATCTGATAAAAATTGTTGGACTTAGACAGCGGAAACGAAAGTGGTCTACCGACCGACAGATGTTAGCAGATGTTAGCAAACCAATATACCCTCCCATCTTCGATGGGGGGCATAACAATATTTAACATTTAATCCTTGTTGGATATCTTTTGCTACTTGGGTCTCATACATTGAAGCTAATAAAGACATATTTATTGACAATTATAACAAACTGTTTCTGTCTCTGTGGTTCACAAGCCTTATTTTTAATTAAAAAGGAGCAGTAACTCTGATGATACATATATACAGATTTGGATCACTTATATATTATGGATTTGTCACATACAATATTTTCAACATTTTAAAACAAGAGCTGTCTGAGGACAGCGCGCTCGACTTGTCTTGTGCTTGTCAGAGTTACTGGCATTTTTTTTTATGAACAAGAAATATGGAAATTCCACGAAAACCAAATTTTTCTTATGAAATGCATTTAAGTCAGCACATCAATAAAATTTTCAGTAAAAGTGACCTTGACCCCACCCACCCTATATGCAATCCCAAGCGAGGTCTGGAGGTTAGATACCAGTAAATCATTGTGTATCCCTCTTTGGTCCATTCAAAAGTAGTGCCTATTATTAAAGAGTTCCTCTTCTCTTCGGGAATAAAAGCCATTTAGGTATCTCAGACATGCCTTTTGTGGTTATTTCTATCATCCTATGTGTGTCTGCAACATTTTGGTGCATTTCATTGGAGGCTAACTTGAAAGGTGAACTTTTGCGGTGTGTTTACTGTTGTATGGGGCTTTTGTCGAAATATGACTGCCGAAACCCTGTTTCCTACCGGTGCCTGCATTCAAGTGAGATGCATTTTCGTAGAAGTAACATTACATATTTTTTTTATTGCAAATTTTGGAAGAGGACAGATTGATCTTTAAATTGATACCAGGCTTGCACAATCTGAAATAAAGGAAATGCTAGAAAAATGCTTTGAAAGTTTGCCATTTTATAATGGGACCCTATGGGAATTGGATTTACTGGTTTGTAATCTCGATATAAGGTATCTATGTATTAAGTTTCATTAAAATATCTCAATGCATTCTCAAGTTATTGAGCGGAAAACGTTTTTCTATTTTTAGTAACAGTGACCTTGACCTTGATCCCACCCACCCCATACGCAATCCCAAGCGATGTCTTGATATAAGGTATCTATGTATAAGTTTCATTAAAATGCCTCAATGCATTCTCAAGTTATTCAGCATAAACCGTTTTTCTACTTTTAGTAACAGTGACCTTGACCCCATCCACCCCATATGCAATCCCAAGCGAGGTCTTGATGTAAGGTATGTATGTATAAAGTTTCATTAAAATATCTCAATGTGTTCTCAAGTTGTTGAGTGGAAACCGTTTTTCTATTGATAGCAACAGTGCCCTTGACTCCACCCACCCCATATGCAATCCCAAGTGAGGTCTTGACATAAGGTACCTATGTATTAAGCTTTATTAAAATATCTCAATTTGTTCTAAAGTTATTGTGCGGAAACCGTTTTTCTATTTTTAGTAACAGTGACCTTGACCCCACCCACCCCATATGCAATCCCTAGCAAGGTCTCGCTATGAGGTATCTATGTTTGCAGTTTCATTACAATAGCTTAATCCGTTCTCGAGTTAGAAAGTGGAAATGAAAAGTTGAGAAACTAGCTTAAAGAAAAACTTTAACCTGTCCATATAGCTTATATGGTAAAAGGCCTATAATTTTTACAAATTTCAAACTAGAGTTATAAAAATTGGCCCAAGAGTTCATTTTAATATAGGGAATAAGTGTTCTAAGTTTGAATGAAATCCCTTAATTCCTGAGAATTAAATTCCTGAGAAACCAGCGTACCGCAAAACTTTAACCTGTCCATATAGCTTATGTAAAAAGTGTAAAAAGGCCCATAATTTTGACAAATTTTAAACTAGAGTTACCAAACTTGGCATATAGGTTCATTTTAGTGTGGGAAATAAATGTCTTAAGTTTGAATGAAATCCCTCAAGCCATTCCTGAGAAACTAGCTTACGGAAACACTTTAACCTAGCTCGGACCCCGACGCAGACACCAACGCCGACGCGAGTAGAATAGCTGGACTTTTCGAAAAATAAGTCTATATCAAGCACACAAAGGATAGAAGAAAAACAAAGTTGCATGTAATATATCAAACTAATGGTCACTTGCCCTGAAAAAGGACCATTATCAAGCGTTAAAACTTTTGATTACAACGGCAGTTAGCATGTTCTTGCATTCAACCCTCAATTTAATGTTAATAAATAGCACATATGAAAGATGCCATATTTTATGTTGATATTTTATACTTTATGCGGAAAAGTCCAACCGGAAAAACAAGCCAAAAGCTACTCACTATTATCAAGAAGATTCACATCGGTATTGTACCCATACGTTAACAACGCTTCGACGATTTCGATGTTATAGTTTTCCCCCGTCAAAACTGCCAGATGCAAGGGAGAGAACCCTGCACAGTTCCTGTGGTTCACGTCGGAGCCTCTCTTAAGCAACTTCACGACGCAGTCCAGCATGTTTTGTTTCACGCACTGGTGCAATGGAGTGTCCCCTGCAGTAAAATTATTCACTGTAAACTGAGTGCTTGGCTGATCACAGTACAGATATTGGTATATTTGTCAGCGATTTCAGTTGATTTTGATCAAATGATACCTGTGTTTTAGAGGTCAACATGAAACTTTCAGGAGTTAAAGTACTGAAGCCACAGGAGTTTTGTTTCTGCATACATGTTTTTGTTAATAATTATTAGGGACCTTGCAAAAAACATTCACATGATAAAAATATTATTTTTTAGTACTTATAAATTAGGCAAACAGAAAACACGTGCATCAAAATCATGCAAGGCAGATTATTTGCCCGAGTCACAAATGACTACTGTAGAATGCTTTAAATTTGCCCGAGTCACAAATGACTACTGTAGAATGCTTTAAATTTGCCCGAGTCACAAATGACTACTGTTGCTTTAAATTTGCCAGAGTCACAAATGACTACTGTAGAATGCTTTAAATTTGCCCGAGTCACAAATGACTACAGTAGAATGCTTTAAATTTGCCCAAGTCACAAATGACTACTGTAGAATGCTTTAAATTCGTGAAGAAGAATTTTAACGTTTTTCTCCCAAAATGATCCGTTTTTTTATTTGCGTGTTCTTGATTTCGCGTCTTCGTCATGACGTGAATTCAAAACTGAAAATAGACTGACCATAACGGAAATTTTACTATCGACCACCACTAGCGTAATCCTACCATGAAAGAACAATAATGTTTTTTAACTGGATCAACTAAACCTATCTATGATTAATTGATAATAAATTTACATGTAATTCTTTAAACTCGTGTCGCAGGTGTTTTTGTTATGGCTAAGCTGGAAAAACGACAATGCACAGTAACAATAGGTTATTTTCACACATTTCCACAGCTTTTCAGGTTTGTCACACATTTATTCATGCTGGTTTTGAATTAGCGAGGAAATAAAATCACGAATATTAGCGGAAAAAAAAAAACCACGAATAAAACTAGTTCTACAGTATATAACAATTTGCTTCCATCAAAAAGCAGGATTTTGCATCAATTGAAATCCCTGATTTGATCAAGTGAGTATTTTCAAAACTTTGGGAAAAACTCGACTGATTGGGAATTGCACATCGTTAAATCTTGCAAATTGGAAAAAATCAAAGAAGATGCTTTAATTAATTTATCACTGAACTAGTGATGTATTGGTTGTACTCAGTATTTTGGTGACATCTAACTTACTAAATTATCAAACTGGAAAACTACTTTGGGGATGTTAAACAGCTTTATCATTAATGAAGCAACAGATTGAAGTCACAGGAAACTTGTTTAAATGCTGTGCAAATGGTTATTTGTATTGATAAAGGTTAGGAACTTAACACTTAACACCATTAGTATTATACAAAATAATATTTTCTAGTGATTTTGAAGTAGGCAAACAGGAAAGAAGTGCACCAAAATGATGCAACGCAGATTATTTGCTCGCGTCAAAAAGGTGTACCGGTAAAATGAAATTTGCATGCATCAAAAAGCAGGATTCTGCATATATTGAAATTGCTGTCATGGCACCAGAAACACTATAATTATTTCCTGTGGTCATAGGCAAAAAAAAATGTGTGTTTCGGGCAACGGTCTCAAAAATTTTAGGGTAGGGTCGGGATTGAGGTTTTTTAAACTTTTTTTTTAAAGACACATTTCAGTAAAAAAAAACATTGAAAATTATCTTAAATCTGACTAATACGTATTTCACAGAAAAAAATCGTCGCTAAAAACTTTAGGGTCAGGGGGTTTTTGCTATGTAGGGTTGGGTTGCCCGAAACACAGTAATTTTTTTTTTGCCTTTTCTGTGAGTCACAGAACCAACCCCCGACCTGCCTTTATATTTCTCTGGTAACGACAGAATGTCCTTCCACAGTGCACTATCGAGATGAACATGAATACATTCGCTGTGGCCTTTCTCTGCCGCCAGGTACAGGCTGGTGCAGCACCGGTCGTCCACCGCGTTGTAGTCGGCTCCGTGCCAGATCAGATGTCGCACGCAGTCGATGTGGTTGTTGCTAGCCGCGAGATGGAGTGGGGTAGTGCCACCGGGGTGGGGAACAGCTGCAACCACAAAATCGGCAAATTTTACATTAATTTGTGAAGACTACTTAGACTGGTATTTTTTTCTGAAAACAGTGGGGGGTTTTCATCTTAGTACGAAAGGTGGGGCCCTTTAGATGGGGAATTTTACGCCAAAAGGGAATTTTTTTGTTTTTTTGAAAAGCATTCAGTGTTTTTTGTTCACCTTTGGGGGAAAGGTGGCGGGGCCCTTCAGATGCGGACATTTACAGCAAAAGGGGATCTTTTTGAGAAAAGGATTACATGTTTATATTCTACTTTGTTATAAAACATTAATCAATTGTTTTGCTAAAAATGAAAACTTAGATTATGCACTAACTTGTTTTGATGAAAAATTGCTGGGATTGTTTAGGAAAATTCCTGTATCATTTTTGCCCGATTTTGGTCTTTTTTTTTTTCAAAATAAAACTTACATTCTGAGGGGAATTTTAAGGTAGATATAGGGGAAAAATACATATACTTTTTAAGCAGGGGAATGGGGCCGAATTTCTGCCCCAAACTGGCCCTAAAAAAACAATGAAGCATTATTACATGTTTATATTCTACTTTGTTATAAAACATTCATAAATTGTTTTGCTACAAATGATAACTTAGATTTTGCACTAACTTGATTTGATGAAAAATTGTTGGGATAGTTAACACAAATTCCTCTACCTTGATCAGTTTTTGTCCAATTTTGGTCAATTTTTTGTCATAAAGCATATATTCTGAGTGGAATTTTAAGGTAAATATAGAGGAAAAATATATACTTTATAAGCAGGGAAAAGGTGGCAAATTTCGGCACCAAATTGGCCCTAAAAAAACACTAGAAAATGTGTGTTGTGTCCGAGGTGGGGAACCAGCTGTAACAATGCATTCTTCATGCACACAGTGTCTAGCTTAGGCAAACAGAGGGTAGAGCGTGAAACTGTTGTATCTGATACAGAAATGATGAGCAGATACAACTCTTTCAAGCTCAACCCTCAAATACAACAGAACTGTGCTACCAAAACATTCCACAACTGTTTGTGGTTTACTGAGAATTGTTTTTGTGGTTGCAGCATTTTTCCTTTATGTAAATTTGGTACTGGAAACAGTACAATTCCTTATTTGTATTTACATACAAATTTTCCCAATTAGAAGTTAAAAAATTCCCAAATAAACAAAATAAAAACAAAACAAACATTCAATTTACCACCTCCAAACAATAAATACAAGTTGAAGAATCAATGAAACAAGTTGTTTTAGAGTTTATTTATTGTGACTTATTGTTTTTACATCCTTTTTGGCAGTTTTTGTTGAAAACTACAATAATTTTCCCAATTAGACCTGTACCAGTACCATTCCCAATTAGACCTGTACCAGTACCATTCCCAATTAGACCTGTACCAGTACCATTCCCAATTAGACCTGTACCAGTACCATTCCCAATTAGACCTGTACCTGTACCATTCCCAATTAGACCTGTACCAGTACCATTCCCAATTAGACCTGTACCAGTACCATTCCCAAAGTAGTGAGGAAAAAGCTACGAATCAACTTTCTGTGGACTGAAAATGGTACAGGTAATTAAAGTTAAGCATTGCATACTGTATTTTTGTCAAAACCTTTTCACCAAACTGAAATCTATAAATAATATACAATGTATATCACTTTGTGTAAGTAATAAAAAAAGTTTATATAATGCCATTAACTTACATCCAAGCAAATTTTATATTTGAATCAGCTACCTTGCAATTATCGGCAGGATACTAACTAGTTATTCATTGCAGGACTGACTTGAAAATAACCAATCAAATCCTTTGGAGCATAGTTTTTCAATTAAAACTAGGGCTGGGACCAAATACTGAAATCAATATTTGAATATTCGTTTTAGGTAATCGAATATATTCGAATATTTGTTTTGTAAATACTACTATATACGGCACTCTGTTCGCAACTTGGCCTATCTGAATATGTAAACTACGTGTACGCAGTTGTTTTACCTTGCTTCAGTGGTAAATGAGCGATATAACTTAGTGTTAGGGAAATATAAAAAAATGTAAGATATTGTTAAATGTATTGTTAATTAATTTGTTAATCGTTCCGTACACAAATTTCTCATTACATAGATTACATGTTGCCTGGATTTTGTCTAATGACTGCGTAAAGTACTTCCAAGCACATGATGGTGGCACTGTTTATTAATCAAGACTCTTGTATAATATATACTGTGTTGATATAATGGAGAATAATTTACAAGTGACATATATTAAGATTGACCAAATCATGCTAATTTTGTTAAAGAAATTCATTGGCTGATAATGGTTTCATTTTGATTGGCTTACTTAGAGAGTAATTGTAATTTACTGTAAACAAGTTAAGCGTAAAGATGTCACTTAAGGACAATAAACAACAATGAACGCCTTGTGCAAACTGTGAAACCATTATCACAACCAGGCCCAGTCTTGTTATTTGCGGATACAATGCGTCATATTCACGCCACCTACTTACCGTTCTCGGCCCTTGTAAAGACATGGCCCCCCTGCCAATCATAAATTGTCGTTGATTTGACATGTTTGACATGTGTTGTAAAAACGTTACACTGCCCCCCCCCCCCCCCCCCACCTGCTAGGCAGGAAATACGACTGTAATTCATGTTAACTTTGCAATCAAACTGGAAAAAAACATGATTTTTTTAAAGAAATTTTGTTCTTTAAATAAATTTGAAAATCAAATATTCGTATTCATTTTTTATATTTGAATATCATCCGATATTCGAATATTCGGTGCCATCCCTAATTAAAACCTACCTCAAAATTTCTAACTGGTGATTTTTTTTCCCCAAATTTCCTAACTGCCTGTGCCCATGAAATTGGGGACTTTATCACGACAAATGTCGAAAAAGTTTTAAAAGTTTATTTTTCATGAAATGGGTAGTAATTTTGCTTTTTTAATTATTTATACATTTAAATGTTTCATCTACTGAACTTCTTTTCTGACAATGGTGCAGATTCAATCATTGTTTCTCATTGCAACTTCTACGTCAAAAACTGCGGAAATAGTTTTGAACACAAATTACTATTACTGGCAGTCTATAATACCTACCAGTATATGATCCATGTTTGGAGTATTTGGTGCTGATATTGCAATCTGCCCCACCCTCTAACAAGAGAACCAGGCAGCCTGTGTGGCCCAGCTCTGCAGCACTGTGCAATGGAGACACATCAAAGCGATCACTTTCATTCACATTGGCTGAAATGAATCATATAACTGATAATTATTAGTAAATTAATTTATAATGTTTAATAAATTAATGAACAGGATAACAGGCACTTTTGCGTTACAATAATCTTAAATAATTAATAATTATCAATTAATTAATTACCAGGGTCACAGGTGCTTTTGTGTTGAATTAATCAAAGTATAATGCAAATAACAGTTAAACCTTAATTATTTGAACTAGTTGTATTGAAAATATTTTCAAGTTCACTGGAAGTTTGGAACTGGATTTGGGTCAGCAAATATTGAATAGAAATTACGCAGAAACGCCCATTATTAGGAAAATGTGGTTGACTGCTGTATTGAACTGATTAGTTTATAATATCGGGGAGGAAGTATCAATAAATTATAGGTTGAGGGAAATACTTATAAGTTATAATACTTTGTCAGAATTTGTCTGTATGTGCAGGGTTCGAATTTAGGCTCGCATACTCACAAAATGCGAGTAGATTTCCGAAATTGCTAGTACAGTTTCACCAAGCTCGCAAAATTTTGCAAGTAATGTAATATAATGTGTATAACGCAGACCCGATTTTTGAGGCAAAATTTGAGAAAAAAAAATGAGAAAAATTTGCAGTAATGTTTTGTCAATGCTTGTTGATTTTGTATTCCCGTTTTTCTCCATATTTGTTGTTGTTTTTATGTAATATTGCACTAAATTAATGTTCATAAACAATGTTTTTTTTTCACCTTTGGGGGACAGGTGGCGGGGCCCTTCAAATGGGGAATTTTACGGCAAAAGGGGAATTTTTTTTTTTAGAAAAGCATTATTACATACTTAATTTCTTCTTTGTTATAAAAAATTTAAATTGCTAGAAATGATAACTTAGAATATGCACTAAATTAATTTGATTAAAGATTGCTGGGATTTGTTACGAAAATGCCTCTATTAGTCAATTTTTGTCCGATTTTGCTCACTTTTTTTTTTCAAAATAAAGCTTAAATTTTGAGGGGAATTTTAAGGCAAATATAGGGGGAAAATATATACTTTTTTAGCAGAGCAATGGGGCCGAATTTCAGCCCCAAATTGGCCCTAAAAAAAACACAGATAAAACAAAGTAAATTTCAGATATGCTCACCTCTAAAAACACATAACAATCCACATTGAAGGTAATTGGTCATGTTAATATTTAGTACGTTTTCTGTCCAAACACTCTCCATTTTAATTCAAATTCATGTATATTTTGTCAACCCCATTTAAATGGTATTTAAATATCCAATTTATCAAATGCATCAAAACTGCAGACTGATATTTTGACACCCTCCACATTTCACCTAGAACGCTAGAACATCAGTGCTTGAATTGTACATGTACAGTTGTATTCATTGATGCTTTATGACACAGCACATGTGCTAAGTGTGTTAACTGCTTACTGCTACAAACTACTAAACAATGACCCCAGTTCGACAGAGACATCAAAGACCTTTGAAGTCAAACTGACACCGTTGCTATGGCTGTACGGCTTGCAGATTAGGAAGGCTTAATTGCTGGTTGTTGACATCGCCCTTTCAGTCTACTCAGTTTTAACAGGTGTTAATATTAAAGAACTGTGGTTTTAATGGATTTAATATTAAAGAATTGTGTTCTTAATAGATTTAATATTAAAAAACAGTTTTTAATGAATTTTATTTTTTGTTCAATATTACTGCGAGGTAATAACAGTAGAATGCTGTTTTGTTAATAAAAAGTATAAATGAATTATTTATGAACAAATTTTTTTTTTTTTAACATATAATTAAAATAATTAATGAGTTATAATATGTGATGTTTAATTAATACAACAACGCATTTAGCCGGTTAATTTTTCATTTTGCAAGTAAGCGATTTCAGCGGGGTTCTTTGCCTCATTTTCATGCCGATATTTGGTACCATTCAAAAAGCCAAAAAGTATACTTTTGTTTACAAATTTGGGCTGAAAATTCACAAATGGAAAAGTGGATAAAAAAAAAAAGAAATCTTAGCTAATTTTGTGAATTTTTTTTACACAGGATAGAATTTCTGTAGTAGTTTTATGTCTACGACGCTTTGAAAGGTTACTCGTGTCACGCTTTATCGATATTTTTGTGAACCAGTTTGTTAATGAAACATGTGCTCATTGGGATAATTGTTAACGCTCAATGGCTTATAATCTGTATTGAATCAATCGTTTAAAAGATTTTTAAAGTTTAAACACTGCAGATTATTTTCTTCTTGTTTTTTTTTTAAGTAATCACAATGCATTTTTCATGAAACTCTCAGTACTATGTGAAATTTGTTTTATAAAAAGACAAGCTTATCTTACAGGAGTCATCGTTTCAAACAGGCAATTTTAAGCGAGAAAATAGTAAGTGAAGCCCCCGAAGACAATGTGTGCTGAAGTTCGTTTCAACTTTTTTGTCTTCACAAGTAGATTTACTGACAGTTACGAGTGCAAGTTAGTCAGATTCACATACTGATAGTGGTGACAAAGATTACATCAATGAAACCCCCGTTTTGTCCCTTAATGAGCCTTTTACATCTCAATCATGTGACATTTCTATTGACTCTTGTGTCTGACTCAAGTGAAGCCATTGGACATTTTGCTAATTTAAAGAATAATTGACAATATCAAATCTGCAAAAGAGAGAAATTTAACTGGAATGTTTCATGGTAAGGTTTCATGAACGTAAAGATCACACTTTAATATCATGTGTTTGTACTTTAAGTGTGATTAAATACAACAAAATCACTGGTTATTATTTGATACAACATGTAGTTTGTATTTCCCTCTTTTCACAATTTTGGCGTTTTACAACGCATTTTTCACAATTTCACAGATAAGGGCATATTCACAAATCACTGAAAAAAAACACTGGATTTTTTCGCTAAATTTGAACCATGCAGATGGTAGTGTTCTGGTGGTCGTGGGTTAGAGCCCCATACTTTTTTCCTCCCAGGTTTACTTTTAATATTTTTTTGACCTTCGATTAAGATGTATGCAATCTACTCCTGTTACAGCGACCTGCTTATTTACTATATTCTGGAAACAAGTCCCTGATAATTGCGCCAAAGGTCTACATGTCTCGAGTTAAGAAACTAAAATACATGCTAATGACACTTCCGTGGTGTACCAATCCTAACTCAATACAGAAAACATAAAATGTACATTTCAAATGTTTAGATAGTTCTCATAAAATTGCTCTGAACAAACCTCCTCTTGAGATGAGAAGATTAACTATATCTGTATATCCATTAACAACCGAGTAATGAAGGGGAGTCATGTAATTCTCGCTTTGGTAGAACAATTGTCGATTGTATTCCGATGTGTCAACAGAAACACCAAGATCCAATAACAATTCCACTTTGTTATAATCTCCTTTCTTCGCTGCAGCAACAAGTTTCTTTTCGCTGTCAATGTCTTGCTTAGATCGATTTGACTTCACAATTTCGTCGTTTTCGTCCGCCATTTTGCAACATTACACTTTCCGGGAAATAGGGTGTAGGCATAATATGTATTAAATCGCGTTGTTTACATTCATTCAATAAAAATATTGTAACTATATTACTTTGTTTAATTTACTGTGCAAAGAATGACATTTTTGTGTGTATAACCTCTCAATAATGTATTAACAGTTGTGGTCTTACAACTTATCCCTAACAGATTTAAGGCTACATAACACTATAATAAAAGCGATCTCCATTCGATCGGAGTGTTGTTGTTCGTTTGCAACCGGTGTGAAAAAAAGAGTTTAACTAAAGTTTATTTTACGACACGTATCAACTAAAACAACTTTTATTGCGTCCATTTAGCATGCATTGATTTAAAGCATTTATGGACACATATACTTTGATTATAACAATTTCGGGCAATTCCTCTGATGCTGAGCTAGAGGATTCAATAGTCATGATTGACATCGCTGTCTCAATTAAATATCGAAGGAATCTTTTGACGTTTCAGAAAATTAGTACTTAAGTATTGTTGAATGTTTATATTTTTGGGCGAAGTTTTTAATAAATGTGTTTTGTGAAATATGGCCAAATACCAACTTTGCAATTGGCGGTAAGGCAATGTATGTTTTCTTCAATTTGCGGAATGCCATTTGTGTTATAGTTATTAGCATAAAGTTTGGCAATTTATGTGCTTCGAAATTGGCGAAAGCATAATTATGTTGTCAGATAGGTACAGAGTCTTCCATATTTGATTTGCATTTATTTCGATCAGGTGCATTAACAATTGTGTATATACTAAGGTCATACTAAGACAAATTTTGGTAGAGATATGGTAGTTTTAGTTCGGTATCCGCAAGATGGTTCTTTCTAAGATGCAAGATAGGAGTATTTATGAAATTAATTAATGTTTAACATGTTTCAGGGTTACATTTATTCCAGGCGGAATGCCTATGTATTTTTTATGTGCCTTGCTATTTGGCGAAATGCCAACTTATGTGTTCTGCTGTTTGGCGGAATGCCAACTTACGTGCTCTGCAATTGGCAGATCGCCAATTTACGTGCTCTGCAATTGGCGGAATGCTACTTATCCTTTGCAATTGGCAGAATGCAGAAGTATGTGCTCTACTATTGGCAGAATGCCAATCCTACTATTGGCAGAATGCCAATTTATATGCTCTGATATTTGGCGGAGTGCGTATGTGCTTTAAATGCAATTGGCAAAATACCAACTTATCTGCTCTGCAATCGGCGGGATTACATTCTATGACATCTGCAATATAAGGTCCTCAAATGTGAATAGAATGTCTATGTATTAAGACCTTGAATGGACTGGATATGTTAATTCGTTAACTTAATTGTATATATTTATTATTATATCGATATATCACATATATCATTCGGATGCATGTATAACTGTGACTTGATGTTATTATATTTCTTGCTATTGATTTAGAGTTTTGTTATTAAATTACATTGAATCGTCTCTGGTGTTTTCGCTTCTCACACTATTAAAGAAATCCCTTAATGATAATGTTTGTATTTTTCAGGTTTTATTTTTATTCTGGGCGGAATGTCTAGATAATTTGTATGTACTCTGCAATTGGCAGAATGCAAAGTTACATGCTCTGTAATGGGCGGAATGCCGATGTATGCGATCGTCATTTGGCGGAATGAAAACCTATTTGCTCTCTAATTTTGGAAGCCAAGTAATGTTCTCTGTCATGAGCGAAATGCCAACCTTTGTGCTTTGCAATGTGGTAGATTGCCAAGTTATGTGCTCTGCAATTTGCGGTAAGGCAAGTTATATTCTCTGTCATGGCGGAATGCAAACCTATGTGCTGTGCAAGGTATTGTCAATCAGTGCCAGACAGACAGCCAGTGGGTCTACGATGTGCCTATGACGATGATCCCCACACAATGCCAGAAGCTGGAACCAGCTGGATATGTTAGATGAACAATAAATCGCTGAATTAACTTTACATATTGTACATGTACTATTATATTAACATCTCAAAACATAATTTGTTACAAAGTTTATTAGTCAGTTTTTTTTTCTTCAAAAATTGCATCCAATAACATATCGTATAATAGTACCTATCAGTTTTGTTGGTTTCCTCTGGTTATTTGAAACAATTTTGATAACATAACATAGCATAGCAGAGCAGAGCATAACATAGCACAGCTCAGCACAACACAGCACAATACAACACAACACAACACAACACAACACAACACAACATAACATGGCCACCAGCCCAGAATGCATGATAATAGTTAAACGGTGCGTCATGCATTTATATAAATAATAGACATATTAACAATAAATATAAAAAATATATCAAGCAAACATAAATTATTTTAGGAGTGTATTAAGTACGTTACCAAGAAAACATGTACAATTGGTACACAATAACATGATTATACACTGATAAACGAAAAAAGAAAAAATGTACATATAAATATATACATTTTAAAGTTGTAGAATGAAAACAAAGCCAAGTATTGAAATGTTATAGCTTATACATTGTATCCAATATATTACCGTAAACATGTCAATCGAACGTCTTTCATTTTTAAAACACAATCTCCTTCGTCACTAGATTAATTGTTTTCTAAGCTCGACGGATGTATATAGATATTTTGTAAGCGAGAATATATCATAACAAGATTTTGATGACAAACTATTATAAAACAATTGCAAACAAGCATGGGAGAACCATTCTTCACGAAATAATTTACGTCGCATCTAGCGTCATATGAGGGGCAAACGAGCACTAGGTGATTCTCATTCTCAAAAACAAGAACATTTATTGTCAAACATAAAGGGCAATAAGGTTTATTCACGTATTATATTTAAATATCTACCTATTTCTTTAATTAGTGTGTGACCGGAGCATCTAAAATTTGCTAGGTATTGTTTCCATGGATACGGAAAATCTAAGGAGACGTATCGTTCTGCGTATAGAAGCGTTTTAAAATGCCTGTATTGTTAGGCTTTTAGACACGATTCAATATCAGCAGAAAGACGAGGAAGCGCACAGTCCTTTAGTCTAGTGGTAAACGCTTGCATAAATATACTTGCCTGCCCGCACATCCTGTGATATCCATACATAACCAAAACCATGTTTAAACAATAAACGTTTAATTTCAGAAGCCCATGTTTTTCGACCCGCATTGTCTACTCATAGAAGCATTTCATAGCACTGTTTTGGATATCTGTCTGTAGACATTTGGAGAATATGTGTCCAGCATTTAACACATCGGGACGTGTAGATTGACATAATCGGAAGTCTACCACATTCACTAAGTTCAAGAATGTTTGATACGTTTTTGTCTAACCCGGCTATTCTTTTACAAAACTGGGAATGTACTTAATTCGATGCTTTCAGAGTAGTTATCCCCAGATCTCCGTAACACAGAATAGGCGTAACCATGGAGTCGAATAATTTAAATGCCTCTTCAATCTTAAAATGACCAACGTACTTTTGGTATCGACACATTACCGATATTGCCTTCATTACCTGTTTAGAAAGCGAGTCATTAGTTGCAGTCCAGCACAATTTCGGTGCGAAAAATGCCCCAAGGTATTTATACGACGAAACCGTTTTCAGAGGAATACCACCATTTTTCGTAATATCGCAATCGGCCACTATTGCGGAAAACCATAACTTTAGATTTGTCGGTATTTATTTTCATGCCGGTACTGTTACAAAGGGAATAATTGTTGTACTAATAATAACATGGTGAGTAATTTGTATTATGATATGTGACATAGCACATTCAGTAGCACATTTTGTGTGAGTTACAAGAATTTGCAGTGCAACAAATGGAGACGAACAGTGTTAGAATTTTATCTAGTTTCATCAAACTAAGTATAATTATTATTTTTATGATAACTAAATTGTTCAATGTCGTTTAACAGACGGTAATACTTGACCTATATTAAAGTCCAATAGTCCATATGTCCGTACAGTGCAGAAGATTAAATAGTGACATTTGTTACACATAGTATAATTTAATACGCTGATCATTAAACAGGCACAACGGTGTTCCTTGACGGGTTCCTTCGTGAGTTCAAGGGAAGGTTGGACCCTTTCCTCTTCCATTTCCAATGTCACCTGGAATTTCATAAACAAAACAACAAGAACAATAATAATAATAATAATAATACTTATACATATCAAGCAAACAATTATATGATAGAACAAAAGATCCCGACATCTAAAAGAGATTAATGAATACAGGTGATCAAAACCGCAAAACAAAAGAAAGATACAAAATGCCATGCAACGTTATGTATAAGCACAAGCACACGTCATGCGTTATTACAATCTACATATGGTATTCACACGTTCCCACAAACCGTTACATTCTTCTTTATATATGTTTGTTAGATAATTGTAAAGGTTAATTTGTATGTATGTTTACAACCATAGATGCTTTGAAAAAGAGATTTTTGTCTGCAGATGTAAATACATTGTATATCTTTTAATTTATTTCCAAACATAGAATGCTATATTTAGTTGAAGATTGTCCTGTTGAACTAAATATGAAAGACTGGAAATCAATTCAAATAAGTTATCAATTAACTGTTATTAGGTTGGTTACCTCCATTAACAAACACTGTTCGTGCATTCTTGATAAATTATGTTGATAGTTCGATCACTTTCATTATAATAAAGTATAGTTGATTTGACACACAAATAACCATTGATTATGTACGTGTCTGCGAATCGTTTACCTAACATGTCTTGCGTGTATATAGGAATTTGTAATTGTTTCTTTTTTGAGAGCATACAATATTGCCTTGACGACTCCCCGAAATCTCAATAAAATAATGATAATTTAAATTCCTATGATATTGTTTTGGAAAATAGAACTTTGGAATTTAGATTGATGTGTTTCACATAAACACACATGTAACAATTACGGTAAGCAGATAATAAATGCGTTCTTGAAAATTTTTGTGATTTCCCAAACAAATGTGAATGATTAATAATTACATGCATCGGTGTGATTTTCATGCTTTTCAAATCATGGAGACACCTGGCCTCGTGTTCACAAAAAAAGATGAGCCTGATCTTCAGGTTCAAGATAAATTTGAGCCAGATATTTCAGGATCAGTCTCAAAAATGACATTCACTAAAAATCCGAATCAGATTTAATATTTGGTTAAATATATACTATACACGTTTATGAACTCCTATCAGTATACCGTTGCTATCTAATATGAAGATTTTAATCAATACCTTCCAAAAAATCATACTATATTATCTAGAAAAAGTTATTTTGCCACAAAAATATCTTTGATATTCTACTCAGTTGAGCTCGAAATTCAAGATCAGCTGAGACTGACCTTGATCCTGCAGTTACTCCTTTGTGAACAAAGGGCCTGATTGGCTTAACTTTGGGACACGCATTATTGACTGAGAGGCTTGGCCGATACTCTCGTTTTGCGCAATATTGTTTTCTCGTTGTGTTTTTTTTACAAAGATCTCTTTCTTTTGTTCTGTTGCGTGGTATTGAGATTTCTTGAACATTTTGTGTTCGTAGTTTTAGATGAGCAAAAATGTTAACAACCACGTGTTTCTGTTGTATTATTAGTTTCATTTGAATCAAGTATAATAGTGTTATGTATTATTTTTAACATATCTTGCACGTGTTCCTGTGATGTTGTTTGTTCCCAACAAGCAGAAAAAGTGAACTTGATTGGTAAATCATAATTATACACGTTTGTTGTTATGAAAAATACTTTTATTAGCGTTTGGTAACTGCTGAAAGAAGAGAACGCAGAAAAAAATGTATTGTTATAAATCTGTTTCTCATTTTTGCCATTGTAGTTAGTGTAAAGCTTAGTATAGTAACACTATTTAATGTTGCATGAAGGAATATAAACCGACACCGTAAACCATTCGTGTTATTATTAATTACTGCCATATGTATGTTATAAATGTAGTTTTTTCCAGTTATTTCCGAAAGTTCATTCTACCAGTTATATTTGGTTTAATATACAAGTCATTTTATGTTATTATAATATATGTTCAATATAAAAGTTTTAACTCACGGACTCGCGAATTTTAATAGATTATATATATATATTATATATATATATATAGCACAGTTATTACTGGTTGGCGAGTAGTATCCGTGATTTTTAAGTAGTTTTGTTCCTTTATTTTCAATCGCGTATGTAATACTTTTAAAGAAAAGCTTGGTGCAGAACAAAGTTTGGCTCCTTCTGTTTACGAGGATGTAAATATCTTGTCATGACGTCATATGGTTTTTTTCCCAAATAAGTGGTTCCAAAGGGTAATCAATAAGCTTACTTGATGCAATAAAACTAGTAGTATCCGTGATTTTTCCTTTCAATTAAAAATGCGAATTTTGTGCTCCACACCGCAAGATTTTAATTGCTCTATACTACTCAACATTATATTACCTAATCATAATGACGTAATATTATTAAATTCTATGCCAGATTAGCGGTGATAGTGCGACTACTAACATAAGTGTATGCCGGAAAATGGTCTTTAAGTAACCCTTTTGGCGACCCTTAAAAAATTGCGGATGGTAAACGGGAGATAACCATGTTAGTATCGAAGTAGACGCCTCCCCTGCATTGGCATTTTGTCAAAATCGTCCCGAAACTAGCCGGCCGTATAATTGAGTAAACATTTTGAAATTGCAATTCTTTGTTAATATTATTTTTTTTTAGTAAACATTTTGCAATTGCAATTCTTGATATTTTTAGAAAATCTATTTCACGAAAAATGCGTGTTGAATATATGGATGGTGGTATTTGAATACTAAAATTGCTGCTTAATGTGAATAACCTAGGGATTACCCTTGGTAAACCGAAAATAGGGAAGTACAACATAAAAATAGGAGTCTAATTATAGATTTATGCGCATGCGCAAAGACGTGCGCGTAAAGCCCGCGAGGAGTTAAGTTGTTTTGAGATTTAAAAAAAAAAAATGTAAATATCTTAAAAATATAAAGTTTTGGAGACTTCAACTTATTCTTCGTTTGGAACAGTTGCTAGGTGATATGTGTCAATTCAACATTCAATGCTGGAGAGCTTTTACACCTTTTAATATACAAATCACGGATACTGCTAGTTCACGGATACTACTCGCCAACCAGTATTTAAACGTTTTTTCAACACGTTCAAAATGGCGAATAGATCACAGTGTGTACTGTTCCCATCTTAGTGATGTCTGTATGTTTTGTTGTTCTAATAAAAAAACAGACGATCTCGAAATTAAGTACAAATTGTCCCATGAGGACGCAAATATGATGCATTGATTACTATTGTCTCCACAAGATTTAATGCTTTGTTGCATAATTGAAATTTAAAATCCACATTTGAAACAAGCGTGCGTTTATGAACATTGCAAAAACATATAGCAGCAAATCAGTCGATTTACAACGCATCAAATTTTGTACTATGATGTAGGACATAACACTTTAAAGAGGGATTGTCTGATTAAAAAGACAAAAGTCCATAAATCCGTACAGTGCAGCAGTGCCAATAGCGACATTTTTAGCCGTATATTTAGCATTTATTGCATTGATATTTTATTTTTATTATCGCTTTTGTTATTATTTATGAAATTAATGGAATTTGTCCTGATAATATAACAAAAGAAGCTGTAGCTATTGCGGATACCACCTGTACCACCACCGAACATGTTACGGCCACTACCTGTATTACCAACGAATATGCTACGGCCACTAGCTGTACCACCGCCGAACATGCTTCGGCCACTCCTTGTAACACCGCCGAAAATAGTACGGCCACCACCTGTAACACCACCGAATACGCTACGGCTACCATCTGTACTATACCGAAAATGCTACAACAACTGCCTGTACCACCTGAACATGCTACGACCACCACCTAGTTCTACAGCTGAACATGATACGGCCACCACCTGTACCACCACCGAACAAGCTACGACAACCACCTGTTCCATTACCGAACATGCTTCGGCCACTACATGAATTCGCAAGAAATGCAAACCCAAATTAGTTGTCTACGAGTATACTGTGTTTTAAGCATACAACACAAATATCAAAAGAACATGCAGATGATGCAAAATGGTTGCAAATATTAAAGGCCCAAAACTGTAAAACGTTGTTGTGAAACAAATTCATTTGTAAGGTTTATCAGCTTCCAAGTAATTATCAAAGATAGATGTTTTATGAAATATCTTTGTAAGGAATTATATAAATATATTGGAAACAATATTCAAAGACATATCGCTCGAAAACATTAACCTGACACTCGTGAACTCTATATTAGCATAGCATGCGTGTTTGAATTGTTTCAGTGGCATACACTTTCATCAATTTAACTCGATTCCTGTACGGATGCTAGCATATTCATCGTAACGGTAATTTAATATATTCCTGCATAAAGGTCAGAGTCAGGTTACTTCAGGAACAATTATCAACGTAGTCATTTTGAAACATACACTTGATTTCATTGAATCCATTCTAGTATTAATGAGAGATATTATAATGTCTTTCTCAAAGACGAAATATCATTCTCTTCATATTCAAAGACACATAACTCCATGAAAAATGACCGAACATGCTAATAATGATAATATGCTAATCTGCTCCTTATATTAGAGCTGGTCAAAGGGTTTCAATCAATTCTTGCAAGTGGTTGCTCAGAAATAG
>CM051034.1:12002760-12092760 GCA_027627225.1 Congeria kusceri
ATTACTACTACCACTACTACTACTACTACTTAATAAGTTAGCTGTTCAGGCACAAAAGGGTATCTTTTCAATTTACAAATTTCAAAAGCCATTTGGTCATTTTCCACTAAATGAAATGTTTCAATTATTTGACTCGATGATTACGCCAATACTTTGTTATGGGTCACAAATATGGGGGTTTGAATATGAACAGACTGTCGAATCTATTCACCTTATGTTTGTAAACGGTACCTTAAACTAAAGAAGACCACAAACAATTGTATAGTTCTGGGTGAATGCGGTAGATTACCACTATGTGTAACCTATTATACAAATTGTATACGATATTGGTGTAGTTTACTTCAAATGCCCTCTCATCGTTATCCTAGAAATTGCTATTTATTACTTAAATCTCTTGATGAATCTGGTCGGACATGTTGGGCAACGAAAATTCGACATTTATTATTTATATATGGGTTTGGATATGTTTGGATTAGCCAGGATGTTGGAGATAAAAACATATTTCTATCAAATTTTAAACAACGTGTAATTGATTGCTGTACACAAAAATGGCACGATGATGTATCAAACTCAAGTCGATGTCATTATTATAAACATTATAAAAGCTTACTTAATACAGAAAAATATCTAACAATTGATACACCAAGAAAATCTAAAATTGCTATGTCAAAATTTCGATCTTCAAACCACAAGTTATCAATCGAATTGGGCAGACATAATAATATACTAAAAGAAAATAGAATATGCAACCTCTGTTCAACCGATGAAAATCATGTTTTGGATTGCGAATATCATGCCTTTTTTCATTGCAATAAATATAATGAAATAAGATTAAGATATTTATCTTCATGGTATAGAGCTGGTAATTCGATACATGATTTTTTTAATATAATGGGTTCTAATGACGAAGCAAAAATAAAACAAGTATCATGTTATATATATCATCTCCTACAAATTGTTAACTCTCAAAATACTTAATATTTTGTTACTATTTTTCCTATTCAACTGAAACTGTTTATTACATTTTGATTGTATTGCATTATACATGAACGTGACACAACTCTCCTACTTATCGTATTATGTTATTATATTGACATGTATTTTGGGCCGGAGGCCTTTGTTTACGAATGGAAATAAACTTGTAAACTACTACTACTACTAGTATTACTATAATATACTGCATGAATGAATGGTTATACTGTGATCAAACAAACAAAGTTCATTAAGCTATGTTACCTCCTGCTCCAGTCGGAAATATGCTCAGGAAGGCAAACAAAGCTGCAAGACCTTTTTTGCTAAACATCTTTCGTGATTTTCCTGTAACATAATTATTTCGTGTTATGAAAAGTTGTATTGAATCTATCACAAACAAAAGTAGCACATTTACCTTAATGTACAACAATTTATTTGAGTAAAGAATTTGAGAAAGATGTCTGACATCGTAGGTTAGATTATGTCACTCAAGGATAGTATTTGGAAGACATGGACTGTGTCGACAATGAAACTAAACTGTGTGGTGATTTGTAACTGAGTATCAGTAAATCTTAGTAAAATATAAATAACTTTTATACAGGATCAGTTGGATGTTATGCGCCTAATTTGGTGTATGATTTGCAGGTTTTAGACGAATTTGCGCCCAACATAGGATCAAATTCGAAATGCAGTTCAAAACCAATCTGTCCCACATTTAATAATTGCAGGTCAAATACTTTTCAAGTAAAATTGACCCTGGTCCATGCATGAGAACATGCCATGTGAAAAAACACAATCATTATTTAAAATGTAACATAAAACACGTACTCTCTAAACCTAACGTACATCGTTTCTTGAGAGCCAGAATTGACTGCGAACATTGAACAACGTTTACATTATCTTTCGCTTACTAAACCCGTCTTTGTTATGTTATATGAATCAATTTACATGGTTTCTAAATTCAATAACTATTAAACAAAGTCATTTGATGTTACATCCAGTTACTGACCATGTAAAATTCGTTCGTATGATTTTCAATTGATTGATTTTTATATAAACGTTATATTGTTTAAAGACGCGTCATTGTATGACGCCGCCATGTATTTTTAGCGAGACGTCGCAAATGCGCGCATTACCTTATTGACGTCATGTTATTTTAGTAAACTTTAAGATTCAAATTATTTTGCGAGGTCAACAGTTATAAGGGGAAATGTCATATTTGGTAATTAGTTATTTATTTATTGCTATTTAATTTATTTTGTGTTAGAAAATTTACTAGACAGAGTGATTGATATAATAATAAATATAATTTGAGATGTATATATTTAGACCTATACAATAATTCTATATGGAACTGTTTTTACTATAAAATGTTAGGTACAATATAATATATAGTATAATATTGTAATAATATGATATATAATGTACTATATTCTTTACATATACTATTGTTATCGTTATTATTGTTATATATTGTAGAGAATCGTCGTCGTCATCTTAATCGTCATTGTGAACAAAATAAACACAACAAAAACCAGACGCATTCTTGATTAATACGCAGCCCTTGCAATAGACTATGTATACATTTTATCTGTCTGTCTGTAATTCAAAGTAACCATGTACTTACCTTTTTTAAATTTTCTTCTCGAATATTATCACGCTGCTTAATATTTCACCTACTTGGCAGTTTACAAGTTATTTTGATTTAGTGAATGTAATTATGTATGGATCTGTAGAAGGTCTATTCAACCTTTTTAACGTTAGTTAGCGTTAACCTCCAATACCAATTACAACGTTGCGTTTATTGTTATCGACGATCAAGATATTTGGATCGTCGCCAAACTTTGATATATGAATAATGTTGATATTATATAGATATCATATGGCAGTGTGTGTGACATTGGTATTGTCAACCCGAGGACAGAATGTTGACATTCTGTTTCGAGTGTTGACAATATCAATGTCACACACACTTCGATTTCATATTTATTTTATTATACCGAACAAAACTGACTTAAAAAGGTAAACACATGCTTAAATCTGCCCATTAAGATAGAAGAATGCCTAAATCTTTCATCTACAGAAATACTTGGAAACTATTTTTTGGACAGTAAACTCGACTTTCGCTTGGTCACGTGTCAAAAAAGTCTAAAAAAAATTGCCAGTCAAAATATCTCTTTCTCGGGTAATGGGAATGTATCATTGTATACACAAGTGATGTATAATAAATACATTTCTATTTAAAAATACTATGAGAGAAATTGTTGGAAGCTACATTATGTATCCAATTATGCGTTTTGTCAACGACTGTACATGCAATCAGAACGCCAGAGATATTTTGAAAACTAAATGCACTAGACATCTAGTCAAAATTAGTTGTCCATACTGTTTTACGCATGCAACAAAAATACCATACGATTATGGAGATGATGCAAAATATTTGCAAAATTTGAAGGATTGTAAATAAAATAGCGCTGACATAACCAATATATGAAATATTAGTTGAAACGATATTCAAAGACACATCACTCCATGAACAATTATAAACGCAGTCATTTTGAAACATACAATCGATTCCATAGAATTTATTCCGGTTGAAATATCATATACTAAGTATAACAATATCTGTGTTCCAAGACTTAGTGTCATTCTCTTAATGTCCCATAACTTCAAGAAAAATCAAGAATCAGAACATTCTGATAACTATGTCCATTTGCTCCTTTTACTACAACTTGTCATAACGTTTAAAAATTATTAACAAAATTTCGGTTATTAGTTTGGGGTATGTCGTTTGGCGGGGGTGGGAGGGGGGGGGTGGCGGCATCAACGTTTTGTTTCCGCTCTCTAACTCGAGAACAGATTGAGATATTTTAATGAAACTTCATACATAGATACCTTATATCGAGACCTCGCTTGGGATTGCATATGGAGTGGGTGGTGTCAAGGTCAAGATCTCCGTTGCTAAAAAAGAACAACGGTTTCCGCTCAGTAAACTTGACTACGCCTCGAGATATTTTAATGAAACTTCATACATAGGTACCTTATATCAAGACCTCGCTTGGGATTGCATATGGGGTGGGTGGGGTCAAGGTATATTGCTAAAAACAGAAAAACGGTTTCTGCTCAATAACTTGAGAACGCATCGAGCTATTTTAATAAAACTTCATACATATATACTTTATATCAAAACCTTGCTTGAGTTTGCATATGGGTGGGTGTGGTCAAGGTCAAGGTGACAGTTACTAAAAATAGAAAATGGTTTCCGCTTAATAACTTGAGAACGCATAATGATATTTTAATGAAACTTCATAAATAGATACCTTGTATCGAGACCTAGCTTGGGATTGTATATAGGGTGGGTGGGGTCAAGGTTTCCATTACTAAAAATATATAAATGGTTTCCGCTCAATAACTTTAGAATACATCAAGACATTTGAATGAAACTTCATACATATATACCTTGTATCTAGACCACGCTTGGGATTGCATATGGGGTGGGCGAGATCAAGGTCAATGTTACTATAAATACAAAAACGGTGTCTGCTTCATAATTTGAGAATACATTGTGATATTTTTATGAAACTTCCGACATAGATACCTTATAACGAGACCTCGCTTAAGAATGCATATGGCACCCAGAGCTTTCTTTAATTATTGTGCTGACTTTTATGCATTTCGTTCGAAACATTTGGTTTTCGTGGAATTTCCACGTTTCTTGTTGTTGTTTTTTTTCATTTGATCGTGCCTCTGTAAGTTTCAATTCTGCTGCTCTGGTTTGCATCAAGCAAAGTATTCTCTTTTATTGCTGTTTAATTCAAATTGCCATGCTATGAAATTAATCCTTATTTACACTTAAATGTATTATGAATATAACTAGGCCAAGTGTGAGATTCAGGTACCCACGAAGCGGTTTAAACCCCCAATGCTTTGCATGACCGTTCCGAGGCGGTGACCCCAGTTTTATTCATTTGTGTTTGTTATGTGTTTTTGTGTTGGGCCGTGTTGTTTTGGAAATTGATCACTTGCCATAAATACAGGACATGGTACTAATAATAAGAGTTCTCTCCTGATGTCGCAGCTGGAGTTTCACGATGTTTATATTTCAATGAATTATTGGCAGTGGTTGCTGAGAATAGCCTTTAAAAAACAAGCAGGGCTTGGAGAAAGTTTTCAATTACATTTCGTGCTGCGTCGATCAAACAAACACAATTCATTAAGCTAGCTACCTCCTACTCCAATCGGAAATATGCACAGGAGGGCAAACAAAGCTGCAAGACCTTTTTTTGCTAAACATCGTGATTTACCTGTAACAGAATAGAGTCGTTTTATGAAAGCTTGAACTGAATCTCTCGAAACAAAAGTAGCGCAGTTACCTTCGGCTCAAACAAAATTGCATTTGGAATATTAGACAAAACACTCTTGGCATATTTTTTCCTCATCTGTCGTATAACTTTAGACACACTTAAACGGAATTGTTTAACGTGACCCATTTAATTGTCGAGCGCATATAAATCGTGTTTGCCATTGTCATCAATTGTACGTACATGGCTAGTAGCAGCAGTATCAGTATCAGAAGTAGCAGCAGAAAAAAAACAACAGTAGCATGAGTAGAAGAAAAAGTACCAGTAGAAGTAGTAGTAGTAGAAGTAGTAGTAGTAGTAGTAGTAGTAGTAGTAGTAGTAGTAGTAGTAGTAGTAGTAGTAGTAGTAGTAGTAATAGTAGTAGTAGTAGTAGTAGTAGTAGTAGTAGTAGTAGTAGTAGTAGTAGTAGTAGTAGTAGTAGTAGTAGTGGTAAATTATTGATGCGTGAAATGATTCGAAAGATAGATGTAATAGCGAAGACAATCTTGACTTATCGAATGCTGTAGCTCAGCATCAGATGAAAGGCCCAAAATGGCTAAACAATCAACACGTGTCCTTATTCTGTACACTCATGCAGAGCTCCAGATAAGGTTTTAGCCTAAAGGGTATTTTACCCCCTGATTTTTTGGTTAAAGGGTATTTTAGCCCCAGTCTGTAAGCTGAAAAGGGTATTTGAGAAATGTCAAGGGTATTTTCATTTCTTATACAAGATCAAAAAAGTATTGTATGTGCTTGTTATATATGAACACATTAATATAGGCAAATGGAATACATTGACTGTAGAAAATAATCTGTAGGTCTATCAAAACATAACATTTACTTAGCAAAGTAGTAGTAGTCATTTGCCTAGATACTTTGTACTTTTTTTCAGTGCAAATCCTACAAGGTAACCTGATTTCTGGTCCTTCCTGCTTGACAATTAGCCAATGATAATTTCTTTTCAGGATTACACCAATTTTTCAGATAATTTTGCACTCACATGATGCTTGTGTTTCCTGTTCGATTTTTCAACTGCTGTGATAATAACGTCGCTACTTATCACCTTTTAAATTGGAGAAGCAGCATAATACTTATTCTGATTAACATTTTTCAAGATATTGTCTACTGGAACTGGCTGAATGAGCTTAAAACGTTCCGTGTTCGACCCACATACACAATGCGAAGCCATTTTGAGTAGAAAGATTCGCTTGATTCACTTTTAATCGATTCAAAGGCTAACTTTAACCATTAGATGATTCGGTTACGCAATTTAAGCAAATAAAATACCGAGATTTGCAATGTGTAACGTTACGCGCTGGGCAGATTTTCAATGCGTTTTTCTTTATTTTCAATGCGTAAATACGCGGATACGCGTCTTATCTGGAGCTCTGCACTCATGTAAATATCATCGGTATTCAGATATACGTTTTATTTACTGTGAAATTTCTGCGAAACTTATGTTGCTTCTATTGTTCTCGTTGCTACTATTTTTCAATAGTATCACCACAAATACCATTAATTTCATTAATATCAGAAATAATAATCCAAATAATAACAACAATAAAATAAAAAATATAATTATAATACAAGTCATAAATAATAATAATAAAACTAATAATAATGTCATACATCATTAATACATCATAATACAAAAGTAGATGCGACGTAAATCGACCGCAGCCCTTGATAACTAAAAGGTTCTATCAAACTTCTTTGTACAATGTTGGTAGCATCGTCTGGCTTTCAAGGGACAAATAAAATGTTGCAATGTTCAGAGGCTTGAACGTACGCTGGATTTAAATGCAGAAATAAAAGGCGAAGTACCAGCTTCTAATCAGGGAATGCACCAACTGACTTTGATGTTCAGCGATAAAAACATAAAATAATGACAATGGGTATGTTAATCATGGTGCGCAGATATATCTGCTTTATTTACTTATAATTACAGGTTAATAAATGTCGCCTTTGTGACATCTGTCCATAATGACACACCTGATCAGTAATGGCCCGTTTTTTTATTATTGCATAGGTTTATTTCAATTTTTCACAGAACATTTGTTAAGATCGATGTATGAAAATCAATTTAACGTTCCAATATATTCATTTGCTGACGAGATCAAATCTGTTTTTCCTACAGTTTTTCTTGCCATTTATTTCACGGCCAATTATAATATATCGGCTCAGCGGGCCATTACTGATCAGGTGTGCCATTATGGACAGATGTCACACCGGCGCCGTTTATTAACCTCTAAATAATGATGTTAAGGGTCTGAAATTGTTTACTTTGAAAATAATATGATACAGAAACTGCATAAATTTCGCGAACGTGCGAGTTAAAGATGAAATTCATGTAATGTTTCTTTATCATGTATATTCTTTTCCAACATGTAAATTGTCTTTGACATCTTTATATAATATGAAATATTAAAACATACACAATAAAATCTACAAACCAAAGTATTCGTACCAAAGGGCGGTATTTTACTTAGAAAATACTATGATAAAGAACTTTACGCATTTCGTGAATGTGCGAGTTATAGACGAAATTCGTGACGAATCAATTACTGCTTGGAGTTGTAAAATATATTTTTCACTGAATAACTTTATTTCCAAATCTCTAAATGGACATATTTTTTTTATCCAATGTTTCTTTAGCATTTGCACCGAGGTTTCGATTTTCCACGTGAACTGGCATGTACTCGAAACCCATGAAGTGTGTCTGTCACAACACGTAATTTTCTATGACATCTTTATATAATATGAAATATTAAAACACCGACAAGAACTTCTTCAAATAAGAGTATTCGTACCTTAGAACGGTACCAAAGGACGGCATTTTAGCGTTTTCACTGAATATTGACGCATACACTGAAGCCGCAAAAGCCAGTGCTACGGTGTTTTTACGCAAAATAGCATCAAAATTGCTCGTATCGAACAAATCAATACACGTGGCTTTTTGTCATTATCGGACAATTTGTACTTGATTTCAAGATCTATCTACTATGTTTTTTAGAAAAAAAAAAAATCACTAAAATGGGAATATTCAATACTTACATAGAACCTTTTTAGTGTCCTTATGGATATTTATTAAAATACCATTTACATTCGTTTTATAATAAAAGAGATCCATTTGAAATTCACTTATTTTTAAGTTGTTTTATTGTGCAAAAAAATCAAGTCTGTTAGTTTAAAACTATTATCTTGTCTAAAAAGAAATTAATATAATAACAAAAAGATACTTGTATATTTAAACAAACATAACTTACGGCAATCAATGAAAAAATATATTTCCATCATAAATATATCAGTAAAATAAATCGAAAAGTAAATAGCAAAATGTATTATTTAAAATCTGTGTTTATTGTCTTTCCTACAGCATTACGTATTCTTACACTATATTATGTTTTATACTTAAAAATGAAAAAAATTCAGAAATAGATTCATTAAAATGATTGTTACTTCGTTCTCTTCTTTTTTTTTAGTCTATATAAACCATGTGACCCACAGGGCGTGGCCACTTTCTACCCCAGGGGCATAATTTGAACAATATTTGTAGTGGACCACTATACAATTGTTACATACCGAATATGAAACCACCAGGCTTTGCGATTTCAGAGGAGTAAATTTTAAAAGTCATTTTGCTATTAAATGTATACAAACCATGTGACCCACCCCGGTGCGTGGCCAATTTTTAACCCAGTGGCATCATTTTAACAAACTTTGTAGAGGACTACTCCACAATGTTTCACGCAAAATAAAAAAAAACTCTGGGCCTTACGGTTTCAACAAGAAAGATTTTGAAGGCCCACTTACCATATACGTCTATAAAAATTATTTAACGCCCCGGGTCATGGCCACTTCTTACCCAAGGGGCATAACTTGAAAATCTTTGTAGAGGATCACTAAACAATGTTACATATCAAATACGAAAACACTGCGGTTTCAGAGGAGATTTTAAAGTCATTTCGCTATTTAAGTCTATATAAACAATGTGACCCAAGGGCATGGCCAGTTTTGACCCCAGTGGCATCATTTATACAATCTTTGTAGAGGACCACTATACAATGTTACATACCAAATACAAAACCTCTGGGCCTTGCGGTTTCAGAGGAGAAGATTTTTAAAGTCGTTTTGCTATTTTAAGTCTATATAAACCACGTGACCCACAGGGTGTGGCCAGTTTTTACCCCAGGGGCATCATTTGAACAATCTTTGTAGAGGACCACTATACAATGTTACATACCAAATATGAAACCTCCGGGCCTAGCGGTTTCAGAGGAGAAGATTTTTAAAGTCATTTTGCTATTTAAGTCTCTGTTAACCATGTGACTCCCGGGGTGTGCCCAGTTTGACAACAGGGGCATCATTTGAACAAACTTTGTAGGGGACCACTATACAATGTTACCAACCAATCATGAAAGCTCTAGGCCTTGCAGTTGTGGGGGAGAAGATTTGTAGTCATTTTGCTACTTAAGTCCATAAAAACAATGTGAGTCCTGGGGTGTGGCCAGTTTTCACCACAGGGGCATCATTTGAAAAGTCTTTGTAGAGGACCACTATACAATGTTACATACCAAATATGAAACCTCTGGGCCTTGCGGTTTCAGAGGAAAAGATTTTAAAAGTATTTTGCCATTTAAGTCTCTATAACAAGAACAACAAGAACAACGACACGCACCGTAAGCACTTGTTTCACCGTCAATGGAATCGTGACATTCCGCATTCGTGCTATTGTTACAAGAACGAGCGTCCAGACTGACGCCGCAACTGCCGTTTGACGGACGAACTCCATCGATTGTACAAACGGAACAAATACCCTAACTGACTGAATACAGCTACATCGAAACTGAAACAGAATCGGACAAAACGACCTAACAATGTCACGAACAGATCAATCCCTGCAAGTACGCCGAACAAAACACGTGTTGTGAGTTTATTTTTTCCAACCATTATTCCAACCACCATGACTATAATAATGTTTTCGAATATCGAAGACGCATCAATGGAGGTATCAAACCAATGTCAAATACTTGTTTAAGTACAATTATCTGGTATCCCCAATTTACTATTAGACAAATAACGTGTGGTATTCATTGCCAAACACGACTGGCAGGATCACAGATTATAGTTTTAGTCACGGTAACAGTTTACAGATTTGGTCTGCTTTTCAGATTATTGTTTTGACAACGTTCACAGATTACAGTATTAACAACGTTTACTTTATAATTGTAGTCATCGTCAACGATTCCAGATTGATGCAAGCGCACAGAATAACAGTGAGCCACGGTCACCTAGTGCGCGTTAGCCAATGTGACAAATTACAGTCTGTATTCAATTACTGTCTGTACCAAATTTGTTTCTGCTCCCAAGCATAAAAGTCACATCGAAATAGTATATTTAGGCTTATGTAAGTAGCCCGAACGTGAACGATGTTCCGAATGAACCAAAAGGTATTTCACGGACAATATATAACTTTAAATCGCTAAGGTAAACAAGAGGGCCACAAGGCCCTTGGTCGCTCCCCTGAGGGGCTAAGGAACTTAACTGTTCTCAGCATGTTTCATGTAGATTTGGTTAAAAATGTTGCCTCTAGAGATTTCACAAGCTGTTTCCAATTTGGCCTTGTGACCTAATTTTTAACCCCATGTGACCTGGTTTCGAACTTTTCCCAAATATCCTTGGGGCAAATGTTCTAAGCAAGTTTCATGACGATTGGCCTATAAATGTGGCCGTTCGAGTGTTGACAAGCTTTTTCTTCAATTTTGCCTGGTGACTTAAGTTTTTTTTACCCCACTTGACCTAGTTTCGAACTCATCCGAAATATCATTGACAAAAAAATGTTCTGAGCATGTTTCAAGAAGATCGAGCAAACAGTGTGACTTCTAGAGAGTTCACAAGCTTTTTCTTCAATTTGCCCTCGTGACCTAGTTTTTCACCCAACGTGACCCAGTTTTGAACTCATCCGAGATATTATTGGGCCAAATGTTCTGAGCACGCTTCATGATGATTGAGCTACATATGTGGCATTTAAAGTGTTCACAGGCTTTTTTTTTCAATTTGGCCTGGTGACCTAGTTTTTGACCCGACGTTACCTCGTCCGATTTATTATTAAAACAAATGTCCTGGGCAAGTTTCATGAAGACTGGGCAATAAATGTGACCTCTAGAGTGTTAACAAGCTTTCTAAAGTTTTGTTTATAGCCATATAAGGAAAACTACCCCGCCCCCTAGCGGCCATGTTTTCAACGGAGCGAGACCATTTTCGAACTCGGCCGAGATATCATTAAAAAAAAAAATTATGAGAAAGTTTTTCATATTGGTTGGGCAAAACATGTGACTTCTAGAGTGTTCACAAGCTTTTTTATAAAGCCATATAAGGAAAACTGCCCCGCCCCCTCGCGCCCATGTTTTTCTACGGAGCGGAACCATTTTCGAACTCGGTCGACATATCATAAGATAAAATGTTCTTATCAAGTGTTATGTTGATTAGGCAAAAACAGCGACTTCTAGTGTCCACACGCTTTTTTGTTGCCAAATAAGGAAAAGTGCCCAGCCCCCTGCCGGTCATGTTTTTCAACGGAGCGGACTGTTTTCGAACTCAGCCGAGCTATCATAAGAACTAATGTTCTGAGCAATGTTCATGTTGGTTGGGCAACAAATGTGACCTCAAGAGTGTTTACAAGCTTTTTATTCAATTTGACCTAGTTTTTGACTCCACATGTCCCAGTTTCAAAAATGTCCGATATATCACTGGGACAAATGTTCTGAGCAAGTTTAATGAAGATTAGGTAATACATGTGGCCTCTGGAGTGTTCACAGGCAAAATATTGATGACGCACGACAGGCGATCACAAAAGCTCACCATCAGCACTTTGTGCTCAGGTGAGCTAAAATGGTCTCAAGATTCACAGGAAAAGTTTTGCTTTTATTCTTTGAAAGTTGATTGTAATATTTGATACTACTATGTATCTTGTCACGCAATCTATTAAATTTAAATAAAATTAAATGTCAAATAGAAATATCGCGGATCAAAGTATTAACAGTGTCATTTGTTTGTGATCAAAAGCCAAAAATACGGACTGGAATACTAATCCCAGTAAGATATTACGGATAGCATAGATCTCGGTTAAAGGTATTGTGAGCACATGCATATTTAGCAGCTTTAACAATACACATGACTCGTACTACGCCTTCTTTTGTAATATCCGCGACAGCTTCATACATTGATTACACTTTGGGCCGTGGATGTTTAATTTTATGAAAACAATACAGGTTTTTGTGAATGCATTATTAATAATAGTGCATTATGTTTAGAAAGTCACACAATTGGGGTTAACCTCCTTTAATACATGCTGACTTAACAGTTGACTTCTTGCGTGTCTGTGTTACTCGGAAAACAGTGTAAATTATCAGATCTGTATCAGTTGATTAATTTCCGAACGTCGCAGTTTCTTCTAATCATGTAATGTAAAAGAATTAATACTATCTTCGTCAAATATTTTATTGAGACTTCAGGGATTTCGTCAAAACTGTTTTCAAAGCTAGAAACAATAACAATTACAGATATTGAATAACTTGGATAAGGGTTCTTACGTAAGTATCAGTCACGATTCACAGGTTTAATCATTTGTTTCTTTATCAAACGACAAATGGTCAAGCAAGTTTAACCACCGGGGTATTGGAAAATTACGTCGTTTTACTTTTTTCAAGAACACGTATATTACAACATGGTCTTCGATGTAGGTCATTGATAAATAGACTGTGCCTACGAAAGGCGGTTCAATGTGGCAGCATGATCAAACATCTTAAATGCGGATATTAATTTAGGGATATAATGAAGATAAAAACAAGAGTCACGATGGCCCAGACCGCTCGCCTGAGTACTGCCATTGACAGCGGTCTGATTATTGCCTACAAAATGACTCACATCAGATTTCTTACCGGTTTTGAACTGGCATTTGACAGATGCAATGCAGATGCACGTCCCACCTCTTATTCACCTTGCAATCAACAGTTGTAATACAGATGCATGTACAGTCGAATCAGTTGTTGGGACAAGGGCGAACACCACATGAATGTCAAAAGGACCCCGTCAAACCTCAAACGAGTGCCAAATTAAAATTAAAATATAGTAACAATGATAGGACAGTTTTGCAAGCAATACACGAGTCCCCTACCGATGAAAGCCCATATCAAAAATTGTGCCAGACAGATAGTATATATGGAGTAATTTTAGAAAAAGCCACTGACCTTTGACTTCTGGCAAAAAATTAAAGGTCGTGCATAATCCGCACACTGTCGTTTATTTGTATACGAAATTTCATGAAAATATCTTCAGTTCTTTTTGAGTTATCACAGAATCCAGTTTTTGCGCACGGACGAACTTAACGTACGGAAGGCAAACCTATAGTCCCATCCGGTGAACTACCGGGAGGTGACTAATAAACGCCCCTGTATTATAATTGCAACGCATACATCGTCAGACAATTTGACAGTTTTAAACATAATGCCGACAAGCGATCCGCGTCATTCACCATGCGCAATCATACTCAGGACACATAACATGGAGGTAAATCCAATCTCTGCAATTACATAAGGTTCAGGCATCGAGCTCAATTCCATATACGGAGTTTTGTTCTTATTTGTACAGAAGAATAATAAAAACTGTCGACAGCGACAACTACAAACACACCTGCCAGCGTTACGTTTATCAATTTGTCAATCAAAGACACCGTCATACTGGCAGATTTGTCTTTTATTGCATTTAAGGTCTTATAAATAATATCCAGCTTACTGGTTAAAAGCTAAGATACCAAAACGGGTTAACCGGTCACTGACGCTATTTTTTGCCATTTCAGTGAAAAATGAAGTCTCTCTTCTGCACAAGTCCTTGTTGTATTATGTTGCACAAACAAGGGGTAATAACTCTTGTATTTGTACTCTTATTCGCGAAATTCGTTGGATTATTGTGAGATATAATGGCCATACAAAAACTGTGCAAGTATGGTCAAGATAATATAAACAAGAGGGCCCTAGAACGCTCACCTGAGACCTTGTAACCCAATTGGAATTTGCATTCCCGAGGCGTGGCTTATTTTTATCCCAGGGGCATAAGTTGAACAACCTTGAACAAACTTCTGGGCCTTGCGGTTTCAGGTAAAGATTTTAAGTCATTTAGCTATTTAAGTCTGTATTAACCATGTGACCCCCCCCCCCCCCCCCCAGGCGTGACCAGTTTTGACCCCATGGGCATACTTTGAACAATATTTGTAGAGGACCACTATACAATGTTACATTCCAAATATGAAACCACTAGGCCTTGCGGTGACAGAGGAGAAGAATTTTAAAGTCATTTTCCATTTTAAGTCTATATTCACCATGTGATCCCTGGGGTGTGGTCTGTTTTGAGACATGGGGCATCATTTGAACAATCTTTGTAGAGGACCACTATAGGATGTTAAATACCAAATACGAAACCTCTGGGCCTTGCGGTTTCAATTGTCGACGATGTACGTCAGTCCCCCTAAACCAGTAGTTCACCGAGCACTTTCTGGTCACGTGAGCTAAAACCAAAGTCTACTTAATACATTGAATTACTAGTTAAACATTATTAAATATGATGGCCATGTTTATATAAACAATTGCCAAACGTAATTTAATTAAGTATTCAAACAGTGTCATCTTGAAATTAAATTTTCATAATAAGCATATTTTGGAGACCCTTGCTTCTTCCATATCATGCAAACACATAGTCTTTAAACTTTCATGCAGACATGGTATTTGTCTGATAACATGCGCCACTTCAATGGTATTCCCAGCTGTTACCGTGTCAATAAGAATCTACAAAGAAATAAGGAAATACAAAGCATATAGCAAATATTTTAACACCAACAACTTTTTATGCAATGTTTCAAGTGGCTTGATTTTATATTAGGCAGGAAGGCACAATTTCATTATTTTTATAATCTGCCCCTGTTGAATTAAAAAGTTTACCAATACATTAATAACGATAATTATCATGAATAGCCTATCCAATATTCATCTTTTCATTGATTATTAAATGCCAGGCGATTAGAGTATATACTTATATAACGTAAGTATAGCACGAATTTCTTGTGACTTATTTCAAATATTCGTGGGCTAAAAACAATTAATCGGACCGGGCAACATAGTCGGAAATGTTTCATACCTCGACTAATACATATAAATAAATAATAAATGAAAAACAGCCGAAAATGTATGTGAATCTTTTGAAAACAGATTTAAGTAACAATACGTTGTAACCAAACCTGTTTGTCGTGCAATGTTAAGCTGCTATGTTTACACAACTCGAAGGAAGCTATTTTGTAACTCTGCTTTGCACCCTCACTAATGTTTTCAATGCCACTGTTTTCATTGTTTTTTAGTTCCCACACATCAGCGCTTTTAGAACGCCTGCAAATGTAATGAAATACATTTGGAAGATAATCCAACATCCAATTCACTAATAAGAAAACGACAAATACAAAAAAAATTCACTGTTAGAACGCATGCGACAAATCGATGACATAATTTGTTCTTGGTTTGGTCACAAAACCGACATTTTGTTTTGTTATCACAATTCATCGATGGCGTACCATTGATGATTAATTTGTTCTAGAAATTGTCACAAACAAAAATCTACGTTATGTTATCATGACCATCAATGGCGTATCATTGATGAGGTAATTTGTTCCCGACAAGGTCACAAAACAAAAATCTATACTCATACCTGAATAAGTTCACAGGTACTGGAGGATCGGTCTGTGTGCCTACTGACTGGTAAATACTGAATTCCAAATTGTTCGCTGACGCGTTATCATTTTCACTGATACTCTCATCAGATGAATCCGTATTTACCGAAATTCTTTTTAATGCGAGTCTGCATTTCTGTGACTTATTATTGCTGTATTCCATGTCTGTTGATGTGTTCTCATTGTCATCGATACTGTCATGAGATGAATCAGTAGGTACCGATATTCTCCTAAATGCCATTCTGCAATTCGGTGACTTGTTATTGCTGTGTTCCATGTCTGTTGACGTGTTATCATTTTCATTGATACTCTCATCAGATGAATCAGTATGTCCCAATAATCTTCTAAATATCATTTTGCATGTCTGACCTTCAAATTAATATTTGTAATTTGACTTGCTGAATACAATTAAAATGTGATTTGTTATCAAAGCCTTTTATCCAGGCTTGTTTAACTCTGAATTCGTTTTATTGCTGTCCTGACATTTCAATACCGCAGGAATGAGATTTAACTACAGTAAAAACTATGCCTGTTTTGTTTTTAAGTACTTTGTTCGATATTTATCTAATAGGAGTTTGAAATGAGTATAACATTAGACATTAATTTCTAAAAATAGTTTCAATAAACAAGAAGGCCAAGATGGCCCTATGTCGCTCACCTGAGTGTAAAGTATCATAATGGCTTTTCAGAAGAATATTGTTTAAGTTTTCAATATAGCCATATAAGGAAAACTGTCCCGCCGAATGGTGGCCATGACTTTTAACGAATCATAATGATATCCAGGCATTTGGTAGAGTGTCACCAAAACATTTATGTGAAATAATTTTGAAATCCAGCCAGTGGTTTCAGACAAGATGACTTTTAAAGTTTTCAATATAGCCATATAAGGAAAAATGCCCCACCCCCTGGTGGCCATGTTTTTTTTACAAATCAAAATGATTTTAATGAATTCGGTAGAGCGTCACCCAATAAACATTTATGTGAAATTATTTTGAAATCCAGCCAGTGGTTTCAGACTAGGAGATTTTTAAAGTTTTCAATATAGCCATATAAGGAAAAACTGCCCCGCACCCTGGGGTGGCCATGTTTTTCACGAATCAAAATGATTTTAAGGAATTTCGTAGAGGTTCACCCAAGGAACATTTCTGTGAAATTATTTTGAAATCCTGCCTGTGGTTTCAGACAAGAAGATTTTTTAATTTTTCAGTAAAGCCATAAAAGTAAAACTAAACCCGCCCCCTGGAGGCCATGTTTTTTAACAAATTAAAATGATTTAAACGAATTAAGTAGAGGGTCACTCAATGAACATTTCTGTGAAACTATTTTTGAAATCCAGCCAGTGGTTTCAGACTTAAAGATTTTTAAAGTTTCAATATAGCCGTTAAGGAAAACTGCGCCGCCCATGGCGGCCATGTTTTTTAACGAATCAAAATGATTTCAAAGAATTTGGTAGAGGGTCACACAAGGAACATTTCTGTGAAATTATTATGAAATCCAGCCAGTGGTTTCAGACAAGAAGATTTTTGAAGTTTTGAACAAAGCCATGCAAGAAAAACTGCCCCGCCCCCTGGCTGCCATGTTTTTTAACAAATCAACATGATTTGAAGGAATTTGGTAGAGGGTCACCCAATGAGCATTTCTGTGAAAACTATTTTCAAATCCAGCCAACCGTTTCTGACAAGAAGAATTTTGAAGTTTTCCAGTTTTTAAGCTTTTGGTTGCCATGGCAACCAGAGTTTTCAATATATTTTAATAAATTGAAGGAATTTGGTACAGGGACATCCCAGAAACATTCCTGCCAAGCTTGGTTAAAATCCGCTCAGTGGTTTCTGAGAAGAAGTTGTTTGAAGTAAAATGTTGACGACGGACGACGGACACAGACTGACCAAAAACAAGAAAGCCCTCATAGAGGACATATCAGCCAAATTAAAGGTTACCTCCCTCCCAATAATAAAGAATCCTTTAGAAGATTTCAGGATTCAGACTGTGATCTGAATTACCGCCAAAATATAGTTTTTCAATGGCCCATTTCTAACCTTCCCATGCAATTCCGTTTTGGGCGCAAAGTACTATCATAAAAGGGCTCACCTAAGTACTGGCAAAGATGAACACATTTTGGTTGTGAAATGATTGAAGAAATGTTTGCCATAATCGTCCTTACATCATTTGTCTTACGGATTAACTGCTTAGTCTCCATTGCTTGCTCGTGCTTATCAAACAAGACACTGTGTTGGGGCTGGTCCTGCTGGACAGCCCATTTGAATTATTTTAAGTTCCAATTAGGTCAAGGTCAACGTGAGGTATGGTGTAGATTAGGAATGGTCATAACCAACAACATGTAACTATGCATGTGTTGTAGTAAGCGGTGGTGGTGCTAGACAAAACGGTAAAATCTACTTAACCAAGAAATAGCCCATTTGAATTATTCCAAAGTCCAAATTAGGTCAAGGTTAAAGTGATGTTGGGTGATATGGGTAGATTAGGAATGGTCATAAGCAACAACTGTGTAAGTATCCAAGTGTTGTATTCAGCGGTGTTGGTACTAGTCGTTACCTAGGAAATAGAAAAGTTTTTTTTTTACAAATGCAAGGAGCCATAACTCATGTGCCTGAGGACTAATCTGGCCCATTTTAAACATCTGCATAGAGCTTATAGTCACAAACAAATTGTGGAAATTTGGTCAAGATTTGGGGAAAGGAAGTTTCTATTTAGGATAAAAGGTTCACAAAAGGGCCCTAACTCCGGTATTTTTGCCCAACCAGTATAATATTTGGCTTCTACTGAGATCTTATAGTCATACACAATATGTGGAAGTTTGGTCATGATTGGATAAAAAAAAAATGAGGTATCTATGTTGGAAAGAGCTATTTTTGCATTTTTCTTAAAAGAAGGAAAAAAATAACTCTAAGGTGCCTTGTTCGATTTGGCCCATTATCGATACCGGCCGATATTGTATGGTCATACATAAACTGTGCAAGTTATGGCAAGGTTTAATAACAAGAGCTGTCGGAGGACAGCGCGCTCGACTTTTCTTGTGCTTGTCAGAGTTACTGGCTTTTTTTTTCTAAAACAAGAAATATGCAAATTCCACGAAAACCACATTTTTCCAACAAAATGCATAAAAGTCAGCACATTAATAAATTTTTTAGTAAAAGTGACCTTGACCCCACCCACCCCATATGCAATCCCAAGTGAGGTCTTGATATAAGGTATCTATGTATTAAGTTTCATTAAAATATCTCAATGCATTCTCAAGTTATTTATCGGAAACCGTTTTTCTATTTTAAGTAACAGTGACCTTGACCTTGACCCCACCCGCTTCATTCGCAATTCCAAGTGAGGTCTTGATATAAGGTATCCATGTATAATGTTTCATTAAAATATCTCAATGCATTCTCAAGTTATTGAGCAGACACCGTTTTTCTATTTTAGTAACAGTGACCTTGTCCTTGACCCTATATGCAATCCCAAGAGAGGTCTTGATATAAGGTATGCATTAAGTTTCATTAAAATATCTCAATGCGTTCTCAACTTACAGAGCGTAAACTGTTTTTCTATTTTTAGTAACAGTGACCTTGACCCCATCCACCCCATATGCGAACTCGATGCGAGGTCTCAATATAATGTATGTATGAACATAGTTTCATTAAAATATCTCAATGCGTTTTAAAGTTATTAAGCGGCAACCGTTGTTCTATTTGTAGTTACAGTGACATTGACCCCACCTACGCCATATGCAATTCCAAGCGAGGTCTCGATATAAGGTATCTATGTATTAAGTTTCATTAAAATATCTCAATGCGTTCTCAAGTTATTGAGCGGAAACCGTTTTTTCTATTTATAGTAACAGTGACCTTGACCCCACCCACCCCATATGCAATCCCATGTGAGGTCTTGATATAAGGTATCTATGCGTTAAGTTTTATTAAAATATCTCAATTTTTTCTCAAGTTGTTGAGCGGAAACCGTTTGTCTATTTTTAGTAACAGTGACCTTGACCCCACCCACCCCATATGCAATCCCTAATGAGGTCTCGCTATAAGGTATCTATGTTTGCAGTTTCATTAAAATAGCTTAATCCGTTCTCGAGTTAAAGAGTGGAAACGAAAAGTTGAAAAACTAGCTTACCGAAAAACTTGAACCTGTCCATATAGCTTATATGAAAAAGTGTAAAAGGCCCAATCTTGACACATTTTAAACTAGAGTTATCAAAATTGGCCCATGAGTTCATTTTAATATAAGGAATAAGTGTTCTAAGTTTGAATGCCTAAAGCTATTCCTGAGAAACCAGCTTACCGCAAACTTTAACATGTCCATATAGCTTATGTAAAATTTATAAGTGTAAAAAGGCCCATAATTTTGACAAATTTCAAACTAGAGTTAACAAACTTGACCTAAAGGTTCAATTTAATGTGGGGAATAAATTTTTTAAGTTTGAATGAAATCCCTCCAGCCATTCCTGAGAAACTAGCTTACCGAAAAACTTTAACCTAGCTTGGACGCCAACGCCGGGGCGAGTAGAATAGCTTGCCTTTTCTTCGAAAAATCGAGCTAAAAAATGAAATCTTTATCGCGATAAACGGGGACATTGCTGACGGCATACAGACGACAGGCAGTCCCTAAACAAATAGCTCACTTCGTGCTGACGTGAGCTATAAACGGACAAACAAACCAACGAAGGTAACTAGAACTTTGTCACAAGAGTGACAACGGACCCCGAATGATAGCTTGGTTGAAGGTGGTGGCCAGCCAGTTTTTTTTAATATGTGATAGGAAATGAAAATATATGTATTATTTACAAAAATATAAATCCCCATCTAAACACAACTACACGTTACGTTCAACATTGAAGACAAGTTTCAAGAAAATCTGTTGGAAACTGTAGGAGGAGTTGCGTTCACAAGGATTTTTTGCTATATATTTGATTCCAAAAATTAAGTACGAAAATAAACACAGGGCAATTACTCCTGAAGTATGAATTGCAGAGTAACGGTTCTTGAGCACTGCACTTCTCCTCAATGAGATCTATCCATGTATGAAGTTTCAATAGCTTAGTTATGAAAAACCTGAAAAATGTGGGCGGAAGGACGGACAGAAAGACAAACGACAGACAGACAGGGTGATTACTTTAGGGCACGGCAACAATTTGCGGGGCCCTAATTCAAACATAACCAGTTGGCGTAGGTAAATTTAAATTATACCTGATTGTTTTTTGCTTGGAAATATTGTGTTTAGGTGATTAGCACACACCTTCCAAAAGTCGGTACTGTGGAAGCCACTGCTCGAGTGGTTGCACACATATTCTTTTAACACCCTCTTTTCCGCATTGGACCAGATCTGGTTAGTCATTTGCTGTAAAAATGATAGAACAGTTTAAGTTTGTTCATCAATTGTTTTAACAGTTTTGGGAATGGGTTTGGTACCCATCAGATTAGGTTCGTGTATTAAAATTTAAAATCTTGATTAGTGGGAATTTGGGAACTTGTTATTACCAAATTGGAACTTTTTGCAACCCGATTGTGGAATATACCGATTTTTATTACAGGAAATGTAGGACACTGACAAAGATGGGAAAATCACATGCACAAACTGAATTATTATTATTATTTAATAATGACATGATGTACATGTATACAGTATTTTTATAATAATCAAGCCAGCAATGTTGTTTTTTTCTTATGAAAAGTATGCATTTTTCGGATGCACATGAATGTATATCAAATCTATTGTTATAGGCATGTTAAAGGGTGTTCATACTGAGTAACATACTGGCCTATCACTTGTCTAAAACTGCATAATAACATTATCATCAACAATTCAAACGATCTTATTGTGGCAAAGTAGATTCCACGGTTTATGATTTAAACTTTGTAACATAACAGCCACAATAATTATCACATATGCTGACATTATGGTATGAGAAGGAATGAGTCCTGTGGGTGTGCATAAATACAACCTATGGGATTTTGACACATTTATGCATGAACAAGCAGGATGCACATGAAAAGGTATCACTGCGAGTGTATGCATTTAACTTAATTACATTGCAACACTCATAAAAAGCCTTTTCATTAATAAGCAAAATACAATTATTTCTTCACAATGAGTTTATCAGATTTGGTAGTTATAACTTCGTAATTTAACAAAATGTTCACATTTTATATTACAAAAAATACATATCATTGAGAGTAAATAGTACCAACATGAGAAAATGTGCGCACCAATGCGGTAGACGTAGCTGTTATTAATTGTATTATACCGACTATTATAACAGACTACAAACAGAACAGCAACATCACTAAATTCCATTCTGGAAACTTGATTTACATTACACTTAAAGATTGTGCTTATTTCCAACACATTGATTTCATTGATTGAATGCTTCTATTTTTAGCAGGGTGCTATAAAAGTGAAAAAAAAAAACTCTCTGACATAACTTTTAGTCTACAGGCAAAATAAACATGGTGGTCACTTTAGGTATAATGTTTAATATTACCTTCGCTTTTTGCATATTTCCATTCGTTCCATTCACATCCATCATGACAGCTGACGCTGTTCTTCTAAATGCCATTCTGCATGTCAGACCTTTAAATTAATAAGTGTTATATGACTTGTTGAATACAATTAAAATGTCAGTTGTACTGAACGCCTTTTATCAACACTTGTTTAACTAGGTATTCATTTAAATCACTGTCCTGACATTTTAATATCACAGGAATGTGATTTCACTGCTATGTCTGTTTTGTTTCTAAGGACTTTTGTAGATATTTATCTTATAAGAATTTAAAATGAGTATAACATTAGTATTTTTTTCTTAAACATTATTTTCAATAATAAACTACAGTGCATTCGAAGAGCGTATATCTGCCAAGTAACAGGTTACCTCCCTTCAACTAGATCTATCTCCCTATATTAAAGAAGTCTTTTACAAGACTCTGGATTCAGATCGTGGTCCGGATTACAATTTACAACTAAAATGTAGTGTTTCAATGATCCATTTCTAACATTCCCAGAAAAATTCATACAATCCCTTTTCGCGCAAAAGTGCTTACAGAACAAAAACAAAAACAGACCAAAAATATAACCAGTTGACGTAGTTAAACATAAATTATACCTGATCGTTTTTTGCTTGGAAATTTTTTTTTTAGGTGGTTAGCACACTGCTTCCAAAACTCGGCACTGTGAGAGTCACTGCTCACGTGGCTGGACACATATTCTTTTAACACCTTCTTTTCCGATTCGGACCAGAACTGGTGTGTCATTCGCTGCAATCATGATATAACTCTACAGTTTAAGTTTTCTCAGTTTTGGGAATGGGTCATGTACACGTCATATTGGGAATTTCACAGTCAAGAAATTTTTATTGATGTGACTTTTCAAGAAGTGAAATTATATACAAATGTACTAACATCCTGTCAGTCACGTGTTATTTATTTTATGATACAGAACAAACTAAAACCAATCAAAGATCTGTGAATAAACATGTATAAGTAGATCATTGAAACAACACCGTAACATCCAAAACTTCAATTCTGGAAACTTAATTTACATTACACTTATGAGTTTTTTCTAACTCCTAATAGCACCATGATGATACTATTAATAGGAACAACGTTTCTATTTTTAGCAGGGTGTTTGTATGTGGAAAAATAGTATCACAAAACATTTAGTCCATGGGCAAACAAAACCATAGTGCATGGTCAATTTAGGTATATTGATGTGTAATTTTACATGATCTATTATTAATAAAACATTTACGATTGGTAGATGAATCGTTTTCTGCGCCATTGACCAAGTAGACTGTATTATTTACCTTTTTATTTACCTTTCTATAAATAGATTAAGGTGTGCCTTTCTTTTGTGCAAGTGCATTGTGGGATATTCCACAGAGAAAACAGCCGAAATAAACCTCAATGAAAAATCACTGGAGGTCCATAACATTTTCACTTTCAGACTTGCAACAACATAGTTCAATATCATCTGGATCATAAAAGAGTGATATACTTGTTTATATGGGCCACAAAATATTACCACGGTCAATAATGACCTTTTGGTCCAAATCATAGCATATTTCACGGCCAATAAGTAATTAATTGTATAATATTACCTCGAGTTCGGGCATATTTCCATTCGTTCCATTCACACCAACCATGGCAGTTGACGAATTAAATATCGGTATCTTGTTTTTAGCATACGTATGCATATCATTCACATCAATCACTTGCTGATAGGCAATCTCCGTGGCCGTGGATATCGGTAACCCATATGAATGATCAGTTGATGATGTCTGTGCAAATTTTAAGCAATACTGGAAAATGCTTAATGTCAACATTTGCGTCACAAACAAATTTATTTAAAACAAGCGAAAAGAGGCGAAACATTAAATTCTGTAAGTAAGTTGTAAATATATAGCTGTAGCTTCAAAAACAGAAAATAAGGTAATTTAAGGTAATCAATTGCAAGTTAAATCTGTTAAATGCAAAACTAAGGTAGTGGTATAAATTTTACTGTATTTATTACGTACAAAACATCTTAGACATAATGGCATTGGAATTGTTTAAATAAAAAAACTTAACACATCAGATTTATGGTTCTTGTACATTGCACTTCCTCCAAATACGATCTGCTCTCATCCAAGTAAGTTGAGGTTTTCAAAAATATCCCTAAATTAAATATCTTGGGCATTATGAGTTATATCTTGGGCATTATGAGTTACGGTTGTTGTATGCTTCACTTCTGCAACCTATATTCAAAAAGTAACAAATCTCTTGTCCAATTGTAAACTTTGGACAAAAATTATCAATAAAGGCTAGGCTAGCAAAACCTACACTTCACATGTCAGTTATGAGTTTTGCATGCAACCGATTTTCACATGATCGTCGCTATTTGAGTAAATGTGTTTCAGAAGCCATAACACATGTAGAATATGTAATGCAGACATGAAATTTCATAAATATATTTCAACTTTGACCTTTAAGTGAGACCTTGAACATGGACCTAAGGACCTGGTTCTTGTGTGCAACATGTACTTTCATGATTGTGATCCCTTTTTGCAGAATTGCTCTATGCATGTAACATAAATGGCCTGGGCACACATATTCATTCTTATATTTGATCTGTAACCTTTAACCTGTAAGTGTGACATTGAGCTTAAAGCTAAAGACCAGGTTCTTGTACGCGACACACCATCTCATGATGGTGATCATTTCTGACAACTTGAATTTTTAATTTAATACCTCCAAATGCTCGACAAAACAAATATTTGGTTGACCTTGAAGAGCAAGATTGACCTTTCAACAACATGTCATGACGCTTAACACCTCTGCCAAGTTATTTGAAAAAAGGTTTTTGAAAATGGTTAACCACCCGTTTGCCCGCTAAGGTTATTCCCATAATATTTCACATCTGTTAGATAGGTGTTTAATACAATAACAATGGCTATGTTATATGTTTTAATTAAACTTAAGATTTCATTTAAATGTGTAAAATATTTTATCTGTGTTACCTTGCGTTTACGCTTTTTTGGATGCAGGGGTGTCATACTTGTAGACAATAGGTCCTGTTTTCGTTTGCTCCTTGTTATAATAATATTTGTCTTGCAAGGCATTTTCTGTTAACAACAAAATATTTTGTCATAAATATTAAACTAATGGTAAAGTTTTTAAAGTTATAATTTTTCATTATAAAATACAATACTATGTATAGAAGCTAATCAAGCACAGTGTTATAAACATATCCTAGAATTAAGGACATTTATTAAAGCGTAAATTATTGAACAGCACAAAGATGTAGGTACATAATCACCTAAATTAAAACAGCTTTCCATCGCCTAAATAAAACACATGTAGCTGATTAAAACAAGAATATCAGAGAAACTGATGGATGTTCCCCAACAATGTGCTATGTCAGTTGATGACAACAAACAAAAGGCATAGATAATTTTAAAAAACTGCCAAAACATCATGATCAAACCATTTACCAAAACTGTATGTAACCTGAGACAAAAAAATACATACCAACATGCAGATGGTGCACATTTGTTAGAAAATCAAGGTCCTTAAAATGTAAGACAAAAGAGGGCCATGATGGCCCAAAGTGCTCACCTGAGAACTGGTACAGATGAAGACCATACTGTTGTGACAGGTTGGAAAATACGCAGATGGGGATAGGATCAATTTTGACTTAAAACATCGATTAGTGCAATGGGCTAACTTAAGTACGAGTTGGGTACTGTAGTGGATGTGCGTTGTTTTTTTTTGCTAATGGTTCTCAAATCATTTTTTCTCAATATTCTTACCTGACTCTTTTTCATTAAGTCATTGACAATTCTAGAAAATGCAGAAACAGTAGATTTTTATGTCTTTTTCACAAACAGTTTTGGAGAACTAGTTGTAATGTGATAATTTTGATGGCTGTGCTATAAGGTAAAGTTTTGCTTTTTCTTTGATAATTTTCTGTCTACTGATGTTAATGCAGGCTCTGAAGACATAAATTTTGCATGTTCAAATAACTGCTTGCAAGTCTTGCAACTGTTGGAAATCAAATTTTATCAATCAATTTTTATGGTCATGCGCAAACTGTGTAAATTTGTTCAACATTCACTCAAAAATCGTGTGTGCAAGCCAATCATTGATAACTTGTTGATGTATTTTTCCAAACACAAGGGGCAATAACTCTGGTGTTTCTGGCCCGATCATGCTTTTATTCGACTTCACCTGTAGTCTTATGTTCATAGACAAACAATACACGATTGGTGAAGATTGGATGAAAAATGAAGTCTCTATCCTGAATAATGTCAATTTTTGCATATTTTTTTCACAAACAAAGGGCAATAACTCTGGTGTTTCTGGTCCGATCTTGCGTATATTCGACTTCACCTTTAACCTTATGGTCATAGACAAACTGTGCAAGATTGGTGAAAATTGGATGAAAAATGAAGTCTCTATCCTGAATAATGTCCATTTTTGCATATTTTTTTTACAAACAAAGGGCAATAACTTTGGTGTTTCTGGTCCGATCTTGCTTACATTCTACTTCAACTGTAATCTCATGGGAATAGACAAACTGTGCAAGATTAGTGAAGATTGGATGAAAAATGAAGTCTCTATCCTGAATAATGTCCATTTTTGTATTATTTTTTTTAATAAACAGTTACAAAGGCAATAACTCTGGCGTTTAGTTTAAACCTATTTATTTTAGCTCGATTGCATCGAAAGCCTTAGGCTTATAGAGACACTCTCGAGTCCGTTTCCTGGGTAGAACCAGTACTTGGTGTCTTCGGGGGAGACACTGAGAACGCTCCCAGAGTGGGGATCGAACCCGGGACCTACGCCACCGCGACCTACTAACTCTGGCGTTTGAAACATGATCTGGCCCATTTTTGGCGTCTGCTGAGATCTGATGGTCATACACAAACTGTGAAAGTTTGGTAAAGATTGGATGGAAAATAAAGTCTATACGTTGAAAAAGGGCATTTTTGTACTTTTTTGCATGAAAACTCTGGTGTTATTGGTGTGATCTGACCCAATAACAATCCCATCCGAGATTTTACGGTCATACACAAACTGTGCAAGTTAGGTCAATATTAAATAAAAAATGAAGTCTTTATCGCGATTACGGTCGAAATTGTTGACAGCATACGGAGGACGGACGACGCCGGAGAGGTCCCCTATACCAATAGCTTACCGAACACTTCGTGCTCAGGCAAGCTAAAAAATAACTGAGTTGGAACATCATTGTAATAATACCAGTATTTAAACTTCAAATCATGCATTATATTTATTCAATATAGTGGCTCCTGAGAAGTAGCCATGATATTAAGGATACATAATATATATATTTGAAACTAGGATCAAAGCCATCAAAACATTTTTGGGGTGACATAAAAACATCAGGCCAGAATGACCCAATAATATCAATATGTCATTTTGGAAGCAACTAACGTTCCACATAATGTTTAATTAAGTTCTAGTCATTATTTCTGAGATGAAGCATTGAAACAAATATACCGTATATTATAAGAATAGGGCAATAACTCAGTCAAAAATGATCATAGAGGCATGATCCAATAACCTGTGCATCCTTTCTTGGTATGGTGAGCATGAAAGATTCACTGAATTCCAGTCATTCTAGTCATTAGTTTCTGAGAAATTACGCACATACAGTTTGTAAACAAAGGGCCATAACTCAGTGAAACAAGAGGGCCGTGATGGCTAAAAGCGCTCACCTGAGTACTGGCAATGACAGAGATCAGCTAAATGTCATCACCTACAAAATGACCCAAATCAGACAACCTGATCTGGCAATTCGACAGGGGCAATACAGATGCCTGTCCGGCCTTCTTCTGTAGCTAACCTGGCAATCCACAGGCGATATACAGTCTCATTCCTGCCCCGCCTACTTCTGTTATTTACCTGGCAATTAAATGGCGCAATACAGATGCATTAATGGTCGAAACTGTTGGGACCAAGATGAACCACAAGCAAACAATGATAATTATGTTTACCCATGTACAATCACACTTTCATTACACAGAGGTTGACATCCATTCTTTACAATGGCACAATTTTTTAGGTTCAAACATCCAGCTGAATTCCATGTACTGTGCTTTGTTCTTATTTCAACAGAACAATAATTAAAACAGTCACAAACGACAGCAATACAAGACAACTGTCAGCATTATGTATATCATCGATTAGGACTATTCAATCAAACAGACAATTGTACTTGATGTATTTCCATTTTAATTGTGTTTCAGGTCTTGTAAATGATATTTAGCTCTCTGGTTAACAGCTCAAATACCAAAACTAATTAAACGGTTGCTGACAAACTATCTGCTGCCATCCCAAATGAAAAATTAAGTCTCTATCCTGAACATAGTCCATTTTTTGTATCTTTTTCACAAACAAATGGGCAAATTACTTTGTTCTTTACACCCTAATCAGCGCAAAACCTTGGTTTATTATGAGATCTTATGGTCATACACAAGCTGCCTATCAAGATTAGATGAAAAATGAAGTTTCTATGTCATACAAAGTCCATTTTTTACAAAGTTTCTCACAAAGAAGGGGAAATAACTCCAGTGTTCCTTGTTCTATCTGGCCCATCATTGCACCTTGATGAAATCTTATGGTGATACACAAACTGTGCAAGTTTATTCAACAAGGAATGAAAAGTTAATTCACTAAGGAGACTGAAAGCTCATTTTTGACATTTTTTTCACAAACAAGGGGTCATAACTCTGGTCTTTCTTGTCTGATCCGTTCCATATTGGGAATTGACTGAGCCCTTATGGTCAAACACACACAGTGCAAGTTGGTCAAGATTAGGCAATTAATAAAGTCTCTATATTCCACATTGTCCATTTTTTCACTCAAACAAAATGAGGTTTGTATGTTGCACAAAGTCCAGTTTGCAGATTTTCTCATAAAAAAGGGGCAATAACTCAGGTGTTCATGGTCTGATATGGCCAATTATCTATCCGAGATTGTATGGTCATACACCAACTGTGCAAGTTAGGTAAAGATTGAATGAAAGTGAAGTTGTATCACGTCCACATGCCCTATTGTTCCATTGCACTACGGACGACGCAGGACAGTCCCCATATACCAATAGCTCATCGCGCATGAAGTGCTCAGGAGAGATGAAATGTAATGAAAGTGATGCACGGAATGTCACTTTTATTTTGTTTAACTATAAAACGAGTCCCCAAACTACAAGCCCTTACTTATATTTACCATACAAGCAGATAATAGCAAGTAACATGGTGCACTCTAAAAACTGTAAAAATATTTTTCAATTAAGGTGTAAATGTAAAACAGTGTAGAAGTATGTTTCAATTAAGGAGAAATAATATATCAGCTTCAAAAATCATGTAAGTTAATTATTTACTTGAGTTTCCAAAATCGCAGTCCAAAAGTTACATGATTAAATGATACTGAATAAGTTACTAACTAAACAGTCCAAAAACTATAAAAAAAACAATTAACCCTTTCCGGCACTAGATCACATGATCTAAATCCTACATTGAATTCCGATTGCTTGTTTACAACATGAATTCGGGGTATTGATTGTTGTTTACATCTTTTTCCTGACTGGATGCCAAGACAGACCGTGGAAAATTTTATTGCTGAACACATAGCCAAAATATAGGTCAGACTGACAGAAGCAGGCTATCAATGGTTACTATGTGTAATGATGCTAATCTAAAATAGAAGTATCATGTTGACTCAGGGTGATGTATTAATTTTACTGATAAGCAGACTTCACTATCTGGATTATATCTGTGACTGAGCTACAAAGGGAAATAACACATTTCTGACAATTATCTTCCTGATACTTCATTTACCTCCCTTTACCAGGTGAGTTATTCAGGAATAGATGTATTTGGGGTCAAAACAGGAAAAAAAAGTCTGGTGTACCTGGTCCGATCAGGCCCATTATCGATACTGGCCAAGATTTTATGGTCATACACAAACTGTGCAAGTTTGGTTAAGATTGAATAAAAAATGTAGTCTTTATTGCGATAACGCGCCAAATTGTTGAAGGCATAATATGGACGACGGAAGCCGGACGCCGCCGGAAAGGTCCCCTATACCAATAGCTCACTGAGCACGTGCTCAGGTGAGCTAAAAATAAACAGACCGCAATGACCAGACAATATGCACATATAGCAATAATGATGACATTAGTTGCAAAGACATTTTATACAATCTGCAAAAATCAGCAGACCATAACCACTTGACAAAGACAAAATGTGCATGTTTTCTTGGAAGTGATGCTGCATATTCAGTTTTATTGAACTCCAGTCATTCATTCCTAAAATTTAGTGTGAAAACAAATTTACAAAAAATACCCAAATTTTGTAACCTAAGGGTAATAACTCCGAAAAAATCATCACACTGAATGCAGCTGACAATGTGTGCATGTAGGTATGGATGCAGAATGTATTTTCAATGAATTTGAGTAATAAGTTCCTGTGATCTTGTGCAGAAACTAAATACTCCATTGATGGAAAGACATAATGATGGATAAAATGTGCATGATAATGACCGCCGTCTGGACAAACTGATAATCCGAATGGACAGACAAAGCGGTAAGAATATGCTCCTCCTTTCGGGAAGCATAACAACTTTTCGCAAGCCTTCTCATGCATACATTTTCATACGTGCATAACATTTTATCCGAACATCCGAAACATCATCTACGTAATGCTACGTTTATATTTCGCCAAACTAACTTCTGTCACTAATGTAAAGTAAAGTCATTTGAACGACCATCAATCGTTAAGCGTAACTACAAAGCATGGTTATAACGTCTCTTAAAGAACATTATTAGTTTTGCTATTTTTCACAAGTTTCTATATAAGTTCACGTACCTCCGCCATCTTGAATTATCCTGCGTGTGCTTTTTGTTGGACTGGTTCCGCTGTACCTGTAGCTGTATCGAAATGTTGGAGGCCGGATTCTAGTCGAGTTCGTAATGAAGCAATATTAGTGTCTTGTAGCCTTTGTTATTGTTTGAACAAAAGTCCCACTGGTTGGTCGGTTATATTTTAATTGACCAATGAAATTGCCAAACACTCTGCGTGTTAGGCACTGTCTACAAAATGGCGATCTAGAAACAATGTGCACGTAGTAAACTTATTATTATTGTATATTTCCAATTTATATAACAATGTCATCTTTAAAAATTTCTGCGAATGGAAATTCGATGGTATTCAATGTACTAAAATCACGCGATGGGTTAAATTTGCAATTTTTACGGTTCAGAAAACCACGAATTATTCCAAAAGCAAAAACAAAAATTTTCCAAGTTAGAAAGCCAACACTTATAGATCATGTGGAATATGAACAGATGAAAACATGGCAGACACATTATAATACAGAAATGAAATCTATACAGTAAGTATGCATGATTGTCATTGTTTGCTTGTTTTGTTCTTATTGATTTATTTGTTTTACCCTTCATCTGACCTTCATGTCTTAAATTAAGGGACTTGTTAACAGATTTTTGAAAAATGCCATTAAATGTCTTAACTTGATCAAATAGAGCATCTGAACTAAGGAACTCAAGTACTGTAACAAGAAAAGCATTAAAATAAAAAAATGTTGCCCCCATCAGTGTTCTGCCATGGATGCGGCCTTGCGCCATTGGCACAAAAATAAACGATTTGTCCCCACCACATTTTTGTTAGCGGGTCCGCGGGCGCGCACAATTTACAAGTATATCATTCGGCGTATTTAGTAAAACTTATATCATTTATCGTGACCTCAATTTATAACCAATTTTTTCACTAGAATACTAATTCATTAACGCTTTATTGGCAGCGCTAGAACAGTTGATATACAGTAGTATCAATCGATAATTGTAAGCATGAAACACACTTTTCAGCGAAAAACTGCTAGACGACAGCCGCATTTGGGCAGAAACATAAAAGACTTTTGAAGTCGAATTACTGACACCGTTGCTATGAGTGTTGCTAATGGCTTGCAGTTTTGGATGCCCGGCTATTGATGATGTAACACTGTTACACTTTGTAGTTTTAACAGGTTTCAATATTAACGCCTTGTTTTTTTAACGGATTTTTTTGTTTGTTCAAATTAAAATTAATAATGCAAGGTTATATGGTATTTAAGAATGCAGTGTAACATTGATCAACAGAATGTTATGAATTAATTAAGAACATAGTATTATGTATTAATCCTTTTTTGAAAAGAAAATAAAAACAAACATGAATGAAAACAGCTAGTAAGTACATTTCAAAACAAAAATCTGCTTTGGGAATATTCATGAGGTGAACAACTTTTTTTGTCTGTGTCCCTACATTTTTGTAATTTGTCTTCACTTTTTCAAGCCGAGAGGGCCCTTGTCCCCAATAGTCCAGATTCAAGGCAGAACACTGCCCCATTCAAACCTCACACCTCTGGATCAAAAGTATAACACACAAACCTCTTGACATCTATTTCTGTTAGGGCATGTTTTACTTCATGTAATTGGTTCACGTGTTTTCAACAATTTAAACAAACACACCAAATTATTCCATCATTTCACATTACAAACGCTTCATGATTTTATCAATTTCAACTGATGATTACGCATTCACGAGACAGTAATTACAGTATATTTTTATGTCAGTAGTGTTATTTCGCTTCTTTATATATTCTATTGTTTCATTTTTTGAATATGCGACAAAAAGTTTTTTTAAAAAGTCAGTTTTGCAATCTGTGAACAGGTCCCTTTAAGACACTGTTCTTAATCACAAAATGAATTCCATATACATTAATTTTTCCATACGCATTGAAAACATATTAAATACCAACACATTATCAGTCATTAAATTGATATACAATTCATTAAAATATTACTTCAAAAACAATTGACTACATCTACACTAGAACAGGTCTACCATTACAATCTTTCATAAAAACAAGCGATAAATGATACCATTTCTTTTCATTGTTTGTCTTAGACTTAGGCTAGTGCATGGGCTTTTGTTCGTTACAGATTTCTTTTTGATGTAGAAAAATAGTTCATACTAAAAAATGGGTACTAGCACTGCTGTTAAAAATCCAAAAAAAGTAATAGTTTAGGCAAGAAAGTAGTGCATTAAAGAAGCTATTTTTGTGGTATTACTTACTGAAAAACAATCTCTGCATAAAATGCATAAATTTTCCTGGGTGGGCTACAGTCAGATTTTTAAAAAACACTTATTATAAACAGTCCTTTTTTTTTATTTTCTGAGGAATAACAATCGTAGTATTAAATACAGTCATTTCATTTGTACATAGAATATGCATCTTTAGAAATTGAATATTATTTTCATTTTAGCACATTCTTCCGCAAACACTGCTCTTTGATTGAAGAAAGGAATGTTGAAGCTGCAAAGCTGGCACCATTTGCTGAACGTTTTGCAGAAATTTGTAACAAGAATGACCTTTGGAATAAAGCAACAGCTGTTTTACGGTAAGTTTACATGTTTCATTTCAGGTGGCCTGACAGACCCTACCTTTTTCGTGCTGACCCTTTTTATGCCCCCGGCACCTTGATGCGGAGGCATATAGTGATTGTCCGTCCTCCTGTCCATGACAAGGTAAAGTAGATTTTACCGTTTTGTCTAGCACCAACACCGCTTACTACAACACTTGGATACATAGTTGTTGCTTATGACCATCCCAATCCACCCATATCACCCAACCTCGCTTTGACCTTGACCTTATCATTTATGTGGACCTATAATAATCCAAAAGTGCCATTTCTTGGTTATAGTACTAACACCGCTTACTACAACACTTGGATATTTACACAGTTGTTACTTATGACCGATCCCAATCCACCCATATCACCCAACCTCACTTTGACCTTGATCTTGGCCTACCTTGGACTAAAAAATTTGCTATCCAGCACCAACCGGGGGCATGTGTGTTTATCAAACAAAGAATCTAGTTTTTTCAAGATTTCTTTATTTGAAAAAAATACCGTTAGAAATGCTTCTGATAATCCAAGAAACATCCTAACACTAAAATTCTTTTGGCACACAATGTATTGCTGGAATCCATAACGTTCACTGTTTCAGTAAGAACTCGCGCCTACAAAATTGCATACTTTAATGAAAACTATTAAATGCCAAACAGTGTTTGTCAATTGTGTGTATGTGCATAATGTGTCAGTGATGACTATTCACTGCTGTTTATATAATCAAATGTTTGTCAATTGTTTATAGAAACAAAATATTGTATTTAACAATCCCTAAATATTAATTCTGTGTAAATGAACTTTATTTTTGCAAATGTTATTGTCGACCTACAGTCAATATGTCCTTTTAATGCCAGGGCTTAAAACAAAATAACATGTTAATTTGTTCACTGAACATGGCATATAACTTCAAATCTATATCCTATGGGCAGTGTGTTGGTGAAGAAATTACAGTTTTAATTTCAAATAACAGAGGCGAATCATTTACACGTAAGTAATTTTCAACAAGATGTAACTGCACATTTCATAACATTTCTGGGGTGTCACATTATGAGAGACAGAGCAAATTTGTTTTTCACCCATGCTTATTCAAAGATCATTAATGACAGATATACACATAGCAGGGGTCTGGGAATATCAGAAGTATGTACTTGTACATGGACAAGTTCATTGCAAAATTCTTCTAGTCAGCATGCAACAGTCACGTATCCAAATAAAAAAATATTTTTAATTCTAGGCTTTCACGATATATAAATTATTTTCATTAAATAATAAATAAAACACATTTTGTTATTCAAATGTATGAGTATATAATAATATGATAATTAAATCCCCAAATTTAACATCGTTTGCACACCGTTAATTTGTGCTTGTCCATGGACAAGTAAGACAGGAAAATTTACTTGTCCGACAGTAAAATAACCCACGTCGGACAAGTCCGGCACAGGATTTCCACACCTTTGCACACAGTATATCACATGTACTGCAATTAAATTTTGTAGGGAGACTGAATGGAGCCAGAGGCATGCAATGTTGGCCGAGCGTAAGCAGCGACTGGCCGAACAAGAAGAACAAGAGAGGCTGGAGATGAAGGAGAAAGCAATTGTGAAAGTTCAGCAAGTGCAGGCAAGTTATATAGTGTGAAACCCAGCTGGATGGTCTTTAATGAGCCTTTAATATAACTTGATGATAAGCAAGTTTATTTCAGCTGAAGTAGATACAGTTGAACTAGTCCTTTTTGATTCAGAAAGGGGCCCTTTAAGTTGTGAAATTTAACGCCATTATACCATTGTTTGTAAAAATAACATTTTGACCTATTTGTATGAAGTTATTCTATCAGGGTTAAACTACACCATGTTGTAACCAATTTTAATCATACCCCCTCAAACGAGGTTCAGGGGGGGTATATAGGAGTGAGCTTGTGGGTCCGTCGGTCTGTTGGTTTTTGGTTTCCGGATGATAACTCAAGAAAGGCTTGACATATTCAAATAATTTTTGGTACACATGTGTAACATCATAGAATACAGGTCAAGTTCAATGTTGGTTACAAACCACTAAAAATTTTTGACAGAGTTATGGCCCCTTTTTGACTTTAAATTCCTTAAAAACATGGTTTCCGGATGGTAACTCAAGAAAGGCTAGACATATTCAAATAATTTTTGGTACACATGTGTAACATCATAGCATACAGGTCAAGTTCGATGTTGGTTACAAACCACTAAAAAAATTGACAGAGTTATGGCCCCTTTTTGACTTTAAATTCCTTAAAAACATGGTTTCCGGATGATAACTCAATAAAGGCTAGACATATTCAAATAATTTTTGGTACACATGTGTAACATCATAGAATACAGGTCAAGTTCGATGTTGGATACAAACCAGTAAATTTTGACAGAGTTATGGCCTCTTTTCGACTTAAAATTCCCTAAAAACGGCTAGACATATTCAAATAATTATTGGTATACCTGTGTAGTATCATAAAATACGGTCAAGTTCGACTTTGGTTACAAACCACTAAATTTTGACAGAGTTATGGCCCTTTATTTGACTTAATTCCCTAAAAACATGGTTTCCCGACGCTATAACTCAACAATGGCTGACATATTTAAATAATTATTGGTACACATGTGTGGCATCATAAAATACAGGTCAAGTTCAACTTTGATTACAAACCACTAAATGTTGACAGACATGGCTCCTATTGAAATAAATTTTTTCCAAATACACAGTTGACCATTCACAAATTAAAGCATTCTCTCTGTCCATTCCTTTTTCATTTTAGATCCTGGTAATATTGGCCACTAATATTTGATACACCACGCATCTCCCACTGTAGGAATTTAGACAAAAATGCTTGGCTGTAGGGTAGGGAACCCAAAATATAAAAAATCAAGTACCCTGGGTCAGCCCGCCGCCTTCCTCCTGGGGGAAAATATTGATAGGTGCATAATGACTTGCAGGTTTACGGGAGGATAAATGTTTGTATATGTTTTCAAATCATTTCAGGGGGATTTGGAGGAGTACATCACCGAGGACAATTTGGATTCAAAGTTGGACAGTGTGTTGGACAATGTAGTCAACTATGACTTTGCACTGTATCTGGATGGTACCCGAAAAGAAGCAAGTGGTGACAATGGTGGACCTGCGAAGAAAACTTCAGAATTGTGATGTATAAATTCGGAGGATTACACTTGTTTTATAATAAAAGAAAAAAATGTTCCAGTTTTATGTTTAAACCTGTTTATTCAAGCTCGATTGTGTTGAAAAGCCAATTGGCTTATTAAGTCACTTTCTAGTCCCTTTGCTGGGAAGAACCAGTTATTGGTGTCTTTTGGGAGAGATCATTCAAACGCTCACAGAATAGGGATCGAACTCACGATCTTAAGGCAGATACCATATCCCTTACACCACTGCAACCTCAATTTTATGCTTGGATAATGTTTTCAGCTCACCTTCAGTGTTTAAGGGTTAATTTGGGGCCGAAATTCGGCCGCATTCCTCTGCTTAAAAAGTATATATTTTTCCCCTATACTTGCCATAAAATTTTCCTCAGAATGTAAGCTTTATTTTGAACAATAATTGACCAAAATCTGGCCAAAAACGACTAAGATAGAGGCATTTTCATAAACAATCCCAGCAATTTTTCATTAAACCAAGTTAGGCCATAATCTTAGTTATCATGTGCAGCAAAACAATTGATTAATGTGTTATAAAAAAAGAATAATATACACATGTAATAGTGCTTTTATAACAACAACTTTTGCCGTTAAAATTCCCCTTCTGAAGGGCCCGACACCTTTCCCCCAAATACTGACCTGAGCACATATGAGAAATATTCAAAATAGAATTTTCCTTGTGAAACATTAACTCGTAGTCGTTATCCCGTGTTTCATCAGTGTTTGATTTACGACTGAAGTTGAACACCAATGTAATGTGCAAAAAATGGTTTGCTAGCCATTCATTAGACTGTCAATAAATTACAGTTGCTTCCCTTTCTTCACATTCTCTTGGATTTGCCAGCAATATTATTCACTGCATTGGGAAAGGGTACCCATCAAATTGGGAATCTCTTGTTGTGAAATCTTATTTATTGGGAAACATTTGAGAGTTATTTAATTAATGAGTTACTTAAAATTTTATTTCAGTTAAGTTTGTTATTTCAATGGTGTTTATATATAACTCGTGAATTACCATACACATAAATGTTATGATTTACAACTGAGAATCACATTTTCTATGTCACTGAATGAAAGGATTTTGTAACTACGGATTTGGGAATTTTTTCAGTCCAGTTGGGAACAATAAACTATATTTGGCATTTGTAGTGGGACTTTTTGCCGAACCCTGTTGAATAAAGAAACATTCACTGAGGGAAAACAGGTGCACTCACCAGAAATTGATTTAAAGCCGCTCAAAAGGTGAAAATGGCCAGATTCAGATTCTTCAATCAAACTGTTATCTTATTGTCTGTCTTAGCATGTGTTAACGTTAGTATATAACCTACGTCAGAAACATTTGGTTTGTTGGATACTGTATATTGCAAACACACCGAGCTTCCAAGTAAAACTGTTTAAAAATACTATCTTTATTTACTGCCGTATTGGCGATGCGGATTAAATCCGACTAGTCAGTTAACATTCGGCTAGCTGCACGATATTCTACATAAAACACGAGGAACTTCGGCTAGTTTCGTAGTGTTGAAAATGTATACTCCAAACTGAACTTCAAACTGTTCAAATTCCACTCATTCTATGAAAATGTGTATGAGTCTTTAGCTCATAATGCATTATTTTCATGTTTGTTATCTCAACATTAAACTGTTAATGTTTAATTTAACGTTTTTCACCTGTTTAGTGCCTTTAAAGGGAAACAATTTTCTAATGAGGAACATTAAAAGACTCGTATCAAAATGTTTTTTTTTTTTATATAAACCGGTTCTGGGGCTGTATCCACTAAGTCCCTAAGGACAATCTTAACCTTAGTCATATTTACGAGAAATATTCAAATTCAATTTTCCTTGTGAAAACAGTATTTTGTACTTAAAAGATGGTAAAATACGAACCATCCGTCGATTCTTTGTCAGAGTAAAACCATTTAAGACAAATTTTTTCATAAATTGAACCGGCCACAGAGTTAAGGAATTTTTTTATTTTAAGATATTTCCACTAGGAAGCTTGTATATATATGCGGGCCCTGAAATATTTATAATGTGTGACTCTAGGCCATGACTAATTGAATGTGTTATTTAATTTGTTTACATGCTTATTTTTTTGTGCAGGTACCACAATTATGTCTCACTGCGTACAAACAAATACACGAGGCTTTGGAAAAGGACATTCAAAAAGAAACATGAAAGCATGCAATACTCTTTATGAAGAACTTTATTTCGAACAATAAGCATAAGCCCACGAGTTCAAACAGCCATAAAACAGCAATAAAGTTTAGAGAAGCCTCGTGTTCCATGTTGTATAACATAATTATCATGACAGTATAAAGATAACACACAAATTGAATAATTTTATGCGGGATAAAATATCACAACATCATACACACACTTTACATTATTTGATGTGGGAGAAAAGTAAGGTACATTAGTAGTTTATAGTTCATATACATGTACATGTATACGTTAAAATGTTGAGACATTCAGTTGAAATGCTTTATAGATAAAGGTCGCAAGTTTTACTGATAAACGTTCATAAACTTTATGGTCGTCCTATTTTCACATTGAAAAGCAGATGTTTTTAACTCATATTGTTGTTGTTTTTTCAGAAGAAATGTAATTATTGCATATATTCTTTTTTTCAAACTAATTCCCGTGTCTGAGAAATAATTACAATATATATATACTCAATATACCGGATAGCTGGAGTTTCCTCTTGCACTGCACCCTGCACTGTGTACTGAGCGCCCCTCCCCCAACCCCAAACAGCACAACACCCCACCATAATTAAAAGAAGAGGGCCATGATGGCCCAAAGCGCTCACCTGAGAACTGTTACAGATGAAGACCATACTGGTGTGACAGGTTTAAAAATTAAGGTATCTGAACAATACACAAAAGGGATTAGGATCACTTTCATTAAAAACATGGTTTAGTGCTATGGGCAAAGTACGAGTTGGGTAGTAGATGTGCGGTGTTTTTGCTAATGGTTCTCAAATCACTTTTCTCAATATTCTTACCTAACCCTTTTTCATTAAATCGGTGACAATTCTGGAAAATGCAGACACAGTAGATTTTGATGTCTTTTTCGCAGACAGTTTTGGAGAACTAGCTGCAATGCAATAATTGAGAAGGCTATGCTATAAGGTCAAGTTTTGCTTTTTATTTGATAATTTTCTGTCCAATGATGATAAATGATGTTAATGCAGGCTCTGAAGACATCAATGTTGCATGTACAAATAACTGCTCTTGCTTTTTATTTGATAATGTTATGTCCAATGATGATAAATGATGTTAATGCAGGCTCTGAAGACATCAATGTTGCATGTACAAATAACTGCATGCAAGTCTTGCAACTGCTGGAAATCAAATTTTATCAATAAATTTTTATGGTCATGCACAAACTCGGTAAGTTTGGTCAACATTTGAATAAAAAATCGTGTGAGCAAGCCAATCATTGATAACTTGTTGATGTTTTTTTCAACAGAAAAGTTATGATTCATAATTCGTCCCAACTTGTGATAAGTTTAAAAGTAAATTAGGCAGGGGTTCTGGTACACACCCAGGGTCCCCACGAAATGCAGTGGCGCGGAGGGACCTCATAAACTACGAAATACGCACATTTAATACACACACGCACGCACGCTCGTACACACACATACACATCAACACACATGCACGCACGCACACACAAACACATACACACGTCCGCCCGAGTGTCCGTCCGCCCGTCTGTCAATGCATGTGTATACATATATATGCATATCTACTGCTTGGGTTACTCATGAATATTTTATGAAATTGATAATAGAAATCCACAACAACATTAAATCGCTATTTTTCGTTTCTATGTCGTATTTATTTCATGTTTGTTCTGTACTTAAAATTCTTTGCTGAAAAAAAATATTCTTAACGATTACATTTTACGCGAAATGTACGTTCAACAGAACTAGCTTGGACTCCAAAATTGTTATTATGACAAAACCAGTCTACAATAACATCGGAAACTATCAAACATCTGAATTTGCTGTCGAGAGTTGTCTCCCGTATATAGTAATTTGCGCTAGAAAGTCAAATTCTTATTGGTTCCCTGTAATGTTATAATGCATTAACATGCTTAGCAAAATCTACTAGTTAGTTAATCGCTTGTGACAATCAGCAACAACAAAGTAAATGAGCATAGGAATGCAGAAAGGAATAGTATGAATAAACATTTCAATATTGCAGTCGGCAAACAAAAAGGCTGAATGCACTTGTCAATGACATGCAACAAGCAAGAATTTATCATTAAGAAGCATGCAATTACCACGGAGCAAAACGCATATGCATGTAAATAACATAACAATGTCATTAACTGGCGGATATGTATGTCGTTCCATTACGAAAATCATAATGCAATAGGCAGTTGTCATTAAGCAACGTGCAATTGTCATTAGCAACACGCAATTGTCATTTAGCAATATGCAATTGTCATTTAGCAACATGCAATTTTCATTTAGTAACATGCATGTAGTGGCGGATGGTACTTCAATAGTATTCGGCGGGCTAATGGCATAGTTTTACTGACAGCACTTAAACACAAAATAATACAATTTATTGACGTTCAATTTCACATTCAAACAGCAGCACTAAAACATGCAATACTTTTTATGAACGTCCCAGATTCACACACAAACAGTAACACGCAGTGTTATCTACTGTTTTGTCTATTATCCGTGATCAGAAACCTCTGAAAATAGAAAACATTCATAATATACTGAAAACAAGATTTGTTGACGTTTGGGTGATGAAACATACTTTTGGATAATGTCATGCAAATCCGTTCATAACTTCGTATGTTACGGTTGAATAATTAACAGATAAACAAACGGACTTTCCAACATTTGGTATTAATTAGGGTTTTTGGTTTTTGGTGTACAAATTTAACCCTAACCCTAAGCTCCTAAACCTTAATTAACCAAAAAAAACGACGAAAACTTGAGGAATAAATGCTTTTCGTTCTAAGTTTAACTTACGGAATAAACCCCTAAACCCTACACGTTAGCTTAGACAAACCAAAGGTACCAATAACATTTCTGGTGGAGGTAATAAGTGATTATGGTAAACAGAGCTTGCAAGCGCACTAGTTAGCATTAGCAGTTCTAAACACGTAATACCTAAAGTATTATAAGTGTATAACGTCGGCCACAGTTCCATGAAGCGACCGGAAGCTCCGTCGCCCCCTCTACCGCCAAAGGGGCCGCCGCCACCCCCTCCACCACCCCCGCCACGCTCACCAGCGTCGCCCCCCTTTCCGCCGCCAAACAATCCCCCTCCGCCCCCGCCGCCACCACCACCGTCCCCTCCGTTACCTCCGTTTCCCATAGCGGGTCTAAAACAGAGATGTGCCTTACCAACATTATTTCAGAAATAAGTTTCGATTATCTTTCGTTAAAAAGTCTGTCGATTTTGAGTTGTTTATCTGTAAATAAACAACGATTTTGAGTTCTGATGCGTAAGAATGAAACCTTGAGAGCGTTAATTAAGAAATAATGTTCGATTGTGAGTTGTTTATCTGTAAATAAATAACAACTTGGAATTCTTTTTTTGATGCGTTGGAATTAAACCACGAAACGAAACATCGTTGTTTATTACCAGATAAGCAACGATAAGCGAAAATAATTTCGATTCTAACTTGATCTGACAACATATTCTGCAAATACAATTTTATTAGTAATATCTAAAATTTATTTAATACGACTTTACAATTTTTAATAACTAAACGATCTTACTATTTTACTTCGATATTCCCACAAAAAATGGTAGTTCGTATCTTTTCTGAAATTAAAAGAAGAAACAAAACTGGATTCTGATCTGCTTTCTTGTTTGCTACTTGGGAAACCATCTTTTTCCACTTTCTGTTTCGCTGTATTCTTTGTGGAAACGTGTCTAATATATTAGCTATAAATACATGAATATTGCTGTTTTATCTGGTAGGAATGGTAAGCAGCGGTACAAACAACAACAACAATTATTTCAGCAATAAAGCTTGAAAATGCACGTACATGTACTCGTTTCGGAATTCCCGCAATCAGTGCATACAGTTCAGCACAATATTTAGCCAAAAGATTTAATGCTACCAACAGTTGCAAACATGCATTTTAGTGCTGAGATATCTGTCTTTCAAAGTATGTATAGCTTTACTTGATTTGAAGTGCATTTAAAATGAATGCAGTGGTTTTATTGATAGTGACCCGGAATTACCCAATTAATTGTACTTCTGGTTATTGTTGTGCTCTGAACTTGAGAACAATTATTTCTGACTCTCAAGATGCGGTGTATCATTGTGAAGAACCCGATAATAAAATTGTGAAGTAGCCAATACGCATTTGTGAAGTAACCGATATTCGACCTCTTGTGTATAGTGAAAAAAAGCCCTCAGCCCGGTTATGATTGCTGTGAATGTTTGTAACATAAGGAGGCAGCAATATATTAAGTGCAGTGTAGAAGTCTATAAATAATTTGTAATGTCAGGTTAACGGGTTATTTTTATTGTTGACAAACATTTAAAATGAGAACACGAAAGTAGTGTGATAACCAGGTAGTTTTAAGTCTACAGGCTCTTGCAGTTTAAATCCAGGGGCAGTCCACTCGATAATCATAAGACAAACCTTTAGTTGCTCTAAAAGTGAAAACTTTGAATAAAAATTTCCGCGTGAAATTCAGTGGATTCACAAAATAAGATGCATGAATAAAAATCCAGCGGTTTTTGAAAATGTTTACCGAGTACTAATAAAAAACGTTTGAATTTAAAATTTAAAACAAATACGTCGATGTATAAACAAGAAAAGAGCCAAACAAACACTTCGATGTATAAACAAGAAAGAGCCAAACACACGTCGATGTATAAACAAGAAAAGAGCCAAACTTAACTACCATAAGTATACGTTAATTTTCTCAAAATGCGTTAACCCTGGTCCCATTTTGTCCAAATTTATGTACAATATTTAAGTTTAACCGCTGTCAATATTAATATCTTAATTTCTGATTATATTGTGCTATTGCCACATTGATGTCCTTTGCGTTGGCAAACAAACAATGGTTAGTTCTATATCAGATCTATAAAGCGGGTCATGGACACCTCATTTATTCAATTGGTAAAACTGTTTAAAACCTGTATGTAGGATTATTTTAAACATAAGTATGTATCTTGTACAATTGGCAAATATACAAAATTAATACATTCACAACCGCTGTCAATATTAATATCTTAATTTCTGATTATATTGTGCTATTACCACATTGATGTCCTTTGCGTTGGCAAACAAACAATGGTTAGTTCTATATCAGATCTATAAAGCGGGTCATGGACACCTCATTTATTCAATTGGTAAAACTGTTTAAAACCTGTATGTAGGATTAGTTTAAACATATCTATGTATCTTGTACAATTGGCAAATATACAAAATTAATACATTCACAATACAATGAGAAAAAACAGTGCAGGGTTGCAAAGTTTCTATACTCGGTGTGGTTAATGCACCTATCAATAGGGCAATCCCAGGGAAATTTGACAAATTGTATTTTGGGGGGATCTAATGCCCCACCATAGAGCCAAGCATTTTTGTCTAATTCCCCTCAATGGGGGATGCTTAATGGGTGTATCGAATGGCCCGGGGTGCCAGTATTACCGGGATCTAAAATCTGAAAAAAGTCTATTTCCCTGGACCCGGAATCATTCGGCATGTCAAAATCCCGCCTGTCGGGAATTGCTTTCAGTCTAAAGTCCCGTAAATGCCCGCCGCTCCCCCCCCCCGGGGGAAAATATTGATAGGTGCATAATTCTCAGTCTACTTTGCCAAATTTTCTACATGAATTCAGGAGCGTTTTCAGAAAATGGTGGTACATTGTATTTGGATCAGGAGCGTTTTCAGAAAATGTGGTATTTAGATCAGACTGCAAATAGCAGTCGCTGTAAAATGACATTTAAAGGGACTATGTCAACGAAAAGGGCCTCAACGGGGCAATTTCTTTAAAAAATCTGAAATTAATATATTAAAATGTGCATACAATAACTTTTAAAATAAGGTGTATATAATCGAAAAGAGTTTTCGCATTATGAGATAAAAATCAATTTATAATATGGGTTGTGTTTGTTTGGCCCTTTTCATGCTTACATTTTGACATCAACCTTGTCAGTATTTTGTACAACCATAGTTTACACATATTATCTTACATAGCAGAATAGCGCTGTTGGTTAAATCGCAGTATTCTGTCATTTCTTCGTATGGCTCCTAAGTTCGATACCCGCTTAGGGTTTTAGCTTTTTCAAACATTTTTGCTGATTTGTTTTTATCAAATATCTCATTACCTATTATATTATTTATGCTTTATTAAATATGCATGTCTTAGTATAACGCATTTTTATCATCTGATATCATGTATAGATCAATAAGACACCGATATTTTGTTGACATAGTCCCTATAAGAATGTGTGTCATACATAATCAAACAAAACGACTACGTTATTTGTATTCACATTGAATTCTTCGACATCTAAATCACTGATTATTATGTTACCCTCTTAAAGTGGTGCTTTCTTTTTCTATTCTGAATTATCAAGTAGTATTAGTAATTTATGGTCTTATTTAACATACAATATACTATCATTATGTAAGATTATACATATAGAATTTACTTCGAGTCGCAGTGATGTAATGCATATAAAACATTCGTCCATTGAGAGCCAGAAGGGCTTATCAGCCTTCTTTGCACATATGCTGATAGGCCCTTTTGGCTTTCATGGGACGAATTTTATGGTGTCCACCCTGTGATCGGGAGGTGGCGAGTCAGAACTTTACACAGGGAACGTTCTAATGATCTTTCTCAAAAGACACAAAGTACTGGTTTTACCAAGGAATCGGACTCGAAAGTTTCTCAATAAGCCTCGGCTTTCGACACAATTGAGCTAAAATACATAGGTTTTAAATAAATGAAGAATTGACCTAGCTTTTAAATATAAAATGTCGCCACGTGTAGTGAAACGCTGTTTACAAAATGAATGCCATTTTGCCCACAGATATCATGCACAAGTGCAGGTTTTACCCAAGAGACGGACTCGAGATGTGCTATAATTAAAACAAGGCAGTCCAAAGGACAGCTATATCCCCCGCCGTGATCCTTCATTATATTTTAAAAGTGACTTTGAAGTATCACACTGACCTTAATCTGGCACAGTTGGACCAGATATGAAAGTACAGTTTCAGAAATTTAGATATGGAGCTGACATGCACATGGAAGCTCAAAATTTGACCTTTAAGTGTGACCTTGACTGCTCCATGCCTTCTGCACATCGCCTCAATGTGATAAACATTTGAGCCAAGTTTTATGAAAATCCTTCAAAGGGCATAGGAGATATGGAGCAGAAACAAAAATGGAGGCTCAAACATTTTACCTTCAAGTGTGACCTTGACCTTGCGGTGGCGTGACTGCCTCATGCCTTCTGCACATTGCCTCAATGTGATAAACATTTGAGGCAAGTTTCATGAAAATCCTTTAAATGGCACAGGAGATATAGAACGGACATGAAAATACAGGCTCAAACATTCAACCTTCAAGTGTGACCTTGACCGTGAGTTGGCGTGACTGGCTTATGCCTTCTGCACATGGTCTCAATGAGCAAAACATTTCAGCCAAGTTTCATGAAAATCCTTCAAATGGTATATGGGATATGGAGCGGACATTAAACACGGACACGAAAATGGAGGCTCAAAAATTTAACCTTCAAGTGTGACCTTGACCTTGAGCTGGCGTGAAAGGCCCATGCCTTCTGCACATCGTCTCAATGACCAAAACATTTTAGCCAAGTTTCATAAAATCCTTCAAAAGGCATAGGAAATATGGAGCGGACACGAAATGGAGGCTCGAACATTTGACCTTCAAGTGTAACCTTGACCTTGAGCCGGCGTGTCTAACTCATGCCTACTGCACATCGTCTCAATGACCTAAACATTTGAGCCAAGTTTCATGAAAATCCTTCAAAGGGTATATGAGATATGGAGCGGCCCGAAATGGAGGCTCGAACATTTGACCTTCAAGTGTGACCTTGTCTTGACCTTGAGCCGGCGTGACTGACTCATGCCTTCTGCACATCGTCTCAATGACCTAAACATTTGAGCCAAGTTTCATGAAAATCCTTCAAAGGGTATAGGAGATATGGAGCGGACACGAAACTGTTACGGGCAGACGGACGGACGGACAGACGGACGGACGGACGAATGGCATTCCTATAACCCCCCTCACACTTTAAGACCGTTAAATGTCCTATATGGTATATGGAAATGAAATTGGTTTTGGTTTACAAATTATCAATGTATTCTACTTACGGAACAAATTATATCAGCTATAATTATATTAAAACAGATTTAGGCTGGCCTAATTTGTGTATCCAAGTTAGGCTATACACATGTTTATTGGATAAATGTGCTTCCTTAATTTTTCAAGTGTAAATACTCGTACATGCCTATTTTGCGCAAAATGTTTTCCCATAGATGACGTATTTTCTTGGCTTAATCATGAAAATCCAAAACTCGGTTTATTTTAAGGACTTTTACTTTCGCAAAACTGGGAACCCAATCAAATAATCCAGAAATTCTAGGAAACCGCGACTTTATATTTACTTTTGCGCAAAGCCTTTGTACTAAGAAGAAAACAAACCGTTTTATCTGTCGGTGTTATCTTAAATTTGGATAACTCAATTTCGCCATGTACGTACACAATTATTATCAATTTTTATGCTTTCTTTCTGTTTTTTTTAATTCAATGTCTCATCTATTTTTGCACAAAAAGCTAATGCTAATTTAACACTATTTTGTATGCTATGAATTGATAGTTAACGTACAGATCGTGGAGCGCGGACATACTCAGTATCGTGATAAGCATGCTTTTGAAAACAGTTTTATTACAAGTAATTAAGTTATTTTTAATGTTTCTATTTATATGCTACTCCATTTATCGATACGTGCATTTAAGGTCGATTTTTGATCGTTTTGATCCAACTATCGATTGGGTAGTTCCGGGTCACTAACGACAAAAGAACTGTCTTCATTTTAAATGTACTTACAATCACGTAAACCTGTATATACTTTGAAAGACATATATCTCAGAATCAATATGCATGGTTTAAACATTTGATATCATTAAATATGTTTGTTAAATATTGTGCTGAACTGTGCGGGAGTTCCGACTCAATTACATATATGTTCCGGGTCACTTGACACTTCTACTATACTTTCATTAAAGGGGTTGTCTTTAACTGTCAGATTGACTTATTAGTTGTCAAACGACACCACAAGGAAGATGTTGTCATTTCTGAAACCGGATAACAAATAAATCATAAGTTTGACTAGAAAACTTAAATGTCAAAGTAAAAAAAAACATCCGCGAAATAAAAGAAAGCTGTACATTAACCGAAATGCGATAAACAATCCAAAGCGCATTCACGTACGAAATGTATGTATCACCAGTAACAGCCAGATCAACAATTTGATAACAATCACGAGCATATTGATAAATTGACAACCGAAGAATATAAGATTAACAAAACACATAATGATGAGATAATATGTCATAAGATATAGCACCGTGCCGATGGTAACATCAACAATCTATATCACATATACAGTACAGCAGATAATAATTATGTTAAATGTGAACAGAACAGAACAGAACAGAACATTTTATTTAAGACTTGTACAAGTACATCGTCTACAACACATATCAATATAATACATGCAATCAACATGACATAGCGTAGTGTTAAATAAATATATACAATTCATTCTAATCAATGCATATTTCGAACGTAGGAAATCGGAGGATGAACGTTAACCGTGTGTTAATTATTAACGAAAGTTAGTGCATTTCTAACATTCATAGCTTCCTTAATAAACTTACACAGAATAAAAACATCTGATTTATTAGTTGAATTTAAAAGCTGGGTAAATTTATAGACAGACGGTTTTACATAGAAATATCTTCTAATATATTTTTTTCTGATGTCAGTATAACAATTGCAATGATGGCAAAATGGTATTCGTCCTCTATATCTGTAGAATTACAAAGTGTACAATATCTTTCCTCTCGTGGAATTCGATTATATCTTCCTGTTTGTATTCTGACAGGAAGTCCGTTTAATCTTAATCTACTCATGTATAAGCAATAACGTTTTGATAAAATATCTAAATATGACTCGTAATAATGTGTTGATTTACACAATTTATACTGACACAACATTGAGCTGTTGTCAATTTTTGACATCGTTTCTTGTTTAAAGGTGTCTATAATACGGGTTTTTAACTCATTCAAAAATAAATCCAGATTGATACTGCTAACATTATCAAATACATATGCAAATCCATAATCAGCTAACAACTTTCTTATATTTGCTGCCCAATTTAAATGTCCGTTATAACTATCAATAACAGAGTGGGAATAAATAGTTTTAACAATAATATTGTTTGAGCTAGCAATTTTCAGCCAGTATTTAATCATTATAATATATCTACTAATAAACAATGGATAACGTCCCAACTCACTATATGTAATTGCATTACAAGTATTTATTTTAACCTTTAACAATCGCTTGCAAAACTTAAGGTGGACTCTTTCAAGTTCTTTTGACTTAGTATAACCCCATACTTCACAGGAATAATTCAATATAGGACTCACAAAGGCATCAAATAACTGACACATTGTCTTAGGACTTAAGTCAAACTCCTTACATTTGCATAAAAGAATGTTCATTGCTTTCAAAGCTTTACCAACTAGGTGTTCCTGATTTAAAATAAATTTTCCAGTGTAATTAAAAATTGTTAAAATCATTTACAACTTCTATTTTTTGTCCATCGTATGACCAGTTTTTACTATTTAATAATCCACCCCTTTTTACGAAAAACCATAATTTTAGTCTTCGAAGTATTTACCTTGAGTCCCCAGGTATCACAATATGTCTTTAAACTATTTAAATTTTGTTGTACCTCACATGGGGTTTTACGTAAAATGGCCATATCGTCTGCAAAAAATAGAAGTATCAAAACAATATAATCTAAAACTAGGCCACAGTCAGTATCTTTTTGTAAACACAACTCTAAATCTTCGACAAAAATAGAAAACAATAGAGGTGACATTACTTGGCCTTGACGCAAGCCCACTGCATATTCAAAGTAATCAGAATAATTAGAACACAGTTTAACACGAGATTTAACATGCTGATACATATCTCTTACAATTCTTAAAAGTTTTCCACGTACACCACAATTGTATAATTTCAACCACAAACCATTTCTATAAATAGAATCAAAACATTTCATCATGTCAACGAAAATAACATATAACCTTTTGTTTTCACTAATATATTTTTGCACCAATGACATAAGTACAAATATTGCATCAACAGTGGATCTACCTTTACGGAATCCGAATTGCGCATCCGAAATAGTGTTGTGCTCATTACAAAACTGCTCAATTCGCTTGTTTATAACTGTAGTAAAAAGCTTCGCTAAACAACTAACCAATGTAATTCCTCTATAATTATTCACATCGTTTTTATCACCCTTTTTATGCAATGGGATAATTATACCTTCAGTCCAGTTATCTGGAAAATAACCTGAGTTTAGTATAGAAATAAACAGATCACACAAATGTGATGATAAAATATCAATACTTTCAATTAAGTATTCATTTAAAATACAGTCACTGCCAAAAGCTTTGTTCCGTTTCAAAGATTTCACAGCGGTAACGATTTCATTAACGGTTAAAGGTTCATCTAGTTCAGGAAAATATTCATTAGGATAATTAAAATCATTGTTTTCGCAAAAAGTCTCCGCCTGAACATTTTCACAATAAAAAATGTTGTTACTTAAATTTGAAAAATATTCTTTGAACTCATTTAATGATAAATTATTTCCCACATTACTCGTTCGTTTGTGAAATATTTCCAGAACTCTTTTGGTTTACTCTTTTTTAAGTTTTGAATTTCAACCATCTTTCGCTTGTAAAATATTGACTTCTTTTTACGTATGAAATTTTTATAATTCTGTTCTTCTGTTCTGTTAAATGTGAACATAAAGCTGAATGGTACCCTATACTTTTATGTGAAGGGCACTAGATCATTGTATACAAATGTATAAACAGCATTCTAAATATGGAACTCCCAGTCCCTTCTTCTATTAAAGACACTATATTAAACAATCTGGCAGCTTTTGAATACATATAATACACACATATACTATATCTTGCATGCCATACATTGATCAACTGTAGTAATGATATTAATGAGATCAACTAAATGAACACATTTAATGGTGTTCTTGCAAACGGCTGACACCAGTTTTCAGTCTGAAATACCACGAACAGCTATTATATTATTTATAACTTATAACTTATAGAAGAGTAAATCAAAACTATCCGATGCATACCTATAACATTTCCCTTATTTGTATAACAAATAATATCACTTGGTCAATAAATAATTGTCATACATTGTGCATGAGTCAACTGACCCAACCAACCGATGGAGAAATTCCATATGGCATGTACATTAGAATGTCTTGATATATCCCCCTTAAACAATGAGGACCGTTCAAGTGACCCGGATCACCCCAATACACATGTATTGTTGTTACCGTTGTTTTGTGCAGTAATATGGCAAGAAGGGTTTTCCTATGTATACAGTACAAAGAATATATATATATATGTACCAATTGATACCATAAATGTGCCCATTTACCGGATATTTTCCATGTTTTATCGCGATGAATAAACCGTACCCTAGTTTCTGTAATCGGTGTTCAGGTAGATTTTTTAAAATGCATTTCTCATAAAATACCGTTTCGGTTCATTGATCAGCGTACAGAGTTGAAACTTCGGTGATTTACTGCAAATGTATTGCTGTTCAAACACCAGTTAAATAAAAATCGAAATGGGAACCATTAATCTTAAAGTGACCCGGAACTACCAGTGATTAGTAATTCCTTCAATAACTGTAATGAGTTCTTGATAATTTTAAATTGTATGTAGAATGGGAAACGGTGGTAATGGAGGCGACGGTGGCGGTGGCGGTGGAGGCGGCGGTGGTATGTTTGGTGGCGGTGCGGGTGGCGGTGGTGGCGGCGGAGGCGGCCAAAAGCTTATTTCCGGCCAGAGAGTTGACACTGCGGAGGCTATCAGAGAGCCTACTTTGTATATCGGAACCCCCATAGGTATATGTAAGTATTTACTAGATATGGATTTCGTACTTAATTTAGGTTTACAATAAAAACGAAAGTAACAACCACTACACTTTACAGATACTACTACTACTACTACTACTACTACTACTACTACTACTACTACTACTACTACTACTACTACTACTACTACTACTACTACTACTACTACTACTACTACTACTACTACTACTACTACTACTACTACTACTACTACTACTACTACTACTACTACTACTACTACTACTACTACTACTATTACTACTGCAACTATTACTACCAGTACTATTACTACTACTACTATTACTACTGCTGCTGCTACTACTACCTCTACTTCTACTACTACTACTACTACTACTACTTCTATTACTACTACTACTACTACTGCTGCTACTGCTAATACTACTACTACTACTACTACTACTACTACTACTATTACTACTACTACTACTACTACTACTACTACTACTACTACCACCACTACTACCACCACTACAACAACAACAACTACTACAACAACTACTACTACTACGACTACTACTACTACTACTACTACTACTAAAATTATTATTAGTATTATCATTATTATTATTATTGTTATTGTAATTATTATTATTTTTATTTTTATTGTTATTATTAATATTATACAATATTTATTACATTTCAGGGGACCTCGGACATGCAAAAGAAGGCCCACCTCTGCGCTAACCCATGAAACGAAACGTCAACAAACTTCTGTTCTACTTCGTATTTTCTACGATAATTAAAATTCCATTATGTAACATTACTCTAAAATCTTACTTGTGTTGAAATATGTATTTTAATGGCATTTTTTCAACGAAACAAAGTATTTCGGAATGATTCCTAATCCGGCAACGTTTTATAAAATACGATCTGTAGTACTTTTGTTCATAGTTAAGTACTGTTGTTGATGTCAATTCAAATACGTTTAACTTTCTGTTTTATTTAAGTTATATTGTTGATGTCAATTAATATACGTTTCACTTTCGTTTTTAGTTAAAGTAAATCAAATAATCTAGTTCCCCCCCCCCCCCATTTTCTTTGAGTGACAAAACATTTTCAAACTACGATTGTTTTTCTTTACATATTATATAATAATTAGTATAATTTGTAATTATAATTAAATAATGGGACTTTAATTAAACTACATCATGTAAACTGTTGTGTCATTGAAAGTCTCGATCTTTTAATTACTAGACTATACGTATTGACTGTTGGGCTATTATAGCTATGTAGACCGATTGACGTACAGTAGATTCTAAATGAGATAAATACACTGTAATGTGTCATTCATTTATCAGAATAAAATATATCTTTAACTCCGGCGTTCTTGTTTTTACGCCTGGGCATTACAATATCTGTTTTGTTAAGCAGCAAATACCTTTTAGAATACAACATACGGAAGATTGTGCGCTTAAGTCCGAATAAAATTAATTTAGAGTTTTATCCTATCATTTCACTCGAATATCAACGCTTAACTATTAACCTATTTTACGCAAAATGTACGACACAAAGATTATGAAGCACTCAGTGTTTTTTTGCTAAATTTAGTGCCTTTTAAAGGTAGTTTTCCCTGACAAAATATTCTCCATTTTCCCCCAAAATTGTCAATTTTATTCAGCCTTGTAAGTAGTATTTTACAGGTTGGTGCGTAAATAGAAAAAAGCAATTATTGAATGACAATTTTCATGAAAAATAAACTTTTTAAAACTTCACCTATTTTTAAATTTGTCGCTAAAAAACCCATTTCATGGGCACAGGCAGTTAGGAAATTTTGAGAAACAAAATCACTGGCACGTGTAAATGCTGCCAATGAACTATTTAACATTATAGCTGGGGAGTTTTTAAATATTAGTGGCAAAAACCAGAAAGGTCTATGGCCGAACAATCACAGTGATGTTATATGGACGTGTGTGCCCCGACTTGTGAGACTGTGTGATCAATCCATCATGGGGCGTTTAAGGGATCTGTTTTAAAGACACGAAGTAGTATACATGTTCTACACAGGAAAGGGACCCAAAAATGTATCAATGTGTGTGTATTTCGAAGTTTATGAGGTCCTTCCGCGCCGAAGCTGCATTATGTGAGGATCCGGGGTGTGTCCCAGAGCCCCTGGCTAATTTACTTTAGAGACACATCGAAAGTTAGGACGAATTTTGAATCACAGGTGCAATTTCCTGCTATTTATTGTTATCTGAAATATTCTTAATTTTAGTTTGGTCATGTGCTTTAGGGGGAAGCTGGAGTACCCCGGAGGAAACCCCACCTGTCCGGTATGGTGACCACCAACCAAACTCACATGTGTGTGGAGCGAACAGGGACAGCCTAGGTGAGAAGCGAGTGTATCAACCACCTAGCTAGCCGGACAGCCAAATAATGTATCAATAAGCAATAGGTTGTCGACACAATCGAGCTATAATGAATAAGTTTAAAAATAATGGTGTGCAATACGCTGTAAGATTGCGTGTTTATTCATAAAGCTTAGGTTTGTTAAATCCTCGTCAAACGATATTAATTACTAATGACTGATCTTCTACGAAATTGCGGCTTCAACAATACTTCTTACGCAGAGAGAAGCGATCAGACAACATTCAAAACATGTCTGCTACGAAGAAAACAATCTGATTGAAATATTCGACGTAACTTTAGCTTTGGACAACTTTGAGTACGTATCTTGCAATTTATTCAATTTTAGAAATTTAATCTTATCGTAATATTTGTAAAATTTTTACTATTTTATATAAGAAAACATATTTATTATTATTTAATATATGATATATTAGTATATATTTTATTTGTATATATACGCGCATGACTAATACTATCAGCATTCTTGTCAGCAAAAAATTGGTGATGTATATATAATATGTCCCTGCATATTCGTGAATTCTGATCATAACGTTTGATGTTCTTTCAGCGTCTAACAATTAACACTCAATAAAAGTTTCTAGATAAAAATGGTAAACGGGGGCAGTGGCGGTGGCGGTGCTGGTTATATTTTTGGCGGCGGATCGGATGGTGGTAGCTGCAGCGGCGGCAAAAAAAGTCGTTCACCGATTTGACCCTGTGGGCGTAGTCACAGGGTCAACTTCGTATTTCAGAACCACCATGTCATCCATAGGAATTGGTAAGTGGTTATTTAATTATGTTGTTATTTCTGGCTCAATAACAAACCTGTTCATCGCCAAAAACAACTACTGTTTCTACTGTTATCATTACTGCCAATGCCATAAAAATAATAAGAGCTATTCGAGAATTATATTATAATGATGAAGAAGAAGATGATGATGAAGTAAGGATGACGCTGCTGCTACTACTTAATTATTATTATTATTATTATTATTATTATTATTATTATTATTATTATTATTATCATCATCATTATTATTATCATTATTGAAATAAGAATATATAAAGAAAGCAATACAGAAATTAAAACAATAAATAAAGAAACAAAACATTATGTTTATGATATTGTAGGCGAGCTCGGAAATGGAAGGAATTATGGACATACCTTACGTTAGTTCTTGGAACAATCGGTCAACGATTTTCCTAGTGTTTTTCTTTCTATCACATATAAATTTTGTTTGGGCTTTTGGACCGTACGGACATATGGGCTATTGAAACTTTGTGTTGCAATCTATAAATACGGGACTGCGGTCTGTTAAACGAAATGTGTCAATCAAGTTATTATTATAGTATTTGATATTTATGTACATGTAGAATTATCCTTTTAGTAGTGTACTTAATAAAATTTTCAAACCTTTTACAATTTGTTATACCGCATATAAATTTATCAATCAAGTTATCATTAAAGTATTTATACATGTGCATATATATTTTTCCTTTTATTTTTTCTTCATAACATGTTCAACCCTGTTACAATTTGTAATACCGCGTATAAATCAGTTGAACATCTTGTGTTTGGGTAGGTGGCAATGTATAGCACAATAGTTATTTACATCTTGTGTTTGGGTAGGTGGCAATGTATAGCACAATAGTTATTTACATCTTGTGTTTGGGTTGGTGGCAATGTATAGCACAATAGTTATTTACATCTTGTGTTTGGGTTGGTGGCAATGTATAGCACAATAGTTATTTACATCTTGTGTTTGGGTAGGTGGCAATGTATAGCACAATAGTTATTTACATCTTGTGTTTGGGTAGGTGGCAATGTATAGCACAATAGTTATTTACATCTTGTGTTTGGGTAGGTGGCAATGTATAGCACAATAGTTATTTACATCTTGTGTTTGGGTAGGCGGCAATGTATAGCACAATAGTTATTTACATCTTGTGTTTGCGTTGGTGGCAATGTATAGCACAATAGTTATTTACATCTTGTGTTTGGGTAGGTGGCAATGTATAGCACAATAGTTATTTACATCTTGTGTTTGGGTTGGTGGCAATGTATAGCACAATAGTTATTTACATCTTGTGTTTGCGTTGGTGGCAATGTATAGCACAATAGTTATTTACATCTTGTGTTTGGGTTGGTGGCAATGTATAGCACAATAGTTATTTACATCTTGTGTTTGGGTTGGTGGCAATGTATAGCACAATAGTTATTTACATCTTGTGTTTGCGTTGGTGGCAATGTATAGCACAATAGTTATTTACATCTTGTGTTTGCGTTGGTGGCAATGTATAGCACAATAGTTATTTACATCTTGTGTTTGGGTAGGTGGCAATGTATAGCACAATAGTTATTTATATCTTGTGTTTGGGTAGGTGGCAATATATAGCACAATAGTTATTTACATCTTGTGTTTGGGTAGGCGGCAATGTATAGCACAATAGTTATTTACATCTTGTGTTTGGGTTAGTGGCAATGTATAGCACAATAGTTATTTACATCTTGTGTTTGGGTAGGTGGCAATATATAGCACAATAGTTATTTACATCTTGTGTTTGGGTAGGTGGCAATATATAGCACAATAGTTATTTACATCTTGTGTTTGGGTAGGTGGCAATGTATAGCACAATAGTTATTTACATCTTGTGTTTGGGTAGGTGGCAATGTATAGCACAATAGTTATTTAGTACTTCGTTCGTTTTTGTTTCTGTGGATTTTTCGCCGTATTTTTAACAGTATTTCAGTCATATAACGACGGTCAGTTAACCTACTCACACTTTTCCAGGGCAAGCTAAGCCGATCTAAGCTGTTAACTAGTACTAAGTGCACATACTTATGCCATAGGAGACAACTGCCCTACTTGAATCAGAGGTAGGGAGAATGTCCGTAGAAATTATTGAATGACCAATCTCCACACAAGTTACCTGACCGGCCAGGGGAGTGATCTGTAATTCCCTTATTAAAACGTACTTCATTCATTATGGTACAAAAACTTTCATGAAATGTTGATCGCATTTTCCATGTTGGCAATGTCCACGAACATCTCTGACAGTCATTATAATAGAAACATTTGGTTAATAAATTGATCAAGATGTTAATTAACGAGTTTATTTTTAAATGTTTATACATTAGGTAATTTTTAAAACACGCTACAACTATTACATATAGACAAGTGACAACATTGAAACAAAATAGTGAATATAACAATGTTTTCTTCTTGGTCTTATTTTAACATTTAATATGTGCTGGTTAGTCCTCGACGACTCAGTTTTTAAAACAATACATGTATGTGTCATAAAAAATAAATTCAGATGCGCATTGTTTTTGGTCTGGAAAACACTACTTAACAATCGTGACATTATAATAACCGCACAACACAACGTTTACTTTGTAAATATATATAGAAAAGAGTATATATAAAATTATTGTCATTAAACTGCAACATGGTGAAAAAAACCAGCAAAACACACACACCAAAACCACACAACAATAAAAAACAAAAAACGAAATAGTAAAAAAATATTACAACTATGCATGTTATATCCATAAATAAATATCCAACATATCAGATACAAAAGACAAAGAATAAAACACTTGTTTTTGTAAATATTATATTTTATAGAATACTATTAAAAAAAGCCACAATTTTGAGGAGTATTCACAATGGACGTCAAAACAATTTAACTATATAACACAACAATGTTGTATACCCGGCAAGAATGAAAAACAGAAATAAATGATGAAATAACTTTGATGCAAATACGCGATTTGAACAACCTTTGCAGTCACAAGCGACAATCAACAGATGTATGGTAAATATGAACATGGTATTGGACATGAAAGTAAGATAATGTCGAAATTTAAATTGGCCGTGTATAAACTGTGTAAAGATGAGCATGCATAAAATGTACAAGATTGGCTATTCGCAAACTGTGGAAGAATGATAATGCACAAACTGTGCAAGACTGACCATGCACAACTCTGCCAGACTGGTCATCCATGACATGTGCAAGATTGGCCATGCATTGATGTGTATCAATGGTCAAGCATAAACTATGCAATATTGGTCAAGCATAAACTGTGCGATATTGGTCATGCATACAATGCGCAAGATTGGTCGTGCATACGAAGATGTGCAAGATTGGTCATGCATAAACTTTTTAAGATTGGCCATGCATAAACTTTGCAGGATTGGTCATGCAAAAACTGTGCAATATTGGTCAAGCATAAACTGTTTAAGATTTGTCGAGCATAAACTGTGAAAGATTAGCTCAGCGCAAACTGAAAAACATTTATATGTAAATGTTAATTGACTTATACATGAAACACCCACAGTCTTAAGGAATTGTATGATTGTTAGACACATGTTTATGTTTTCCTTAAGGAGCTTTGTGAATACGGGCCCAGGACACTGTGTGCTGGAGCATAAAGCAAATTAAAACCAAATGGAAAAATGATCAAGGGTATGTTTTGATGCTTAAAACAGACACAAGTTGTTGTTTTTTCAATTTAGCAAAACGGATATCGGAATTAGGAATTGTATCATTGGCATGGTGCCCGGAAACCTTGGAACAAAAGTTAATTAAATTCTTGAAAATTCGTCAAATTCGCCAATGCTTGACAAAAGTTGGAAAGGATATAAATTACATGTTGCAATGGTGACTTCCACTGTTTATTTAAATGCTCCGTTTTTATACAAGGCACTTTTAAACTCCAGTAGTAACTTTCTTACGTCCTCTCGAAACTTGTTGCCGCTTAGCATATAAACGTAAAAGTTAAGGGCGTGGTTGAGGTACATTAGATATGTGCTTGCGTGCTAGATAATTTCGTACTGCAAAAGAGTTAAGTTTTTCAGCTGGTAGGTTACTTGTAACAAATAAAAAAATTTAAACTGGTTATTTGTAACAATGAATGTTACATTGGCCATCAACTAATTTCTTGTTACCGAACGAAACCTTTCGGACCGAGGACGTTGCGACCCAAATGACATACCAAGTTTAACTGCAATGATTATACTGGCTGTAATGATTATAAAGAACGGGACATCTAAAAAAAACACCCAGTCCTAATACGTGATTACAAGGCTCCATGTGTTCGTGTTGGGCATCAAGAACACTTCCTGATTTTATAGCAAGAGATCCATTCCAGGGACCAGACGCACACATTGAATCAACGCCACCAAGAGAATCGCATGGAGTTCCAGAAGAACAAAGACTCGCACCGTGTTCACTTGTTTCACATTCAGAGGGATTGTCACACTCAGCAAGCGTTCAATTTTTATCAAAACCAGCGTCCAGACAGACGCCGCTACTGACGTTTGTCTGAAATACTCCATCGATTGTACACACGGAGCAGAGACGCGTAGTTGACTGAAAGCACCCCAATTGACGCTGGCACCGAACTGGACTAACTGACCTAAGCATGCCGTCAACAGGTCGAATCCTGCAAGTACGCCGAATAAAACACTTGTTGATGTGAGTTTATTTTTCCCAACTACCAAAAGGATAATAATGTTTCCGAATATCGAAGAAACAATCAACGGTGGTAGCAGGCCATGGTAAATCACTTCATGAAGTATAATATTTTCCTACAAAAACTCACTACTTTAAGAATTGCTTGTGATATTCAATGTCAAAAACGACTGACAAGATCACAGATGACCATTTTAGTCTCGGTTACAGATTACAAACTTAGCCACATTCACAAATTACATCGACCACTTTCACAGATTGCAGTTTAACCACCGTCGATGACAGTTTTAGCCACCGTCGATTATGGATACGATTATGGTTGTATCCACCGTCAACGAATACAGTTTAAGCTACCGTCGATTATGGTTTTATTCACCGTCACAGATTGCACTATAAGCCACCGTCGATGACAGTGTTAGCCACCGTCGATTACGGTTTTTATCCACCGTCACCGAATACAGTTTAAGCTACCGTCGAATTTGGTTTTATTCACCGTCACATATTGCGGTATAAGCCACCTTCACCGATTCAATTTTAGCCGCCGTCGATTACAGTTTTAGCCACCGTCGACTACGCTTTTATCCACCTGCACCGACTACAGTTTAAGCCACTTCGATTACGTTTGTATTCACCGTCACAGATTAGTTTTAACCACAGTCATCAATTACGGTTATAGCCACCGTCACAGATTGCAGTTTAAGGCACCGTTACAGATTACAGTTTTAACCACCGTCACCGATTACGGTTATAAGCACCGCCACCGATTGCAGTTTAAGCCACCGTAACATATAATAGTTTAAGGCATTGTCACAGATTGCAGTTTTAACCACCGTCAAATATTATAGTTTTAGCCACCGTCACAGAATAATATATTACAGTTTAAGCCACCGTCACAGATTACAGTTTTAGCCACCGTCACATATTACAGTTTAAGCCACCGTAGATTACGGTTGTAGCCACCGTCACAGATTACAGTTTAAGGCACCGTCACAGATTGCAGATTTAGTCACTGTGGACGAATTAAAGTTTAAACCACCGTTACAAATTACAGTTTTAGCCACCGTCACCTATTAAAGTTTAAGCCACCGTCACAGATTACAGTTTTAGCCACAATTACAGATAACCGTTTAAGGCTCCATCACAGATTGAAGTTTAAGTCACCGTTACAGATTACAGTTTAAACCACCGTCACCGATTACAGTTTTAACCACCTTCACCGATTACAGGTTAAGCCACAGTCACCGATTACAGTTTTAACCAACGTCACAGATTACAGTTTTAACCATCGTCACCGATTACGGTCATAGCCACCGTCACAGATTGCAGTCTAAGCCACCGTCACAGATTATAGGTTAAGGCATTGTCACAGATTGCAGTTTTAACCACAGTCACATATGACAGTTTTAGCCACCGTCACAGATTAATATATTACAGTTTTAGCCACCGTGACCTATTAAAGTTTAAGCCACTGTCACATATTACAGTTTAAGGCTCCATCACAGATTACAGTTTAAGCCACCGTCACAGATTACAGTTTTAACCAACGTCACAAATTACAGTTTTAACCACCGTCACAGATTACAGTTGAAGCCACCGTCACAGATTACAGTTTAAGCCACCGTCACAGATAACAGTTTTAACCATCGTCATAGATTACAGTTTTAATTACCGTCACATATTGCAGTTTAAGCCACCGTCACAGATTAAAGTTTAAGGCACTGTCACAGATTGCAGTTTTAACCACCGTCACATATTACAGTTTAAGCCACCTTCACAGATTAATTTATTACAGTTTAAGGCATCGTCACAGATTACAGTTTTAGCCACCGTCACAGATTACAGTTTAAGCCAACGTCACAGATTACAGATTTAACCAACGTCACAGGTGACAGTTTTAACCACCTTCACCGATTACAGGTTAAGCCACCGTCGCATATTACAGTTTTAACCAACGTCACAGATTACATTTTTAACCACCGTCACCGATTACGGTTGTAGCCACCGTCACAGATTGCAGTTTAAGCCACCGTCACAGATTATAGTTTAAGGCACTGTCACCTATTACAGTTTAAGGCGCCGTCACATATTACAGTTTTAGCCACCGTCACAGATTAATATATAACAGTTTAAGCCACCGTCACATATTACAGTTTTAGCCACCGTCACAGATTACAGTTTAAGCCACCGTCACAGATTACAGTTTTAACCAACGTCACAGATTACAGTTTTAACCACCGTCACAGATTACAGTTTAAGCCACCGTCACAGATTACAGTTGAAGCCACCGTCACAGATTACAGTTTTAACCACCGTCACAGATTTCAGTTTTAACCGACGTCACAGATTGCAGTTTAAGCCACCGTCACAGATGATAGTTTAAGGCACTGTCACAGATTGCAGTTTTAACCACCGTCACATATTACAGTTTAAGCCACCGTCACGGATTAATTTATTACAGTTTAAGGCACCGTCACAGATTACAGTTTTAGCCAACGTCACAAATTACAGTTTAAGCCACCGTCACATATTACAGTTTTAAAGTCACAGATTACAGTTTTAACCACCTTACCGGTTACAGGTTAAGCCACCGTCACATATTACAGTTTTAACCACCGTCACCGATTACAGTTATAGCCACCGTCACAAATTGCAGTTTAAGCCACCGTCACAGATTATAGTTTAAGTCATTGTCACAGATTACAGTTTAAGGCACCGTCACAAATTACAGTTTTAGCCACCGTCACAGATTAATATATTACAGTTTAAGCCACCGTCACAGATTACAGTTTTAGCCACCGTCACAGATAACAGTTCTAGCCACCGTCACAGATTACAGTATAAGCCACCGTAGATTACGGGTATAGCCACCGTCACAGATTACAGTTTAAGGCACCGTCACACATTGCAGATATAGTCACTGTGGACAGATTTAATATTAAACCACCGTTACAGATTACAGTTTTAGCCACCATCACAGATAAAAGTTTAAGCCACCGTCACAGATTATAGTTTTAACCACAATCACAGATTACCGTTTAAGGCTCCCTCACAGATTGCAGTTTAAGCCACCGTTACAGATTTGAGTTTAAACCACCGACACCGATTACAGTTTTAACCACCTTCACCGATTACAGGTTAAGCCATCGTCACCGATTACAGTTTTAACCAACGTCACTGATTACAGTTTTAACCACCGTCACCGATTACAGTTTTAACCACCGTCACCGATTACAGTTTAAGCCACCGTCACAGATTACAGTTTAAGCCACTGTCACCAATTACATTTTTAACCACCGTCACAGATTACAGGTTAAGCCACCGTCACCGATTACAGTTTAAGCCACAGTCACAGACTGCAGTTTAAGCCACCGTCACCGATTACAGTTTAAGCCACCGTCACAGATTTCAGATTTAACCACCATCACAGATTACAGTTTTAACCAACGTCACATATCACAATTTAAGCCACCGTAACAGATTACAGTTTTAAACAACGTCACAGATTACAGTTTTAACCACCGTCACCGATTACAGTTTAAGCCATCGTCACTGATTACTGGTAAAGCCACCGTAACAGATTACAGTTTAAACCACCGTCACAGATTACATTTTTAACCACGGTCACAGTTTACAGTTTTAACCACCGTCACAGATTACAGTTTTAACCACCGTCGCAGATTACAGTTTTAAACACCGTCACCGATTGCAATTTATTCACCGTCACAGTTTACAGTTTAAGCCACAGTCGATGACGGTTATAGCCACTGTCACATATAACAGTTTAAGCCACCGTCACCGATGACAGTTTAAGCCACCGTCACAGATTACAGTTTTAACCAACGTCACAGATCACAATGTAAGCCACCGTAACAGATTACAGTTTTAACCACCGTCACAGATTACAGTTTTAACCAACGTCACAGATTACAGTTTAAGCCACCGTCACTGATTACTGGTAAAGCCACCGTCACAGAATACAGTTTAAACCACCGTCACAGATTACATTTTTAACCACCGTTACAGTTTACAGTTTTAACCACCGTCACAGATTACAGTTTTAGCCAACGTCACAGATTACAGTTTTAAACACCGTCAGCGATTACAGGTTAAGCCACCGTCATAGTTTACAGTTTAAGCCACCGTCTATTACGGTTATAGCCACCGTCACATATAACAGTTAAGTCACCGTCACCGATTACAGTTTAAGCCACCGTCACAGATAACAGTTTAAGCAACCGTCACAGATTACAGTTTAAGCCAGCATCGATTACGGTTATAGCCTCAGTCACAGATTGCAGTTTAAGCCATCGTCACCGATTACAGTTTAAGCCACAGTCACAGATTGCAGTTTAAGCCACCGTCACAGATTGCAGTTTAAGCCATCGTCACTAATTACAGTTTAAGCCACATTCACAGATTGCAGTTTAAGCCACAGTCACAGATTGCAGTTTAAGCCATCGTCACCGATTACAGTTTAAGCCACAGTCACAGATTGCAGTTTAAGCCACCGTCACTAATTACAGTTTAAGCCACCGTCACTAATTACAGTTTAAGCCACAGTCACAGATTACAGTTTAAGCCACAGTCACATATAACAGTTTAAGCCACAGTCACAGATTACAGTTTAAGCCACAGTCACTAATTACAGTTTAAGCCACCGTCACTAATTACAGTTTAAGCCACAGTCACAGATTACAGTTTAAGTCACCGTCACATATAACAGTTTAAGCCACAGTCACAGATTACAGTTGAAGCCACCGTCACAGATTACAGTTTAAGCCACCGTCACCGATTACAGTTTAAGCCATAGTCACAGATTGCAGTTTAAGCCACCGTCACCAATAACAGTTTAAGCCACAGTCACAGATTGCAGCTGAAACCACCGTCGATTACGGTTATAGCCACCGTCACAGAGTGCAGCTTAAACAACCGTCGATTACAATTATAGCCACAGTCACAGATTGCAGCTTAAACCACCGTCGATTACGGTTTTTAGCCACCGTCACAGATTGCAGCTTCAACCACCGTCGATTACGGTTATAGCGCCTTCACAGATTACAGTTTAAGCCACCGTGGCCGATTACAATTTGATTCAAAATCACATTGTCTTCAGTTGTTGAAATGGTGAAATATTCCGAACTTGGTGAGTAATTCATTGTCATGTGCGACTGTTATATTGTCATATACACGTATATTGTCATATTATACTAAATTGCCTGTAATCTAAATACGTAAATAAAATCTCCGTAGCGAGTGACTCTGTATGAAATAACCGTCTGTACCAAATAATGTATGCACCAAAATGTAACGAAGACCTTGTTATGCCTTATTTGTGCAGTCCATACGTACGAACATGCAGCTGCGAAAGAATCGAAAACCAACCCTCCCCTGATTATATATACGGAATATTACGTTAGTCAATTGTTCCACGAGTATGTATTAGTCGAGTGGCTTTTGTTACGACGTTTCACACGAGAGGCGGAGCCTCTCGTGTGATACTTAATAACGCAAGCTGCAAGACTACTACTTACTCTTGGAACAATTAACTAGCGTAATATTCCTTTTATTATATACCACGATAAACTTCAAATGTGCATTTACCTTATTTTATTTGACTAAAAACTACAATAACGACTGATCATTGTATGTATAGATTATATTTGTTTACCTAACTCGATGATGACGTCATTAAAAAAGTAGGCCGGCTAGTATGATAATACGGGATCGGAAAAATGGCGAGTAGCATAATACGGGATTTTGTTTCTGACGACATGGATTTCACCGATTGATACAGCATGTATTTTGTTAAGATTTTAAACAGGTATATAATAAAGCTTTGTATCATGTGGGCAAAACATATTAATAGGGACGGAAAATTCGTATCTCGACTTCTTTGAAGTTAAGAGATGTGATAATATTTCATACAATGATAATTCAGGCCATTGTTCGCTTTACAACTTTACAGATTAAGTTGGAACAAAGCACATTTAAAGTGTGTACTTATTTGTTGTTTTTTGGTGTGTGTTTTTTTCGCCGTTTTCAACAGTATTTCAGTCATATCTTATACGGCGATATGGCTGTCAGTTAACCTACTCACACTTTTCCTGGGCAAGCTTAGCCGATCTGAGTGCGTTGCCAGTACTAAGTGCACATACTCATGCCAGTACTATAAGTATGCAAGTCCTTCTAGCCAAGTTGTGATCCGGATGTCATAGGTTCCAGCTTCGGTGGAGGCATACGTTTTTCTGTATTATGTTTTTCTTGATAGGATAGTTGTGTTAGTTAGTTTAGATGCTCTACTTTTATATCGTTATGACATTTAATAACATTTTAAAAAATACGAAAATCTGTTTATAATTCCATAGAAACCGAAATCCATATAATATAAATCGATACATCGTAAATTGGCAATAGTTCTAATGAACGTTAAAGGTATTTATCAGAGTTGAAACTGTTTCTTATTTACGAAAGGCGTGTTCTAACGTCTATGTGCGAAAACGCTTGGTACGAACAGAATAGACAATTCATGTACATGCCGGTTTATTGCAGAGGCATCACTAGCTATCACACACAGAAACTATACGATACAAATTTACCGAAACGTTATTTTTTTTACCGATTTCAATGCGTTTTTTTTTTTTTTGGATCGGTAAGATGTCCATAAGAAGCGATTTCTGACTGTGTTATTGTTGTTAACATATTACTGGACTGCGGCTTTAAAGATCTGTATGTCTATATTGTCTGTATAGGCCAGTTATCGGATGTATTTATCTTGATTGAATTTATTACATTTTAATTGCATTATAGTTTCAACGCAATCATGATTATTATTTTATCATTTTTGAATAGGTTATTGTTTGTACCCAGCGGTTTCTGTCAAAGGAATAGCGACTGTTATCAAAACCAGAAAACAACAACTAATTCGAAATACACGCACGTCATTTTTAGGTGAAGAACGACTAACACGAAGAAACAACATAAAAGTATATTGAATTGTCGAATAAACTGTGATATGTCCAATTACTAAGTTGTCAAAGCATTCTTCAAACGCGACACGCGCCGAGTTTGTTAAAGGAACAGAACAAAATTTACCTTTGTTCAATATAAATACGCAATCAATAGCCCGATAAAATAGTCCGAAATTGTAACATGCATAGAACTAAATTTACCTTTGCTAAATCCGCAATGAACAGTCCGAAAATAATAGTCCGAAATTGTAAAATGCACAGAACAAAATATGCCTTTGTTAAATCCGCAATCAACAGCCCGAAAAAATAGTCCGAAATTGTAAAATGCACAGGACAAAATTTACCGTTGTTATAGCCGCAATGAACAAATTAATAAAAATAGCCCGATATCTTAAAATTACTTCTAATTGATATTGCAGAATTTGTTAATCAGGGCATCTTAGAATCAATTTAATATTTGAAATATGGCTGTTTACATATACATAAACAACGGTTTGTCATTCTGATGCGCGGTTTTAAAACCACTCGGGCTAACGTCCTCGTCATTTAAATCGTACGCATCACAACTCCAAACCGTTGTTGATTAGCCAATAAACAACGATAAATCGAACATTATTTCTTAACTAGTGCCGCGTCGAGGTCTCTTTAGGAGCAGACTGACCGTATTTTAATGAAAGAAACTTTATTATACGTTTATAAACAACACCCCCTGTACGTCGGTAAACCAATTTGCAGATGATAAATCAAATTTCAGAGAAAACATATCGTCCGCAATAGACAGGTAGGTACATATTTTGAATTTTTCTGTCAGTATATATACAAAATTATTGTACACATGTATAAAGTAATGTCCAACGCCATTATGTATTAAGTGAATTGCCAGAAATCTACGTTTTTCAAAGAAAAAATATATAAATTTTCTGGGGGAAATACAAAATATTCAAAAACTGTACATATTTATTTAATATCTGGCATCTACATCGACAAATTGGTGAACTAAACCGTTACATAGTAATGATATAATCTATCTCTAAGGGCATTCAAACGTTTATTAGTTGATACCGTAGTGGTTTCTGGGTTAAAATCAATTATATCTTGGAATGGTATGCTCATTTATGGATAAAGCCGAACTGTTTGAAGAAAAAGTGTACATACAGTCCAAACCTAAACTTGATAAAGCTCAAACTGCGCGATAAAATGATTAATTTTGCAAAGGAAGGGTTGTTTTGTGCTATTTTTTATTACATATTTTCATTACATATACATATTTTTATTATATGTAATATAAGAAAATATAGTTTATTCAAAAATTGTACAATGTAGCATATAAAAAACGAATAAGGCCAACATGGCCCATGATCTTCATGAACAACAATTAAAAGGAACAAATAATATTATCATGCTTAAAGAAAGAGAAGTACATTATATATATATATATATGCGCGTAGTATATAAAAGTATTATGTCCTGTATACTCGTGCTTTACAAAAACTTTTTGTATCTAAGTAATACAGAGAAGTAATCTGTACTGTATTATCATGCTTTACAAACATAATCTGGGTCATGTGGGGTCAAAAACTAGGTCACTAGGTCAAATTGAAGAAAAAGCTTGTTAGCATTCTAGAAATCTTCATGAAACTTGGTCAGAACATTTGTCTTAATGATATCTTAGTAATACATAAAAGTGATCTGTAATGTATTATCATGCTTTTACAAAAATAATTTTTATCGTAGTTATACATAACAGTGATCTGTACTGTATTCTCATGTTTTACAAAAATAATTTATAATTAAGTAATACATGAAAGTTATCGGTACTGTTCTATCATGCTTTGCAAAAATTATATCTAAGTTAGACATTAAAGTAATATGCACAGTATTCATAAAAGTGATCTGTACTGCATGTAACTTAATAAAATAGCATTAATTATAATGTACTGGCAGTATTTTTCATGTCAAAACCTCTACATGCATAAACAGCTAGTAACTTTATATTATTTGGATTATATGAGAAAAATAACTATGTTGCTTTAAACATGCTAGGGTGACGTCTATAATACACTGATATATGTATTGCATTTTTGTCTTGTTTGTGAGTAGATGTTGCATTCAAAAATAAAATGATATTCATTTTCGATAACAGGGCCAACTGGGCAAACACTATATTACTAATATCGGTATTATTCCAACTTCCCTTCTTGATGTTAACCCATTTAAGGTAAAAGTGAAGTTCACAACAGAAGATATTTCTATAAAATAATGACCTTGAATAGCCATGTATGCGTCCTTCTAGACCTTGGACAAAAGTGTCAGTAACTCTTTGCTTAAACACAGAAAAGAAACCACTGAGATTACCAACACCTTGTGCCAAGCAGACATGATAGAATCCCAATGAACTTAGAATACCTTTCACTTGACTTGCCCAGTTGGATTTAGGGGATTACTTTCAATATCGTCTAACATAATTTTCTATATCATTTTAATGAATTTTATGTACTGGATCACAGATCACCTTAAACCAGTACTTTTTCATATTCATTTTACTCATAGTTAAAAAGTCAAGTATCCCTGTCTCCGATAATATAAAGTCATTATGTGTGCTGATTTTAACACCTATTTGTCCTTCACCATTTAATAACATATTTTAAATTAAAATAAGCAATTTTATTGTTGCTTTATTGACATTACTAAAGCATTTGATTACATTGTAAGGGATATCTTTGGTACAGAATATACAGACTCGGTATTCGAGGACGACGTTTTACAGTTATAAAAGCAATGTATACTCATGTGTACACAAAAGTAAGATATCATAATGATATCGGAACTGCATTGAGAGTCATTTAGGTCTAAAACAAGGCGAGTGTTTTGTTCCCGATTATTTTTTCTTTGTAAATCAATGACATGGAGGATATATTGTACTCAAAAGGTGCAAGTGGTATTGATATAGGCATGTTAAAAGGCAAATACGTCATCTGTTGTTCCCATATTCGCTCGACATTCATCTTTTGCTTCCAGCAAACCATGGTAATTTTCAGCTCAGTTTGATAGCCTATTTTTAATCAAATTTGTAAACAATTTACCTATGACACTTAACAAAGGTATCACTCTAAAATTATTTGGGTCATTTAAATCTCCTTTCTTATGTATAGGTACAATAAGACATTCGGTCCATTTATCCGGAAAATATCCAAGACATAATATTTTGTTAAACAATTTAAGCAAATACGGAGGAAGTTCATCTCTGCCATTTATTATAAATTTATTTAAGACCAGTTCTGGTCCCGCACTTTTTCCAGTTTTTATATTGGCAGTCCCTTTGAAAATGTCTTCAGCAGTAAAGTATTACTGTGGTAAGAACCTTAACAATGTTTACTTTCATAAAATTGCTGCAAAATGCTTTAGTGAACTTTTGTGGTCAACAATGTTAAAATTTCGCTCAAAATGGTTTAAATGCATACATTTATTGCATTTACATAAAGCACTCTTGTACAAGTTTGGTTATTATCCATTCAGTTTTAAAAAATAGTTTGGACTTTATCACATAAAAGTTAGGACTTTATCAATTTTACATTATATTGTCCCACGAAAATAACAATATAACGCGTGTTTGGTGCATTTAAACAACGCATGAAGCAGATATACAAAGAAGAATGGCTGATACGTAAGGTCGTACATTTATAATTGCAAAAACATTAATTAATCAGTATTTTTTTTACATAAAATATTGTCCACTTAACTGTTTTTTTCTACATTCTTAACCAAATTCATACTACTTCGGCCAAATAATTGCCATTAGGAATCGTTTGTAACAGCGCATTATACGTACAAAATATCACTGTACCTTGTGCGATATTTTATATGTTGAAACTTACCTTAAAGATATGAGTTTTTGTAAATAAATTATGGTAATAAGTAATTTGTCTGACATGTTTTCTCTGAAATTTGATTTATCATCTGCAAATTGGTTTACCGACGTACAGGGGGTGTACAATCCACAATCAATATCTGTCGATGTTATCATACATCTTTACACTACCGAAGTTAACTAGTTAAATATTTAAGATCTTGGAATAAATGAAGTAACACCCTTTTATTAACATTTAGTATTATTTACAATGACTGCATGAACATGATCATAATAAAAACGAAATCGAATTCTTTACAAACAATAAACGAACGAAATGAGTTTGCATATATACACATATATACACTCACAAAAAGCCTGTATATACGAGTACTAAGCTGGAATTTGTCATATAACATATGCGTATTCAAGTAATTGCAGATTCCATTATTTTTTTCAGGGAGGATATTTATTTTAAATGCTTAAAAACAAGAAAGCAATAACAACAAACAAAAACAAAGGAGAACAATACAAACTATAACAATTTGATATACATTAGGATATTATGTCGCACATGTCTATAAATGTATTATCACAATGAGGTGTCTTCCGCATTCATACAAATAAATTCTAGATATACCGTATTTCACCTTGGTGTAATTTTGTTTATTAAGTAAAAAGAAGTCAATGTGTTATAAAACAGTGTCCAAGTGGCTTCGCTGACTGCTTTAAACGGTTTAACAGCTATCCCATTCTGATACTGGCAGTCAACTCGATTACAGCCTTCCGCCTTTACCCCCTTTCCCCCCTTGTCCATTCGGACCCGGCTCCCCTGGCTCCCCATCTTTCCCCTTGAACAATCCTAAGATACCTTTCCCTCCCTTTCCACCGGCACCACCTTCACTGGAGTGGGATTGGTTTTCATCATGACTACAACCGTTTTTTCCCCTTCCAGATCCGTTCTGTTTTCTTTCCCGTCCCACCTCATCGCTGCCATATTCAGAACAGTCCTCAGTCTTTGGCTTTTTGCCCCCGCTTTCACCCCTGTCATGCTCGCCGTTTTCGCTCCAGCTCTGTCCATCTTTACCTTTCCCGAATCCCGCTTTCCCCCCTTTACCACCACCCCCACCTTCCCCGTGGCCACCATCATCCCAGTCTTTTCCATCTTTTCCCTTCCCAAATACCCCGTTCCCCCGTCTACCACCCTTTCCTCCATCGCCATCCTTTCCATCTCGCCGCCCAAACCATCGGCTGAAAAATCCAAAACCGCCTTTTCCACCTTCTCCACCCTTTCCATTCGGGCCCGGCTCGCCCCGCTGACCGTCCTGACCTCTGAATAATCCGAGGCAACCCGCTCCTCCTTTCCCGCCTTCACCACCGGAACTCTCAAAATTATGGCGCCACATTCGCCACGCTGTGTTTATTCCGGTACCAGCAGGGTGACCTTTATGTTGTTAACGTAGTTATTATTAAAAATCATATATTGATAAAACTAAACACAACAACATAAGCAGAAACAAAAAAAACACCCGTACACCTTCTAATACTACAAACAGCACCACCACAGTTTCAGTCACCACCTGTGATGTAAACTAACAAAACTACTTCTGCTGCTGTTGCTGCATAATTGCTTCTTCTATTATTTCTTCTTCTTCTTCTTTGTCTACTACTACTACTACTACTACTACTACTACTACTACTACTACTACCTACTACTACTACTACTACTACTACTACTACTACTACTACTACTACTACTACTACTACTACCTACTACTACCTACTACTACTACTACTACTACTACTACTACTACTACTACTACTACTACTACTACGACCACTACCACTACCACCAATACCACTATCACTACTACTACCTCTACTACCACTATCACTACTACTACCACTATCACTACTAATACCACTATTACCTCTACGACTACCACTACTACCACTACCACTTCTACTACTACTACTACTACTACTACTACTACTACTACTACTACTACTACTACTACAAAAACAAAACTTAAAACCACAACCACCACTAATACTACTAGCACTAAGTACTACTATAGCTTCGTACTTTAAATATTAGTTATCTGATAAACATGTGTCGTCGTACAGTACCCGCTTACCATTTAATGGTTTTAGGTGGTTTTTGAAGTACTCGTCAGCTGTAAGAACCTGTACTTTTTCCTCATGCCCCGGCGGTCCTACAATTGTGGAAGGTCAGCGTTTCTAAAGAAACTCAATTGCAGAACAATACAATTTGCATCATTATAAAACAATCAGTATACCAATTGTGTGATTATTAAACACATCAGAAGCTAAACTAAAGCGTCGAAAAAAACGTGTGTACAGTTTCATACTTCCAATTATTGTATGAGCTATAATTGCAAACGTCGCATCTAAATGTTATCACGTGTTCACAACAGTTACTGCACTTTTGCTGCTAATCAAAACATATGTTACACCTACCGTGCAACATCTCTCTTGCTTCTGCAGCCATTGATGGATCTTCAAATGTGACAATCCCAATGCCTTTCTCTGGAATAAACCGGGCACTGTTGTCGCCATTGTCGTTTACCTGACAATCAATCAATCAATCAATCAATCAATCAATCAATCAATCAATCAATCAATCAATCAAGCAAGCAAGCAAGCAAGCAAGCAAGCAATTAAGAAATCAATCAATCAACAATCAATTAATGACTGCAAGAATGAATGAATGAATCCATCAGTAAAACAACAGAGCAGTCAATCAAGCTGTAGATCAAACATTACATTAACGAGCCAAACGAATGAATGAATGAACGAACGAACGACCGATCGATCGATCGAGCGAATGAATGAATTAATTAATTAATTAATTGATGAATGAATGAATGAATGAATGATTACTCAATTCATGACTAATCGTGCATTGCTAAAATATTTCTTGTTGCAACTATTATGAACCATGGACATATTATACTGCATTTGTATAAGAAATATGCTATAGTTGGTTACTTATTAAATTGAATGTTATTGAAATGAATTGATTAAAGAGATATATGGTGTTTTGTTTATTTATTTTATTCTTCATTAGTAATAATTATTAATGCATTACAGTAACAATTATATGTGAAAATATAAGTTACATATAGCATAGTTATATATAGTATGCCACCCGAACGTCTTTAACTTAAAACTTACGTACGACGCCTAATTGGCTCCAAGTTTTTCAAATTTGGCGAAAAAAAGTGGCGACAACTTTTCAAAAGCGAAAGGGAACCCTGAATACTACCTTTATTTTGCCACAACCCGACATCATCTCAATGAACTCCTTTCCCTTCATGCCGTTACATCCGGTCACTATGACGGTGTCTCTGGAGTCATCCATTTCCGGTTCCGGCCTGCTTGATTCTTAAATGTTGTTTATGTCGATCGTGAGTGCTACTCCTCTGAAATTTAAACGTAAAAAAGTCATTTCAAGAGTTTATATACCGTTAGTGAACCATATAAATGCAATACCTATATGGGTCAAGCAACTGAATGCAATACCTATATACGTCAACCAACTGAATGCAATACCTATATAAGTCAACCAAATGAATGCAATACCCATATAAGTCAACCAACTTAATGCAATACCTATATACGTCAACCAACTTAATGCAATACCTATATACATCAACCAACTGAATGCAATACGTATATAAGTCAAACAACGGAATGCAATACGTAAATAAGTCGAACAACTGAATGCAATACCTATACAAGTCAACCAACTAAATGCAATACCTATATAAGTCGGGTGTCATGTCCATATGTATACAGGATAACGTAAGTGTTAGTGATTGGCCAATAGCAGATTTTCACTTGTTCGCTGAGTGTTATGATATAAGAAATTTCTATGATGTAATCACATTTATATTTATGATGCTGAATAATGATGGTGATGGTGATGTTGTTGATGATACTGACGGTGTTGATGTTGACTACGACGACGATGATGATGATGATGATTATTATTATTATTACTATTATTATTTTTATTATGACGATGATTATGATGATCGTCGTATGATGGTGATGATGGTGTTGATAATGATAATATTGAATACGCTGCTTATAAGGACGCTGATGCTGATGATGATGCTGACGCTGATGCTGATGATGGTGATGAATGATAATAAGGAGATGGAGAAACACAATGAGGTGATGTGATTGTGATGATGATGAAAAAACTGTCTGAGCTTAATAAAATTGCAATTATTTCCTTAGCTCAAACTGTCTAGTATTATGAAGCAGTCATTTTGACTCAAAACCAACCAAAATATTTCACCATAATTCGTGCCTATACGCGACAACCAAGATGGCGGTTTAAACAGTCTTAGCTGCGCGTGTATAAAATGTACACAGTGTATACGTGCTTAGACGAAGTCCCGAGGGGTAAATAACCTAACCTTCACGTGTTTTATTCTCTCGGTATACACAAATAAGACATATGTAGGGAGGATGGTTTGCCAACACTTTAACTGAAGACAGTCGGCTCCGAAAATAAGCTACCTATAAGGCTACACATTGGGCAGACCGTGCACATTTAGTCAGATCGAATTGTCATTAAACTCGATTTTTTATAAATACCTTGTAAAACTGATATTAAACAAACGTATCCTAAAATACGCTACGCAAGAGGAATGTGTTTTTCCACAGGTACTTGTAACAATGATTTTTTAATGTTGCACACGTATATACACTATAATAATTATTTTAGTGTACATACGTACGGAACATTAAAAAATCATTGTTACAAGTACCTGTGTGTTTTTCATATATTTAGCCAGATTAAGCAAGCGTTGATATCTACTTCCATATAGTACATTTAAACCTTTTCGTAAGGTATAAATATAAACGATACTCTGCATCCTCTACATACATTTAATTAATATATTACACTTTAAAGTTTATTTACAGAATCTGTATTAGCATATTAAATTGTACTTTGTAGGATTCGATCGACTTTACCATATAACTATTATAATTACCGTTAAATCTAAACCTACAGGCTACAACAATGATATTAAATAAGGTTGAATATCGTAGATCTACGTTAGTTTATAAAATACATTACATGCAACCAAAAAAAAATGGAACTTACTTTATGAAGTATGTATTTTGAAGTTCCGCGCACAACTAATAGCTGGAAAAAGAAATCCAGTTTCCCTGAAAATGGTGCCTATCAGGTTTTTCTTTCGATTTACTAGCTAAATTGTGTGTTGCTATCAATAACCTACAGCTAAAAATAGATATTGGAAATCCCGACATTCATACTGGGTATAACGATATCTGCGATTGAGAAAGCATGTATATTTGGTTTTCTGCGAGTTTTTGGTTTGACAATTTTCTGAAAATCTGTATATAGAAACACATACTTAAAACACGTAATGGCTGGGTTATTTCACCATTTTCTTATCGAAAGAAAACAATTTTAATGCCGCGTGTGTATTTATTTATAACAGGCTAGGTTGCAGAACCGTTTTGCGATGTACTTCAAATTTAATTAAAGGGACTATGTCATCAAAAAGGGCCTCAAGGGGGCAATTTTTTTTTTTTTAATCTAACATTTACATATTAATACTGGCATATAATAACGGTTAAAACATAGTATATATAATTGGAAAATATTTTACGGATTCTGAGATAAAAAATTAATTTATAATTTGGGTTGTGTTTGTTTGGCCCTTTTCCCGTTTACATTTTCATGTCAGAATTGTGAGCATTTTGTATAACCATAGTTTACAAACGACTCCTTACTAAGCATGGTAGCGCAATTGGTTAAAGCGCTGTCTTCAGTCAGTTCTTCGTATGGCTTCTAAGTCGTTAGTTCGATACCCGCTTGGGGTTTTAATTTGTTTCAGGCTTTTTTGCTAATTTGTTTTTATGAAATATCTTATTGTGTATTTAATTATGTTTATTTATTTAATGCACATGTCTTCGTCAAGAGCATTTCTATCAAATAATATAATTTATATTGCAACAGGAAGCCAATTTTTTCGTTGACATAGTCCCTTTAAGAAACTTATTCATACATTTTCATATTTTTAAGTAATGTCTTTAAATTTCTACATTTAAAATACTTTAGATAAACACACCCATTTATAAATAGCCTTTTGTCGAAGAAAGTATTAACAATGAGAAAAAATAATAATGCATATGTCGGAACTCGAACCCACAGTCTCCGGATGAGAACTCGAATAAAGGGGGCTCTTTTTGGGGGGCGCATTATGTTTTATCTATATACATGTCACCTGCTCGTCAAATAGACGTTATGCACCTATCAATATTTTCCACAGGGGGGAGGGAGCGGCGGGCTGACCCAGGGGAATTTGACAAATTATATTGTTTTGGGTCTAATACCCATCCCTGGAGCCAAGCTTTTTTGTCTAAATCTCCACAGTGGGAGATGCTTGGGGCCTCAATATTAGCGGGATCTAAACTCCGACTAAGTCTATTTCCCGGGACCCGGAATTGTTCGGTGTGTCAAAGTCTCGACTGACGGGAATCGCTTTCAGTCTAAAGTCCCGTATATGCCCGCCGCTCTCCCAATGGGGGAAAATATTGATAGGTGCATAAGCAGAGAGGGTTCATTTCCCGATGAATGATAATCATTAAGAAAGTGCAACGTTTGATCTTTCTTATGATACCAAAATTGTTTCAATCCGATAAAATCTAAAAGGGCTATTTTAGCTAACAGCATATGAGATAGAGGTGTTTTTTTTAGATTTACGCCAACATCTGACAGATATAAATGTCACACATTTTAAAAAAATCTCGACAAAAAGCGTTCCAAACGCTAAATATATTTTTGCCAATTCAATCGATAATTATTCATTAACAGCTTATTATTTCGAGAATTTTTCCGTAAGCATATCGGGTGCATTATTACGCTCATATATACTTAAACGATGTAGTTTCTTTTTAGAATCGGTGACATAAAAGGAAATAGTGAATTTGCCAATCTGTGAATAGGTCCCTTTAATTATGCAAATTTCATAATTAAGATCATGGGGTAAACACATCAAAACATGAAATATAATCTAGAATTTTTATTAAATAGTCACTTTAAAGGGATTTGTTCACAGATTTTCGTTTTTTTTTTTAAATGTCATTTAATGTGTTAAACAGCAAAAAACTAACGCAGTTGACCTAACCAAAACTAAATCTATATAATGTAAAAAAAAAAAAAAAAAAAAAAAAGATTTGCCTTCGCCGGGACTCAAACCTGCGACCGCCGCCCACCAAAACTGTCGCTGTAATCACTCGGCCATTCTGACTTACTATCTGTACTGAATTTTTGACACTATATAGGTGATACACGTGTTTCCCAAAATACCGATGAAAAGCGTTACAAACCCTTTATAATTTTATCCATTGTAATTGATGAGTTTTCGTAAACGCCACTTTTTTAAATATAATTATATGTCAGTAAGGTTAAAGGTCCCTTTAATTATATCTACAGTTCTACTGGATATGAAACTGTGTAAACGACAGAAAGTTTTATTTTGGCGCGTTCAAACTCTATTTTCACAAGTATAATGTGTTCCGTTTATTTAAAAATTTCAGAATCGATTACGTTGGACAATGAAAAAAAACCTTATAAAAAGTTTCCCTTCATCTACAGGACTGCAACTGTTTACAATATATATATTTTTTGAAACTTTTGCAATTCGTTCACGGTGTATCACTACATATATGGTTATGGTACGTAATTTGCTTAATGTAACATGCAGGCGCGCTTAAAAAAACAAAGCCTACATTTTTAAGCTTGATCTATAACAGAAACAAAGAAGATCACATTCGCATCTTCACTGATTACGCTTAAACTTTTCAAAAAAAAAAAAAATCATGGTTAATTATTGAAAAACATTATGTTTCATTGAAAAACAACAACGGCTTGGTTTTCACTAGCTAAAATATCAAATCAAAACTAATATTTTCTTAGAACTGAACCGGCTTCGTATGTGCATAAATACTCATAATAACAATCAATACAGTACACTTTCTGAATATGTAAATTAAGCGTAAACACCAAGTACAACTTGACCGAAATTGAAAACCAAAAACAGCAAAAGGCAATATAAAATACAATAAGAATTATGAAAAACTAATGAGAACGTTGAGCGCACACAAGTTCACAAAGCTCAAGGTCACTGCTTCCTTTGGCATGCATGATGATGTCAAGTTTGATTATTTTACAAGATCATGTCATACACAGCCTGCACAACATGCACTGCAGTTTTTGATGGGGCCGCAAGATCTTTGATTCGTTAATATACGTGATATCATGCGTACGAATCATGCGTCGTGCTTTCTTCTACGTTTTACGCATGTAATCGTCTTTGTTTTGCAATGAATCGCAAATTCTTTATCCATTATGTTTAACGCAAGTTGAAAAGTAAAAGTGCAATAATTACTTAAAACTGGACGTGTCAGCAATCATAAATACTCATACATACACATATAATTAATTTAATTGAGGTCACACACGAATACTGGCATGTGTCCGTCAAAAAATATGACCAACATACGAGATTAACAATCTAAAATATTCTAAGTCAAGTGTTCCCTTCCAAGCGATGGTAGTCACATTCATCGGGGATACTATCGGAGCCATTCTCATGTTTATTCTGGCCATATGTTTTTACAGAAGTTCTTGTATTTTTTCTCATCCCCGTTCACGTGTTGCTCTAGCCCGTTTCCTCCTTGACCCCCGTTGCCGCCATTAATGAATCCACCTCCAGCGCCACCTCCACTGCCTCTTCCACCGGGGCCGTCGGCGCTGCACCCATTTCCCCCGTTGCCCATTCTGTAGCTTTTCTTCTCAAAATCTTAAATAAATGTTTCAAAATAAATAATAATTTAAACTTCCAATGCAATCGTTAAAAGCACAACGTCCGCTATCCACAAAGCTCCTTGGTGAATTGGAAACTTCACTACATATCTTTAATTGGAAACTTCACTACATATCTTTAATTGGAAACTTCACTACATATCTTTAATTGGAAACTTCACTACATATCTTTAAGTCATACAATCCTAAAGAATGTTGCTATTCCTGTTAAAGTTTATTTTGCGTTAAATGGTTTTATTCTGGTGAAAATCAACAGATGCTTCTTTTTTTCTTATATTTTAAATATTGATTATCTTAATATTGACTTTTGTAAAGATACTCTTTAGGAGAAGTGTAGATTATGTGTATAGTCTATGAAACAAACATTTGTACGACAATATCCGAATGAAATCTATTAGCCTTGAATGGAAATGATGTTTAATAATGTGTCGCACTATGAAATTAAAATAATTATCGTAACATTGTCAAAGATGCGGTGCTTAATAAATGCTTTATACTTGGAAATCGTATTATGCTAATGATAATTATAACTTTCCAACCTGGAAAATAACGGCCATGACTGACACAAATTTAAAATGTTAATTGATGATAAAAAATGTGTAAATGCTAAGTTCATGTTAAGTTTTTGTAATTACTTTTTTCAAACTTGAAATGCAAAATGATTGTTACCATTTTGACAAAATAATTGTCCTTAGTTTGCTTTTTAATCTTAAATCCAAAATACCCGTACAAATACAAATTCATGAAATTTTAAATGCCAAACAATGTTATGCTTTTGTCAAAACGTAATTTAAAGTAAAAATAAATTAATTTAATTACATGTATCATTGACACTCTAATAAGCTTTTACATGTAATAAAAGTCAGCATTAAAAAAAAATTAAAAATAAAATAATCATACCTTTTTTATAAAGCTTTTAGCGCTGCAAGTTCTGTGCTGGAGAATGAAGATGCGAACGTTATATAAGAAGTACATGAAATCATCGTGTGCTTTCGTTTTTACTAGCGTTCTAAATCAAACATATACACGAAATAGGAGATAACTTACGAACAGATCATGGCCGAAACTGAAAGAAAACCATGCCATTTATTCTAAATATACTTTCTCAAAATATTTAAATACGACTCTTCAAAATATGCGATTCTTCAAAATGCTAATACACATTGACTGAACAGGCTTATTCAGTTTTGAACGTTGTACGCATAGTTTTTTTTATTTCAATGTATATTGTATTATGGTCAATGAGACCTCTAGATAAAATTAATCAAATTAAAATATCAGTCAAGTATTTATCGACAAAAAACGTTTTCCGAGCAATGCAATGCAATGCAACTGACAGCCTTAAAACGAATAATAATGTTTAGTTTGTCTTTAGAAACCGCAGTTAAAGGTGTAAATTTCGGACCAGTCTTAAAGACTAAAAAGGACTTATGATACAGACAAATACTGGAAACATTGAAAAATGTGTCGTTCAGAACTTTTCGTCAAGTTAATTCAGTAAATGTTATGATGGTTTTGGGGTTCTGGGGTAAGTGTTATATGCGTTTCATTTCAAACGCAACGGTAATCTTTTATATTCCTATTGCCACCACATCGTTTTGTCTTTGTTATGCTCTTCGTCCTATTTAATCCGTCTCAAACTTCATTTTGGTGTGCATTTTATTTCAATTATATTACTGATATACGCAAGAGGACAAGGCCCTTCAATCGGTGTGGCAATCGTATAGTTATTACAATAACTGAACCCATAAGCTTTATAGGGCTTTGTATGCTAGAATGCACACATGTACGAGGATAAAATGTCTGGGATAAAGATGTATATAATTTCTGGAATTTTACTGCATGGATTTCCATGCTTGGGAAACCAGGTTAAACACGTACAGCCCAAATCATGGCGTGTGTAACAATTGAAATGCAGAATGAGAGTGTTCGTTTGGAAAATATTCTATGGGATTCCGATTTGTAGAAAGCTTCGGTTTCTGTTGCTACGCTAGTATGAACAGAAGAAAAACACGATGAGTGCCCGTTCAAAGATTTGTTTTACGGAACTGAACAGGTCTGTGTAAATTAATTTGATATCAGTTACTGTATACAAGTTAACGAAACTTCACTTGCATAAACAACATGTAAATCAAAATGACAATGTGGTGGAACGCGTGTGGCATCACTGCAGAATCTATACAATGAAACGCACCTCGAACCATTGCAAAATAGAAGAATAAAACACAAATTGACTCTTTTCTACAAGATGTTTATTTCTCTTACACCTTCATACTTGTGCACCTTGATCCCTCCTAGTGTGGGAGATAGAACTGTTTCTCAACTTCGCAATTCTGGTAATATTCGCCACATCTCTTGTTAATCTCAACTCTTCTCTCGGTCCTTCTTACCATTAACTATAAACCTATGCAATTCTCTTCTAGCTGCAGTAAGATCGGCTCCGTCCCTTTCTGCCTTCAAAGCAAATCTAAACAAAGATTAAATGAAAGTCCCTCTGCATTACTATGATGGTGATCGAATATCTAATATTAATCATGCACGTTTACGGATGCATTGCAGCAGCTTGAATGAGCATTTATATATGAAGAATATAGTGGAAAGCCCATTTTTGTCGCTGTGGCGAGATCGAAGATACCTATCACTACTTCTTCAAATGTCCTATTTATCTTGATAAAAGAATTATTCTATCTGACAATCTGTCTGCTTTCCAACCCATCACCTTGCAACTCCTTCTCTTCGGTTTTAAAGACGAATCATGTGAAAAAAATTCCATTATGTTTAAACATGTTCAGTCATTTATTCGAGACAGTCACATATTTTAATCCAATACCATCTCTAGGAACAGACCAAAAGTCTTTACCGTTGCCCTGTCCCGCAACCGTCCTTCGTCTTTTCCCCCCAAATAATCTTGTGCTAACACACTCTCCCTTCATCTCTCGCAAACCATATGTCAATATAGCATTTAGTTTTCCTTTATAATATATTTACGTTATGATACTTTATTGTTTACATTATTCTTTGTACTACAATCTGTTTGATTTGCAATTTAAACCTCAACATAATTATAGCAAGTTAATTTAGATACTGTTCTTATCCATTTGACAATCACGTTGTAGTTTCACAGTCGTTATAGTTTACACCATATCACCACATTATATAGCAACTCATTTACAACGACAGAAGAGAGACCTAGTATAAGCTCCAGTCTCCCTTCTCAATTCTGTCGAATTTATCCAATGACTAAGTCTTGAGCATCTTCTCAACACCTGTAATCTATGATTATTGAAAGTTTGTCAAATGTATTATGTATGTTTGTTTTGTGATGCTTGCATGTATATTTGATTGATTAAATAAATACTGTTTAAATCAAAACAATGATAACGTAAAGAGACTGTTGGAGACAAGGCAATAAACAAAACACAATAGAAACTTGAGCGCAATATATTTTTAATAAATACAAAAACAATCACATCATAACATTGTTAGGATCTGAGACATCGTATAACAGTTCACGTTCAAATGACCCTCCGAACAATAAAACATAAGCCCTGAATGAAATTGCCTTTTGCACAGCAATGTTTGGCCACGGTTTTTGAAAAGTAATGCATTTCCAGCTGATCCTCGTGAATAAATCATTTACAGTTCATGTTCACGGGGATAACAATGGATATAGCGGTACCTTAGGCGATTAAACATCCAAAGTGCACGTTAATTTCGTGTATCGTATTTCTGGTTTATATATGAAGTTATACCGCAAGATTTTGAAGGCAACAGTTTTATTGGCTCCTGAGAAGATCATCTAAACGTAACCCCTTATGCGAAGTCATCAGATCCAGTCAGCGGATAATATAGAAGCGTCCAACGGCAAACATTCAACATGCAAGATTAAGACTAAGATTGTTCATCGAATCGAACAATATTTACAAAAACTCTTATGTACAATTTAAGCAATACATTGCAATTTTTTAAATATGTAAATTAAGCGTAAACAACATGTAAGTACAACTTGACCGAAATCGAAAAATAAAAGCAACACAAAGGCGAAAGTAAAATACAAGAAGAATTATGAAGAACTAAGGCCAAAATATTAAATTGTGTGTTTCGAGCAACGGTCTTAAAAAAGTAAAGTATGGTCGGGATTTAGTTCGTTGTTGTTGTTTTTTTTTTTTTTACTTTTTTAAGACACATTTCGGCCAAAAAACTTTGAAAATTATCAAAACTCTTACGTATACGAATTTCGCGGAAACAATCGTCTCTAAAAACGTTAGAGTCGGGGGGTCTTCGCTAGATAGGATCGGGTTGCCCGAAACAGATAATTTTTTTAGGCCTATAATATAATGAAAACGTTGAGCGCCAACAAGTTTGCAAACCTTAAGGTCATTGTTCCTGTGGCATGCATGATATCACGCTCGATTATTTTACCAGATCATGTCATACACATTTCACAGCATGCACACATACACTGCATTTTTTTATGGGAGCGCATAATCTTTTTTTCGTTAATATACGTGACATCATTTTTTGATGATCTAAGACTCACAATACATGTGCATTTGATAGGATTTTGGTGGGCCAGGAGACAAAAACACAACTGTATATTTCTTTCCTGTGTCTTTGTTGTTTCTTCTTAGAGAATGTTGGATTGGAAATCCAGCTTTTGTGTCATGTATTCGAGTATTAGATCACTGTCTTATTTATTTGAAATAATATTGTAGATGTAAAGTACCCATATTCAGAGGAAAACAAAGTGTTAACTGAAAGCTGTCTTAGGCAAACAAAAATTGTTGGTTTCCGCTTACGTCTCCTAAAACTCTAGGGGGGGGGGGGGTAAAAATAACTTTTTTTTCTTTAAAGGGACTATGTCATCGAAAAGGGCCTGAAGGGGGCAATTTCTTTTTAAAAATCTGAAATTACGATATTAATATTGGCATATAATAACGTTTAAAAAAGTATATATAATGTGAAAAGAGCGTACACATTCTGAGATAACAATCGATTGATATTATGGGTCCTGTCTGTTTGGCCCTTTTCATTGGTTAAGCGCTCTCTGATGTCATCTCTTCGTATGGCTTCTAAGTCGTGAGTGTGATACCCGCATGGGGTTTCAATTTTTTCAAACGGTTTAGCTAATTTGCTTTTATCAAATATATCATTATGTTTTATATTATTTATTTAATGCAAATGGCTTAGTATAACGCATTTCTATCATATAATATCATTTATAGTGCAATAGGAAACCAGTTTTTCGTTGACATAGTCCCTTAAACATTTTTATTCTTCGCGGCTTATTCACCACACAGTTTATGTATATTGGACTGCATGCAAAATGTTTCAACGCCTCCCATAATAATAATAATAATAATAATAATATTAATATTAATAATAATAATAATAATAATAATTTTATTTCAAGAAGAATTCACATTAAGCTAGAACATAACTTTTTTACAATGTGGTCTTCTAAAATTAACCTCATGAACACTCAGTTACAAAAACACATTCGTTATAAGTTATAAATAAATAAAGAATAAATAAAGAACAATAAAAAAATAAATATCACACAGACAAGTCACAAACAGCAAAATAAATTATGTCAAGAATCAGAATCATACATAAAGCATTAGTGAAGATCATAAAGGTATTTCTTATATCTATATTTAAAAGTATTCACATTTGTTGTACTTCGTAAATAAATAGGAATACAATTCCACACTTGTCTTATAAAATAATGAAAAGTTCTTCTTCCATACTCTGATTGGAATGTAAATGATGATAAATCTGAACGGGTGGAGGATCGAAGTGCATAGGTGTTATTGTTTGCAAAGATGAGAATCTCGTGAAAGTAAGACGGAGTATTATGAAGGAGAAACTTATGTATAATGGTGCCTTTGAGATATTTGCATCTGTTATCAAAGGTTAACCAACACAACTCTTTGAATAAAGGAGCAGAAGGAGTACGTGTTGGTTTGAAAAGAATAATCTTTGCAGCTCTCTTCTGAAGCATCTGCAGTTGCGAAAGTTTACTTTTGGGGCCATTACACCACGCTATACAGCAGTAGTCCATCACAGGTTGAATGAAAGAATTATAAAACATATTTCTTGAGTCAAGATTAAGATAATAATTAATTATTTTAAGGAGTGTCAGCTTCGAATTTATTTTATTGCATCAAAGAAACTGTACCTTACGGTATGTTATTACCAAGTGTCCGTCCAAAAAGATGGTGTTTTTCCACGTTTTACGCATGCAATTGTCTTTGTCATGACATATATCGCATATTATCAAACCATTATTTTCTAGCAATTTGCAAAATGGTATTTAACTGTACTTGACGTGTCAGAAAACACTAAAATACATACAGACACACACTAATAGTCATGTACACACACTCGAATGTGTCCGTCCAAAAGATGGACAAACTACGAGATAGACAATGTCAAAAATTCATATCCACGCGTTCTTTTCTTTTCAATCAGCGAAACACGCATTCATCTGTCAGGTCCAATATCTCTACATACTTCCTGGGTTAATGTTAATGTCAAATATTCATATTCGTGCGTTCTTTTCAATCAGCGAAACACGCATTCATCTGTCAGGCCCAGCATCTCTACATACTTCCTGGGTTAATGTTAATGTCAAATATTCATATTCATGCGTTCTTTTCAATCAGCGAAACACGCATTCATCTGTCAGGTCCAGTATCTCTACATACTTCCTGGGTTAATGTTAATGTCAAATATTCATATTCATGCGTTCTTTTCAATCAGCGAAACACGCATTCATCTGTCAGGTCCAGCATCTCTACATACTTCCTGGGTTAATGTTAATGTCAAATATTCATATTCATGCGTTCTTTTCAATCAGCGAAACACGCATTCATCTGTCAGGTCCAGCATCTCTACATACTTCCTGGGTTAATGTTAATGTCAAATATTCATATTCATGCGTTCTTTTCAATCAGCGAAACACGCATTCATCTGTCAGGCTCAGCATTTCCACATACTTCCTGGGTTAATGTTCATGTCAAATATTCATATTCATGCGTTCTTTTCAATCAGCGAAACACGCATTCATCTTTCAGGCTCAGCATTGCCACATTTGTTGCTTGCATCAATATCCTTGAGACAAAAAAATGCATGTGGGGATATTTGCGCCATGACAGTGACAGTTCTAGTTAAAACAAGAGGGCCACGATGGCCCTAGGTCGCTCACCTGATATGTATGTATGAAGTTTCATTAAAATATCTCAATAGGTTTTCAAGTTATTGAGCGAAAACTGTTTTTCTATTTTTAGTAACAGTGACCTTGACCTTGACCCCACCCACCACATACGTAAAGCAAGGTCTCGATATAAGGTATCTACATATGAAGTTTCATTAAAATATCTCAATGCGTTCTTAAGTTAATGAGCGTATACCGTTTTTCTACTTTTAATAACAGTGACCCTGACCCCACCCACCCCATAAGCAAACCCAAGTGAGGTCTCGATATAAGATATGTGTATTAAGTTTCATAAAAATATCGCAATGCTTTCTCAAGTTATTGAGCGGAAACCGTTTTTCTATTTTCAGTAACGGTGACTTTGACCCCACCCATCCCATATGCTAGCCCAACAAGGTCTCGATTTAAGGTACTAATGTAATAAGTTTCATTAAAATAGCTTAATGCGTTCTCAAGATATTTAGCCGAAAACATTTTTCTATAATTAATAACGGTGACCTTTACGCTGACCCCATCCACCCCATATGCAATCCCAACCAAGGTCGCAATATAATGTAAAATATTCATTAAAATTTCTCAATGTGTTATCCAGATATTGAGCGGAAACCGTTTTTCTATTTTTAGTTACAGTGACCTTGACCTTGACCCCACCCATCCCATATGCAATCCCAATCGAGGCCTCGATATAACGTTTTAACCAAATATGAATCATCTGGGCCTTGTGGTTTCAGAGAATAATTTTTAAATCATTTTGCCATTTACGTCTATATAAACCATGTGAGCCAGCCCCGAGATGTGCCCAGCTTTGACCCCGGGGGCATCATTTGAACAATCTTTATAGAGGACCACTACACAATGTTACATACCAAATATAAAACTTCTAGGCGTTGCGGTTTCAGAGGAGAAGATTTTTAAAGTCATTTTGCTATTCAAGTCTATATAAACCATGTGATCCCCGGGATGTAGCCACTTTTGACCCCAGGGGCATCATTTGAACAATCTGTGTAGAGGACCACATTACAATGTTACATACCAAATATGAAACCTTTAGGCCTAGCAATTTCAGAGAAGAAGATTTTTAAAGTCATTTTGCAATTCAAGTCTATATCAACCATGTGACCCCCGGGGTGTGGCCAGTTTTGACCCCAGGGGCATCATTTAAACAATCTTTGTAGAGGACCACTATACAATGTTACATACCAAATATGACACCTCCAGGCCTTGAGGTTACAGAGAAGAAGATTTTTAAAGTCATTTTGCTATTTAAGTCTATTAAAACCATGTGCACTACGGGGTGTGGCCAGTTTTGACCCCAGGGGCATCATTTGAACAATCTTTGTAGAGGACTACTATACAATGTTACATACCAAATATGACAACTCTGGGCCTTTTGGTTTCAGAGGAGAGGATTTTTTAAGTCATTTTACTATTCAAGTCTATATAAGCCATGTGACCCCCGGGGTGTGGCCAGTTTTGACCCCAGGGGCATCATTTGAACAACCTTTGTAAGGACCACTATACAATGTTACATACACAATATGACAACTCTGGGCCTTGCGGTTTCAGAGGAGCAGATTTTAAAAGTCTTTTTGCTATTCAAGTCTATATAAATCATGTGATCCCCGGGGTGTGGCCATTTTTGACCCCAGGGGCATAATTTGAACAATCTTTGTAGAGGACCACTATACAATGTTACATACTAAATATGAAACCTCTGGGTCTTGCGGTTTCAGAGGAGAAGATTTTTAAAGTCATTTTGCTATTCAAGTCTATATAAACCATGTGACCCCCGGGGTGTGGCCAGTTTTGACCCCAGGGGCATCATTTGAACAATCTTTGTAGAGGACCACTATACAATGTTACATACCAAATATGGAACCTCTAGGGGCATCATTTGAACAATCTTTGTAGAGGACCACTGTACAATGTTACATACCAAATATGAAACCTCTAGGCCTTGCGGTTTCAGAGAAGAAGATTTTTAAAGTCATTTTGCTATACAAGTCTATATAAACCATGTGACCCCTGGGGCGTGGCCAGTGTTGACCCCAGGGGCATAGTTTGAACAACTTTTGTAGTTGACCACTAGAGGATGTCACATATCAAATATGAAAGCTCCAAGCCTTGTGGTTTCAGAGAAGAAGAATTTTAAAGTTTTCAGTTTTTAAATCTATTTTTAGCTCTTGTGACCTACGTATGCAGCGGACCGGAACGATTTGAACAATTTTGAAAGAGGGTCAACCAAGGATCATTCCTGTGATGTTTGGTGAAAATCTGTCCAGCGGTTTAGGAGGAGATGTTCTTGAATGAAAATGTTGACACACGACACACGATGCACGACGCACGACGGACGACGGAGAAAAGGCGATCCTAAAAGCTCACCATGAGCACGTTGTGCTCAGGTGAGCTAAAAATAAAGAATAATTACATGTATAAATTATTTCAGCCCGGCCACATAACTTGTGTGGGGATTGGTCATGAAATTATTTCTACGGCCATTCACGCCCTACCTCTGATTCATGAAGGGAAGTTGTCAGTTACTGGCATAGGTATGTGCACTTAGTACTATTAAACTACTTAGATCGGGTAAGCTTGCACAGGAAATGTGTGAGCAGGTTAACTGACCGCCGTCATATGACTGAAATACTGTTAAAAACTGCAAACAATCTAACTAAAACAACAAACAAAATTATTTCAATTTTAGGACTAAACAAATTTGGAAGGAAGTAATCAGTATTCAATAAGCGACCGTACTC